>VXAL01010029.1:481112-541796 GCA_013399475.1 Chauna torquata
CCTCTCCCTCCCTCCTCACACAGATGCGCGCGCGCCGGGCCGGAAGTGAGGTTGTCAGCCTCGGGCGAGCACGTGGAGCGGGGAGGGCGGGGGGGGGAGCGAGGCGCTTCGCGCCCCCTCCCGCCCCCACCCCATTCGCTCGCGCCCCTGCGCGCGTGCCGACCGTTAGCGGTCCCAACGGCCGCGCGCCGCCCTGAGGAGATTCCGCCCCGCGGCGTTGCCGCTGCGCCCTCAGGAGCGGAGCGTGCGCAAGGCATTGAGGGCCACCGCGGGGGCTAAAAATGGCTCTGGGCGCCCTGCTGAGGCCAGCGGTTGGCTGTGGACCTTCCGAGAGCTGTATAATGCTGCCAATAGGGGAAGTGACTGTAAAAAACAGGGACAGTAAGTGTAAATTCCCCATGTGCCCTAGCAGAGGTTAGGAGTTAATGGACTGACAAGCAGTGGTAAAAAGATGGATCCGGACAGGAAAACATCAGCTGTAAATTCCCTGCTGCAAAATTTAGCATCCTTGGACATCTTCCCTATAGACACTGATGAGGCAAACCTGGAAATTTACCAACTCAAGCTTCCTTTCACCTCTGAAGTTTTCGGGGAAACTGTGTTTGAAAACCAGTTTCTGAACTGCAAGAAGCCCGGTCTTCCACAGTCTGTCTCCCAAGCGTGTTAGCTTGGTTGCAAACGCTACAGAGATAACCCAACCAGAGCGTAGCTGACTATAAGGTATGTTATTATCACCGTGCTACTAGATAGCTAGCATGGCCATTTAAGGCAATATTTGCCCCAGTTCCCTAGAAAAACAGTACATGGGAAACACCCTACATTTCCAAATAGTTTCTCAAATTTCCGATTCAAATTGAGACTGAAACCAAATTTCAAACTACCCGAAACAACAAAGGACATCCACTTTTCTTTACTAAAACAGTGCTTCTACTCATCCAAAAATGGTGAGATAAGCATCATTAAATGAGTAACTTTGTTACAAACCTGTTTTCCTGTAGTAGTCCCCCCTGGGCAAATGCTACTGAGGTATTCCTGCATGTGTTTTTCCCTTAGAGACTGAAATCATACAATAAAAACAAACTTGATGTGGGACCTCATATTGATCTCTCATACGAATAAATGAAGCCACATTTTTGGCATCTATAATGGGAATTTAAAAACACAGCCTTTCACAGTCAACATCTAGGTTTTTGGATGGACTTCAATTGTAGCCATCAGTTCTATAAAACCTCTTGAAAAGTCAAGCTTAAAATCTTTGGGAAGACATTTCAATAATCAAATTAGTTTGGCTTAATCATATTGCTGTACTCCAAGTTGGTAACAAAACAACAATATTTCTCTATTGAAGTGACAACTTGTCATACTTGGAAAGCACAGACAGCTATTTGCATTAGTAGTCCCCTTCAGTCATTCCCATCCTTTCAGTAATTGGAGATCTATTTTTCAGCAGCACGTATAGACTAATTCACAATTTTCCTTAAGAAAGGTATTTTGACTGCAGATGAAAGGAACATAGTACTGTGAGGAGAATGGCATGATCAGCAGCATTTTGTTAATGAGGACATTCTTACAGTGATATATATATATATATGCCTGCACTCCTTAGAAGTATAATTTTAATCATCTTTGAAAAAAAGCAAAGCTGGGTTAAAAGCACTTCAGTTTAGTGCCAGTGATGAATACAGCTTTGCTTGTCCTCAACTAGAAGTATTTTCTAACAGTTGCTGTTAGGATTGGCTTTTTGGTTAGCTGGTTTCTTTTCGTTTGTTTTGGACATCCCTACCCCCCTATATTTTTGTTCTTTAAGGTGAGAGATTAAATTATCGCTTGTTATTTATAGGCTGGACAAACGAGCACTGTCATTATACAGGGATTAACGTTACTAATCTATCTTCACATACTAGAGTATGGAGAGGTCAACTACTTAGGTATAATTGGCACATAAGCATATCTATTGCACACGGAGCTGCAGTGATTAACACACTGATGGCTGCAGAAGCAGCAAGTCTCTTGTGAGTAATCTCCAAGAGCCCCAGCACAGCTACCTTATGATGCTCCACAGCTTGTTTAATGGGAAACTTGGCACCCAGGTGGTGGTCTTCTGTAAGATGCCAGTTTGCTGTGAAGAGGTTTTGTGACAAGTATTCCCTTTTATTAAGTATAGGTCAGTGAAAGTGAATAATATAGATTATATTGACTGATTGCTTTAAAAAAAATGGGTCTGATCATCCAAGTGGGTGAGTGATAATTTTGAACATGTGAGTAGGACACTGACTTTAATTCCTCACCTGAGCAAAGCTACATTGTTTTTTCTAGAAGCTATATTAATTTCAAGAAAGGAAGAGTTGCAAGAAGTCTTTTACTCAGAGTATGAAACCCAAAGTAAACTTTGCTCTGACTGAAATGAAACCTCCTGTTTGGTTCAGGCAGAACAGGGATGGTTTGGTCTTCCACATCTGGAAGGAGTGCAATAAAACCAACCTATGTACCACAACATCTACATGACACAGTGACAGTATGACAAATGCTTTGCACTAATTAAAAAAAATTTAAAACATCAGAAGCATGCACGAGCATACTCTCATAGAAAGTTAATTTCTGGATAGATGTGAAACAGCAGGCAGTCTGAAGAAAAATCCAAGGGCAACAAACAATCAGAAATATGAATCCTAAAGAGAAGAAAAACTAGAGAAGTAGAAAAAAAGGGAGGGGAATCTTAGTGCAGAAGCTGGATCAAAGCCATGATGTCAGTTATCATAGTTTAAGTTTTTTTTCCCATTGTTTTGGTTTGTTGATTGTGCTTTTTTGTTTGTTTTTGCTATATAACAGTTCTTTCTTAAACCTTCAACTCTATGAATCATGAAATCATAGATATTCAGGCTCAGATATTAGGCTTTCATTATCTAAAACAAATAAAAGTCAGTTTCTGCTTTTTATGACTGGGGAATTAATAATGAACTTTCACTACATGAAAACAGGAAAGAAAAAAAGAGGCCTAATGGCATGCTGTGTATGTCTATCAATATTGGTAGGTCTTGCTTTTTTTTTTCTTGGTCTAAAATACAAATGCTTTTTGACTTTGTGTAACGGCAGATCCATAACAGAATACAATTATTCCACCTATTGCCTTTATTCAGCATAAAGTATGCATCTTGAAACTTCTCAGTTTCACAAAAGCAAACCTCAAACTTTTGTTTTGCCTTTTTTTTTTTTTAAATACAACAAACTATTCTCAGAGTCAAGATCATGAGTCATAGCTTGTCTCAGAAATCTGTGGCTTTCTTTCAGAGTGTTTGAAACCTAGGTCCTGCTCCTGACTCTTGGCTGTTAGATAGCCTTGAGTATGCCACTTCACCTCAATATATGAAAAGTTTTCCCATCTATAAAATCAGGATAAGACAGCCGTAAGTATGCTGCTTCACCTCAATATAAAAAAATCCCATCAGTAAAATCAGGATAATGATTATTTGCTATGAAGATTAATGGATTAAAGCACTAGGTGAGAACTACTTGGAAATGAAACATCAGATACTGTATGTGAGCTAATATCAAGCTCAGAGTTTGAGAAGTGATTATTTAATCCTCTTCAAACTGCTGAACAGGTCAAATGCCTTGTACCTTGATTAATGTTTCTTACACATTTCTCTCCTTATACCTCTCCCTACTCTTAACTCTTTCCTCCATGCAATACATAAATTGGTTTTAAATCAATCCCTTGAGAATCAAAGAGCTTCCTGTAAAAATATCAAATGTCCCCTACAGTAGTTAAGGAAAAAGACAAGTGGAAACATTTGTGTAATTTTTTTTTTTTTTTTTGAGGTCATCTGCTCTTTCTGGACAAATTCTTTAAGGCTAATTACCCAAGCTGAGTATTAGAAACTAAAGAAAAGTCTTAACTCTGGAAATCTGTTCTTTACATACTAAAACTTGTTAAAAAATCATTTTTGTTCTTCACTTAAGACACCTAGATCCATGCCTTTGTAATACAGAAGCTCAACTGTTCAGCAATTACTGCAGTAAATTTTTTTTTTGCCCTTATTTAAGCGTGAGAGTTACTGTTTTGTAGTGATTTAGTTAGTCTGAACAAAAGACTGCCAGAGAGAAGGTTTTCCTAATAAGCACTTAATTTTTTTCTCCCCCTCTTATCTCCTCCTTGTTGCATATTTGTTTTCCTTCTGGTCCTGTGGGAGCCATGAGAAACATTATTTTACACAGAAGTAGTATTTCTTAAGACAGGAAGAGTGTATAGCTGTTTCTCAGTTTCATACTGCTGACCCTGATGGAATTTGTTTTAGAGACAGTTACTAAAACAGGACAAAATGGTTAAAATGAGCTAAAAGCTAAGAAAATCCTAGGAGACAATTGGTTTGGCTTCGGTTTTGCATTTTTTCTAGGATCGAGTCATATCACACCTCTGCGTCTCAGAGGCAGTTGTAGTACTGAGAGGCTTTTTTTTTGTTTGCTTAATTATAGATACAAAATAGCAAAAAGATTTTGGTATGACATGTGGGAAAAAAAGGAAAAAGGTTTAACTTGCCACAGTGGGAAAGCATGCAACAGCTAGACAGCAAGTGCCTTGTCTGAAGTCCCCATTTTTGAAGACCTGAGTAGCTCTACAGGCTTTATGTTAACCCTGTGACTAGAGGCAAATTTTCATCTGTTTCAGTCTTTTATTATCTGTTCTAATCAGGAAATAAAAAGGAGTTGTGGGAAAGTAAATTACTGATTTCTGATGTTGAAGTGGAAACAAACTGAGAAAGCTAGTGAAGATGATCTACACAAGGTAGAATTGCTGAATTCAGCTTTGGTGACATCCGGTGCAACACTCACTCACACCAAGGTCAAGAGTTACTTATTGCAATGCAAGATTTGATCACTTGTAATACATTTGGTGTTTGGACCAAATAAAATACAAATTGCTTGCTGATGCAACAACTCTTGGCCACTTCAAAACAGCGAGAGAAAGCGGGAAAAACAAATGCAGATGCATCTGCAAGACAAACAGAAATCCTGGAGGAAGGAATACGATGTTATAATGGGCTCAGCATTGCTTGCATCTTGACCTGGTTAATTGCTTCACATTAATAATAATCTGCTTCCTTTCTGGAGAAGAACAGCCTTCTACATCTTTGCTGATGCTCAGGATCCTGGAGGCTGACTCCTGCTTTGTTGGATAAGAGAACATTTCTGCTCACTTTGTAAGAGCATTCTCAGGTTCGTAGTTGACTTTTTTTGTACTTGAACTCTTCCCTGCCTTCCATTATCCATGTGTCTGTTTATGCCCATCCACAGTTCAGTTTATTTCATTCCCACCAGCAAAACCAGATTTTGCCTTTCCTTTAACAGCTTACTTTTGCAGTCTTAAAAATATAAAAGAAGTTTCCCTTATATGCGTGAAGTGTGTTCTGTGCAACCTTGCAGCAGTAAGTCATGGAAAAGCCACAGCCCTTGAGGTGCAAAAATTAAATTCCCTTTTTACCTTACTTCCAGATATAGGTTTTGCTCTTATATTTGTTCTGTGAAGTGTTCAGTGCCCTTTTATTCCACATGTATTTTTCAAGATGTAGAAGACTGCAGAAATATCACTGGTCATCAGGCCTTATGCTAAAAATACATCTTGTCATTTTGAAGGGAAGGGAAAAAATCCTTGGAACTCAGAGCCTAGGAAGAACATCTTTTGCATCAGTTTGTGTGCTGATGCACACAAACATGAAAATGGTATAACCACAATGACTATGAACATCACTTCTGAGAGACTCATACCTGTGAGACCCCACATAAATACGGTTATATTGCTTATAAATTAATTTTTGGAACAGATTTCTACTTGCAAGCTGTTATCTCCAAGTGCGTTTCAAATAGTGTGGAGTTACAAACTAGTTCTAGTTTTGGTTAGGTAAATCAAGATCTCTGGCAAGTCGTTTATCAAATATTATTTGCATCCAGGCTAAGGAAAGGGAACAATTTTATCTACTGCTTACATAGTTGAAATTGCATACCACAAGGTAAGTAGCAAGGAAGATGGAGAGGAAAAAAGATTTGCTGCTTGTTTAAATCTAGGTAGGCATTGAAAAATTGTAATATTACTCAATTTTGTAATAGTCTTTCCCAAAATACATTAGGTTGTCTGTTGTTCCTCTCTGTAAAAAGAGTCAGCATTATTTTGCATCCTAATGACTCATTTCATGCTCTGCAACCCATGTGCATGTTAAATAGGACAGATAAGTCTTTGGCATGAGATCAGATTAACTTTCTGTTCTGAAAAGCAGAGGTTGTTCAGGGAAGAACTATGTTAGGTCTGATTTTGATTAATATGCTCAAAGTAGTAAATCTAGAGGTAAAAAGTGTTTTGAATCAAAGTGATCTCAAAATGAAGTTCACTATGTGAAGAAGGAAATAGTAACAACAAAGCAAAGTGAGCGACTTCACAAAACTTCACTATTACAATACTTACAGATGAGAACTCAGAATATTAATCCAAGGATTAAAGGAATATAGAAGACCTGATGACTTCTGAAAGGTATGATACTAGAAACTAAGCAGCAAAATATTCTGATGCAGTGGGACAATGGGCAGCTTAGAAAAGAAGTGACCTAAAAATCTGATATGGAAACATTTTAAAGGACTATTTAAGTATGTGAAAGAACTTGTGTTAAGGCTACCATCAGCAGTTTGAACTGGGGCACTGCCATAGTCTTCCCTGGAATGGGTTGTATTTGACGTTACTGTTAATTGGCTGCATAGCAGAAGTGTACACTTCCAGACTGTCCAGGTCACTCAATACCTGAGAGGAGCTGAAAGTAGTTTGGAGGGGAGAATTCAGATTCAAAGCTCTTTAGAAATGAAGAAATGGTCTGAAAATATTCAGATAAAATTCAATAAATTCAAATACATTAACTAAGTGCACAAGGGAAAAAATAAATTCCTAAGCACAAAATTAAAAGAATCTGACACAGCAGCAAAAATGGTCTGAGGGCTACAGCAGCTCAGTCAGAACAGATAGCAATAGAGAAACAGAGGCAAAGTTCAGTTCAGCATATACTAAACAAATTGACATCTGTAGGACACAAAGGTGATCAATCTGCTAAGGCCTCCCTCATCTGAGGTACCACATCCCATTTGGGTTACTGGGCATTAAGACATGATTTTACATTAGAGTTCAGAGAAATGCAGCAGATAAGAGAAGTTTAGAAAAGTTGTCCTCTGAAGACAAGGTTAAATGAGTCATTCTTCTGGAGAAGGAAAGGCTGATCAACTTTTCTCCATATTTACTACTGGGAGGCAAGCAAAAATTGTCTTAATTTACAGCAAATAAATCTTCAAATGGATAGCGGGAAAGGCTTCCTTTTTTATAAGCATGGGGAAACAAAAAATATAACATGGTACACCTATTTAAAAAAGCTGTTGCAGTTCTTTAAGAATCATAGAATCCTTTAGGCTGGAAGAGACCTCCAAGATCATCCAGTCCAACCTTTAACCTAGCACTGCCAAGTCCACCATTAAACCAAGCCGCTAAGCTCTGAATCCAAACGTTTTCCGAAGACCTCCAGGGATGGTGACCCAACCGCTTCCCTGGGCAGCCTGTTCCAATGCTTCACAACCCTTTCAGTGAAGAAATTCTTCCTAATACCCAGCCTAAACCTCCCCTGGCATAACTTGAGGCCATTTGCTCTTGTCTTCTCAGTTTGCACTTGGGAGAAGAGACTGATCCCCGCCTCACTGCAGCCTCCTTTAAGGTAGCTGTATGCAGTGGTAAGGTCTCCCTGAGCCCCCTTTTCTCCAGGATAAACCACCCCAGCTCCCTCAGCCACTCCCTGTAAGACTTATTCTCCAGACCCCTCACCAGCTTTGTTGCTCTTCTTTGGACATGCTTACAGTTCCTAAAGTTTTATTTCTTCAGGATAAATAGACAACTATCAGTTTCAGAACAGGTTAAACTCAAGTTGCTCCTTGATGCACGGTGATAGAGGGCCTAAATAGATTCTTCTCAACCCTGTATTTCTACATATGTGTTCAGGACAAGGAAGTATTAGCTTTATCTGATAGATTGTCATGTCCGACAAAGACATGACAAAACTTAAGAACCAATGGTTCCAGCCTACAATGCACTTGCTGCTTTCATTTATTCTTGCATTCCTCTATTATTTGGAGTGTGCTGCAGACAGCTATAATTTTGACTTTTTTGTATCAACTGAGAAAGCTACTCAAATTTTTATTGGACTTCAAGTAAAGCAGTATAGGTTGGCTTTCAAAAAATACATGAAAACCAGCTTTAGCAGTAGAAGTCAAAATGAGTTCTATGACAAAAACCAACGCAGGCCCATAAATATAGATTCATGACAGAATGTGTTTGGAGGGAGAGGCTGAGCTAAACTGAGCAAAAGCCTAAAAAGTAAACTTGAAACATTTTATGCTAGCTAGCAAGTTGAGAGATGATTTAAACAATCTGACTCACTTTCAGGACATACATTCTTTTCAGGGCATGCATTGGATTTCCAATGCCAATAAAATGGTGTAATACATTAAAAAAATCCCTTCTGCGTTTTTCTCGTTTCCTACCCTGCTCAAAATAGCAGTATTTTCTCTGCAGGATCTTGGCCCCTCACTTATTTCCAGCCTTTTACTAGTCTTTAGGAAATGCCTACACCTAGTCATTATTGTTTAATTGGAGTGTCACTGAGTAATAGTAATGCTTTTAATCTTTACAAAGCATGCTGAATTAAGACTTGCAGTGTCCTTGAGAGGAGATGAGTAAAAGCAATCTAACGAGTCATGAACAAAACCCAGGCACTGCCCACATAAACACAGTTATTGCTGACAGGAGTAGAAAGACAAAGACATGAGCCATCTAGATTTCCACTATTGGAGCCTGGCTCTCCAGCAGCAAGTGATTCCTACTCACCTCTAGACCTTCAAGCAGACCAAGCAGTTTTAACACTTGAATTCTACTCGAATAAATTCTCTGAATTTTTGTCCCCTAAATCTTATAGGCAGACTTGTCAAAAGCTGCTTAGCATTATGGCAGTGTGTTCTCACTATTCCAGACCTCCTGCATCATGAGATTAGGTTATCTGTAGTTCATTTTGTCCACGGTTATAAGGCTGTTAACTTCTGTCCATTCATGATAATGTGCGATCAGACAAAGATGCCAGCTAGTCTAGAACATTCATCATGGTCATCTGTAGTGACATGCTCCAGCTAGGACAAAGGCAATGCTCTGTCCTCTGCACTGAGTCCAGTAATCCTAATGGCAAAAGTGGCTTCCATTGCACAATGGCTTCTCATCAACACGAATGGGAAGCAGCAGTGCTGAAAATAGAAAGGATTCTGTGTTGACTGTGCTCTTGCATCAACACTGAAGAGTGGTTAAGAGAAAGGACTGAGGTGTGGCACTGATTTATCCCATGGGAACAAGGGAAAAACTCGACTCCTGTTCTCTGGCTTGCTTTTGGGGACAGCCCAGCTATGCACTTTGCCGAGTCCAGGTTTGACCACACTATCCAGCAAAAACTTCTTAACACCGGTTAGTTGATATTTCAAACATTTGCTACTGCCTGCAGTGATTGAATTTTGGGTGTTCACAGTCACTCCCATGTAGCAGCTCTGGTTTAGACATGAGCCTAATTGAATCACTGCAACATATACATTGTTTAAGCAGTTTCTAAACTGATTTAATTAAAAGCAAGTGAGGTGAAGTCTTTATTCAAACTTGTTCAAGCACTTCATCCGTGATTGAAGAACATTTCCCCCCATTCCCTGTGAGCAGTGCATAGTACCCAGACAGTAGCATGGTATTCATGTTTATGTGTAGCTATCCTGCCCTATATCAAACTCAAGTATCTAGAAAATAAGTCAGCGAAGTGCCACATCCACATCTAAAGCAGTAATGTCCCTAGTGGCTGCCTTTACTGAAATATTAGCATTACTGTAAGAAACACCACAGAAGTCTCTGTGCAAATAAAGTTGATGAAGATTAAACTTGGCAATGTTGACAAGACTATGACCCTGGTACTGGTGTGTAAAACAGTGAATAACAGGAGTATTAAATCTAATGTTCTGTATTTATATTCCCAAACTAAGAGGGTAGTCAAACCAAAAAGCAGACAGTTCAAACTGTGGAAAAACTTACAAAAATATCATGCATGTGTATAATACCAGACTAATCTGTAAAACTCTGCCACTAAGGGTATATAGATGAAAAGCTTAGATGTCTCCTTTAAATATATCTACTCTGATAATGAGAAGTCATAATTACCTCAAGGAGCTTGATATATTAATCATTAATGAGCACTATTAGCTTTCATGCTTTGTTCTAGATAATTGAGTCTTAGTTGCCTCCATGTATATTGTTCACTTCCTCCTTTTTAGCATCTGGTACAGTTCACTTTCCAGGTCTACATGAATCACTGGAAGTTACCACACTTTCTTTCATATAACAATATTAGAATATTTACCTAAACAGCTCATCTATCTTCAGAACACACCTGTGTGCTAGAAGTAATGAGATGTAAACATTTTTCAAAAACAACGTATTTAAAAGCAAAACCTGTCAGGGAAGAATTTATCTTCTACTAAGGGAATCTGTTCTTGTTTTCCTAGCTTTGTTACATTACATACAGTCTGAGAAATGAAAAAAGGCAGTTGTGCTTCATTCAGTAAATTCAGTAAATGTAGTTTCCAAAAATCATTTTCAAGCCCCTCTGTCCTTATAAAGCCAGACCTTACTTAGTTAATGGTTATCTGGAAACAAAATAAAAGCTGCAACCTATGAAAGCAGAAGCTTTCTACATATCCTTTGCTTCTTTCTGTAACCAAGAGGAGAAAGATGGGATGCTTACTGATGGTTGCATCAATACTTACATATCTCTGGAGAAATAACATTACAAAAGAAGGCAGCAGCAGCCTTGTGAGTGACCAAACCCAGACTCATTTACAATGTGGGCTGTGAGAAGCTCGTGGCTGAAGCACCAGCTAACACTGCCTGTCATGGTCTAGATCCCCCAAACAGCCTGACAAACTCCACCAGCCTCTAAAGAATCAATCTGAGAAAGGTTGAGTAGTTAAAGATTGTAAGGGAGATGTTGCTAAAGCACAAAGGGCAGTTGAGAACATCTTCCCTCATGTACCTTTGACACCTTTATTAAAATGAAGAACTGTCCAGAGCTAAGGTATAAACAACTATTCAGCCTTACCATGTGCAGTCTGATTGCATGTAAGCATAGGCAGCAATATGGGGAATCGCTTGCTGCAGTATCTTCACTTGGACCAGGAGTAATACTTAGTCCTATGGAGCATTTCCTATGTTGCATTACAAAAGTTCCCTTTTTCTAACAGAACATGGGCAGATATATTAATCATTAGATAAGGTCCTTAAATCTCAAGGCTGACCAAAGTTCAACTATATTGATGATGAGAATATTTCTGCTTCTTTTTGTGTACAAAATGCTTTCATATATAAAATGCTTTGGGACATTAGTAATAAAGAATGCACAGCCCAGATCGTCTTAGCATAGGCTTGCTACTGAAAGCACATTTACTGGAGAAGTACATTATTATACTTTTTTCACACCTGTGGCAAAAGTCACAGCTTCATGCTATGCTTTAGATAGTCTTACAAAAAGAAAAGGCAGCCTTTATGCCTGCAGAGCTCATTCATGGAGGCTAAGCAAATAAAGTTGGATGGTTTGTACATTTCAGAGACCAATGCAGAGGTTTGCAAGTCTCCTCTTGGCAGAGAGATTTTTTCTTCCTTTTAGTGCTACTTCACTCCTGTATAACAGAAAACTACCTCTGAGACTAACTTGCAGTTTGTCCCATGATATGAACTCAGCTTTTTGACAAAGGGGAGAACACAGTACAGCAAGTCATCAACTTAAACATTTCCATAACTACAGTGAACATATGCACATGTTTAGGACAGAAGTCAATACCAGCATACAATTAAAAACCTGCATGACAGGAAGCCATTGAGGACAGTTAGTTGCAGCTCAGGTTTCTTTTTTGTAACTATGTCTGAGGCTCAGAGCTACAGTCTGTTATTAAATAAAACTATTGCTCATCTGAAATGTGAGGTAAATTGCCTAACTTGGAAACAGATGAACCCACCAATGTGGTTTTGGTGTTCAGAAGCAAGTGCCACCCCCTCCCCCCCTGAAAAAGCAGAGGAAGAAGCGTTTGCCCGCAAGTTTCACCCTAGGTTCTTATTACAGCACCAAACCTGTGTTTGTATGCATTGGCATCATTTAGGCACAGAGAGCAGGGTAAGTGTACCCTGCAGAGACAGCCTATACCCTTTCTAGGCTGCAGCTTATCCTCTGATAGGTCCCATCAGCTCAGCTGATCATATACACCTACAAATATTGAAATATTTCTACACAAATGCTAAGTCTGGATGTTAGAAAGGCACCCAGAGACAGAACTGCAATGGTAATTGAGAAACTTAAGTCAGCCATGGCAGCCCTCCACACCCCAAGGACCAGAGCACATACTACACCCATCCATCCCGGGGCACATTGTCATCCCGCTCTCCCTGCATGCCTAGGGCAACAGGGAAAGAGGGAGAACTGAGAATATAAGATAGTTAAAAGCAAATGGTCTCTAAATTGGCATCCTACAGCTAAAGCTTTTAAGAAGGTAAAAATCAGGCTCCAAAGGATACCAACCTGAAAAACACCACAATACCCTAACCTATGGCAGCATCAATCTCTCAGCTTCAAAATCAGAATCTCAGCTCTCAATCAAAGCTCAGCTGTGCTCTGCAGTTCTTCCCTGAACATGCTTTGTCTCCGGAAAAATGTGCGAGGCATCAACACAGGATGCAAGTTTACCTGTCATGGATGAAGTGGATAAAGAATGGCTTGACACTTTTTGAGGTACAGAACACAGCATATCTAAGAGCTCAGAATTGCCCAATATATTGTAGATGAGAAAAAAGGTCATTATTAAAAACACACTAATGCTTAAAATAACAGGGTTAAGGTGGCAGACTCAACTTAGCATTACCATTTCTTACGGCTTTTCCCCCCAGAGTGGGGTAAGGAATTATAGTATTGCTGCAGAACCCTGTGGGAATTTTGCTGTTGACTTCATGATTTATATAGTAAACATCAGTATTGAGTGATTTTTTTTTAAAAAGGTGAGCTTGAACCATCCTTACCCAGTAACTCCATGACCTTTGTTGTTTCATTTACTTCAACAATAGCTTATGCAAGTGTCTGCTTTTCATTGATAGAAAGTTAAAAAGTTGAAGTCTGCATAAGGCAGGCAAACATGCAGCATGATTTTAAGACAAAAATTACTATTTGACCTCCTGTGAACCATTTATACTTTGAAGAATGAAGATTGATGACTCTAGTGTCTCTCTTAACTAGTATCAATGCACAAACTAGCTTCTGTTATACTGTTTGTTGTTTCTGTGATTGCTATCCAAGTAACAAGCAAAGCTGCCTTTGCCCAGCCAAGCTTACAATGATTAAACCAGGCAGCACATCTCAAACTTTCTCTTCCCCCACGGCCTGCTGAAGTAGAGAATAAAGCCATGTTCACAAATATAATTCCAGCGATTTGTTTTGTAACCTCATACACCAGTCAATGTTAGACAACTACAGAAAAAGCACACAAACAATAAAACAAGTACAAAGAGCAGCTTAATACTACAGTAAACTAGAACAGCTCACTTGCTTTATCCTGCTCCCAGCATAGTGTTTCCTTCATTCATCAGCAAGCATCTCACTATATTCCAAAAGTAAAAGTAAACCTTTGTTAGTGCTAGCAATTGGATGGAGCTGGATGAAGTGGACAAAGATTGTTTCTGCATTTAATTCCCATTTAAAGTTTAAGGGTTTGTTGATTTGCCTTTTAAGCTACTATTACATTTTGCAGGACTCAATTTGCAGGAATTAATTCTGTACAGGCACCATATATGTGGCACTCAAACAGGAGTTCCTTCAACTAATGAAGGTGAATGAAACCCTAGATGTGCATGCAAGAACCCTACGCCATCCATATTCAAATCTGTCTTAGAGACTGAATCTGGCTTGCTGTAACTTGTCCAACATCCCGTTTACTTTTCCCCTCTCCTGTAACTTCCATCTTGCAGCCTTTGCCACTGTTCACTGAACTCCTTTGAAGGAGCATGATTTCTCATATTGGGAAAGCACATAGCATGTTGAGTCATTCTGTAAACGAATGTATGAAAACAGCAGTTACACAGCTGAAAGTCAAGATCACAGGGTTATCAGAACTAGTTTCTCCACATCTTAGTCTCAATTATAAGGATCCAGTTCAAGTTAATTGCACTAAGAATGTGGACTAAAACTAGGAAACAAAGCAGCGAAAGGGTGCTTACAATGCACTGTCTTAGAGGGAGGATAGGGCTGCTGTCTGGCTTCCCACTACATTGAGAAAGCCTGTGCTCAGGGGGAGGTAGGGATGAGCAGTCCCTGTGCACTCAAGGGTGCTGGAAGCAATGAAAGCAGACACAGGAAGCAGCCAAAGTATGCTGCCCCATGAGCCTAAGGCCCAGATCCTGCTTTAGTGTTGATGCTGCTTTCTGACACAAGTTCTGTCAACTGACTGTTGTGAGAACAGATTGCCAGGATTAAAAGCTGCATACCTTACCCACTGCAGGTCTCTTCCCCATGCCAACACACATTGTTACTGCAGACCTCAGAACCCCATTGGCAGGCTTTTTTTTTTAAACTGGCTTTTCTCATGAAGCTGATGAAATCCACATGGTGCCATTGACACCAGCAGAGTATCAGCTTGGTTATACCCACATTTGATACTAACATACAAATTCTGCTTGCAGTTCCAACTCCTAAGGCACATGTCTCTGCCTGACTTGTCAGTGAACTCCAGCTGGAAAAGCAATACTGTAGTTGCACTTCTGAGAGTCTGCATGCTAACACAAGCCTAAACAAGATTCCGTAGACTCAGGTTGGGTGGAGAGGGAGCAACCATGTTTCAAAATGCACCCACAGATAAACGCTTGAAATATGTTGATTTTCATGTAACCTTCTTAACAAAAGGTGACAGTACAGAATCAGTAGGTTTCAAACACCCCTTGAGCCTGTATCCACCCAATGTGCTGGTCCAGTTGTTCCACAAAGCCCCTTCAGCCCTGAAATTAAGTTGTCATTCAGCACAGCATGTAAAGGGACAGAGCTAAGGAGTGGCTCACCCCTGTACAGACAAGGTACTGAAATTGCATGTAATGTAAGTCAAGAGGAGACAGAAGACCAAATCTCTGTGAATTTGATCTGTAGCTTCCACTGAATGTTACCCCACTAATTTCTGCTGCTTTGATTTCTCTAGAAACTTGCCATGAGGAAGACATGTACTTTGCATCACAAGACAGAGTCCCAGAGAAGTTATTACAGTATTAATAAAAACCAGGTTTACTCACCCTACGCAGCTCTTTATATAGTTCCCAAAATAACCTGGTTTCAAAGGCTTTAAAAGAACTGCATCCATAGAAGTTGTTTATTCTTAAAGAGATGAACCAAACCATTCTCTGCACTCTAATGTCCTTTCCAGAAGTGAATTCCTTCCATGACACCATCTCATTTAAACTCACTTGTTTTACTTTGAGTGGTATGTTTTAATGTGCATCTCTTCAGCCTCACCAAACTCAGTCGGCAGAGGTATCAGTATGCCGTATGGGACAGCATTGTGGAATTTTTATGCTATAAGCACTCTCTTCTGTAATGTTTTGGTCCAAGATTTCCTGAGCTATTTAATTTCAGCTTTTTAAAAATGAAATGTCCTGTAAAAGGAAACTGCATTAGAGGGAAAGCAATAATGCATTCATTCAGTGTGCTTGGCCAAAATAGCTCACTGAGTCTTGGAATAAAAAGACCCTTGTCCATAACAGACAATTACAAGCACAGACAGGATGGTTTTGCCTAGAAGGAGAAAATGCCTTTCAGCATTGGGGAGAGGGTGGTGGGAAATCTCTTGATGGCTAATAATCAGTTTGATCAGGTTAGGTAATTAAGACACTTCTAATGGGCAGCAGGGAGAAGATGGCAAGTCAGAAGTACATACAGGCAGGAACAAAGTGAGCCTCCCATCTTCTTAAGTAAATCACAATCCTGTTCCCTTCCTGTCTCTCAAGAGAAGTTCAAATAATTCATCACTGAAGGGATTTGAGGGAAGAAGGCATCAGTTATCTTCCTCCTCCTCCATTGTTCAGTTCTACAGCCTTGCATGGTATCACACTTACTCCAGCACTTTTCCATTTCATCCTGCTCTTCAACTGTTTGTATTACTCATTATGCAGCTCTGTCCTTTCATCTATCTTGCACTTCATCTCCTGCTTCCATCCGTTTATTTTAACTCTCCCTTTTGCCTCTCTGCTCCTAATCTGCAGTTCCCCTTTGCTCTTAATTTTGGTATTCTAACTCTCCTCTCCTGACAGATTCACATTGCTGATGGCAGTGGCAATTGCAAATTGAAGTGCGCCTTCAAAGCCTAAGCCACAGGACTTGAACAGTGATCTGCCATAGTGTCAGGTCCCACAGCAGTGGGAAGAAGGTTCCTAAAGGGACATCACCTTGTAACATGGGTCAGTCAAGTGTGGTGCCTGTTTGCTATTAAGAACTCAGGCCACTGAAAGTTATCCCAGAAGGTTCAAATCAGCATGAGCACTGCCTTGCAGAACTGCAGCAGCACTCCATACCTCCTCAGAAAGGAAGCTTGACTGCATTACAACAGCACTTCTATAACGTTCCCTGCTTCTTGCTTCCCCCAAAGCAACTTGGATTTTAGTCTTGAGATGGACCAAGCAAGGTTTGTCAGCAGTCACACTCAAAGTCAAGATTTTATTCTGATAATGAAGCTATGGAAAAAAGTTACAGGCTTTTGGTGGGGCTATAAATGCATAGTAACTATCACATACAGAGTGCTACTCTGCACATCTACAATTAAATAACTTTTCCTGAAAGGATCTTTCACATCACAGCAATTCTGTCCCTTCAGGGACTGTTTCTTTCAGTTCCTCCCTTGATCACAAGTTCTCTGACAGGACTGCATTGGAAAAATTTATATGCAAGCTTTTTTCAGACAATTCTTTTCATGCTCAAGATCACTAGACTTCTTTTCTGTGATCAACACAGACTGCAGGCATCTTATGTTCACCCCACTTAGCAGCATGGAGGAAATTTAAGGTAGAGAAGTGCATAATGTATCAAGCTGTGTATGGGGCTCACAGTGAGGAGACCCAGGTGCTTTTCCTGCTTCTGCAGACAACCTGCAGTGATGTGAGAGCATGGAGCCTGTGATCACGCTGCTTACTCTAGAACAAGACATTTTAGGTATCAACATATCTGACCATCAAGTCAGTGAATAAAGAGAGGAGTCATGTATTTTTAGTAGTAGATTATCTCCCATCTCCTGCCACAGGAGCAGAACTTTCTGAAGACACTTCACTCTGTCCTCTGCTTTTGAGAGCAATAGGATGTGACACGTTCCAGGACAAAGTGCTTTCTCAAGAGGCAGTTGCATGCTTTCCAGATGGGCTTTGCACTACCTCTCCATACTGTCAGGATACATTTAAACAGCACTGCCAGCAACAGGAAGTTGCTGATGTGCTTACTTGCATGTTTTCAAGTGTCTTAAGGTGAGCTGCCAGCTTTCCTAACAGAGGTTTTTGTTTTGCATGCCAAATATTTCTTAAAGAAAACACACTCCATTTTCTCTCATCTCTGATATCACTCATTTGCACTACCTGCAGGGAAATAATGTTCTAATCATATTGCAGAGGAAGAGTAGTTCTTGCTTTTTCCTAAGCAGGGTACTAAGTAAACAAACAGCTGGTTAAATTACATCTTCATATTGAACACTTGGTTCCCATATTCGTCTGTTGATACTGTCAACTGCTACAGATCATTATCTATTTGCAAATGTCAGAAGCACTCACTGACCTTGTTTTCAACAGAAGGTTGTCATGGCACATGCCAATTTTGTCTTACACCACTGTCTAGACAACCAAAATTAATCTCAGCCTTTACTGATGCTGTTATGGGAACAGATAAGTCTGTGATATAGCTTTTCAACCTACCCAGCCCAGTGCAAAGGAATTTCTTCAGCCTGAACTAAAAATGATCCCAGACAGAAGCACATTACCATCTTGGCCTACTGTTGCTAAGAACAATTATTTTTGCTTTCACATGTCAAAATGAAAAGCATGGGACTTGGTTATTATTTTTATGTAGTAAATAGAAGTTTGTTCAAGACTAAAAATGCAAAAAGCCACAGCATTCCTCAAGGAAATAGCATTCCCCTTCCCCAGAAGCCAAAAACCATTGAAATTTAGTCATCTAAATATGCAGCCACTCATATGTGTGTGTATATATATACACACACACAATCTGAAGTAGCATCTTAAGCACATGATCTTCAATTCCTACATTTGTATGGTCAGATCTCAGTCCCACTAGGCACAGAGTATAAATACAGAGTACCACGATCTGATTTCTCAGCATCATCAGTGCTTAAAACTGCAGGGTCAAGCTGGCACTTCCAAGCTAAGACTTAAGTTTAACAGCACAAGAATTTGCAAACAAAACCAACGTAATGTATAGTTGCTCTGGTTTTCCTATCCTGGATTTAATTATCACTTTCTATAATGCTATCCTTTACCTAGACTAGTTCAACTACTCAGGTAGTTGCACTGAGCCACTGAACACAAGTGACAACCATTCCTAGTCCAAGAACCTCAATATGAGATCAGCAGTTTAAATGCATTTAAAATAGGCTTATTTACATGCCTGCAATGTAAACAAGAATGCAAAACTTCTCTTTGGTAGGACCAAGTTTCTCCCCTCAGGCAAGCACACAGCTTTGGATTTGGTAGACAAGCCACATTTTTGTTTAATATAAGTAGGTCAAACATCTTTCAAAGTATTTATAGTATTCAAAATGCTGCAAAAGAAAAATTTCATTTTAGAATTACTTTTTTGTTCAGAGAATGCATTTCTCTTCCCCTAACACAAATAAAGTAATAATGATGCACAACAATCCATATCTGTCCTCTTTCCTTCCCCTCAGCTTAGATCACTTTTTCTCCCCTTCCCCAGAGCCTTCTCAATCAAGCCAGTCTCCCACCCAGTAGTGAAGTAAATAAGGAACAAATAACTAGAACATGGAAACAACGGTGCTGCCATCACCTTCCTGCTTCATTTGTGTTTTAGAAAACATTTCTCCCTGTGCCTGCCTTGCAGTCTTATCTTTCAGACAGGAGCTCTCCATTTTTCTTTGTACAATGCTTAGCACACAACCCATTTCTTAGTTGGCCTAACTGCATTTTTGTTAAGGCAGTTAAGAGAAATAGAAAAATCAGTTTCATCATGGTAGATATGAGCTAAAAAATCAGATCAAATTTCAGTGGAAAGCATACTTCACCTGTTCATGGTTGGTCTCTCATGGATCCCATCTACTTGACAAAACAGCCATGCTGAAAGTTACAGTATGGTTGTATTGCCCAAGGCTTTGGCACACTTTGAACATGCCCTAGTTCCCTACATGATGCAGAAGATTTTATTTTTTAAATATGAGAAACAGCAGTGTAATTAGAGCTCTATCAAGCATACCACTTAACTCTATACAGAAAAATCATATTAAAGACCAAAAAAATGTCAAGGGTTGCTTTTAGACTGATCACTAACATGGTTTTTCATCTAACACACGTGGCATATTTGTAGTAAAAATGTGGTTCTGCTTTATTTTGTCTTGAATTACCTTTGAGGTTTTTCTTTCCCTCTGGTCCTCAGTTTACTTTTATACATGTATACACAGAAAAGCTACATTTCTTACATAAGGTGACCACAGAATCTGAAGCTATTACTCAAACCCACACAACATCCTGTGCTCAAACAATGCATCCTTATGCAGCACATGCTTTACTCTGAAACACAGGTTTGAGTTTACCTGGTTTTTGCTACTAGTTCACTGGGTGACACTGGAAAAGTCCCTTTCTGGCATAAAGACCATTTCCCTCTAACTTGAAAGTGACATCTCCAGAGTCCTGTTTACCAAGTTCAGTAGTTTTACTTGATACCATCTTGAATAAGTATAGGATCCATTCCTGTATTAGCCATACAAATTAGATGACTTGTATATCACAGGGGGTTTTCCAATTCATCAGTTGCTCAAAACAGCTCTTGAAACCTTGGAGTGTCCCTTTAAGACCTGATGAGATCTGTCATTCAACAGCTCATTTCACTTCCTCAGCATTTTCTCTTCCGCATTGTACATTCTGGCAGTCCTGATCAGTTGGTTCCAAAGTAGTACTCCTCTGTACACAGGCAAGTTTAAGCACTGATTCTGATCTCTCACAAGCACCAAGCCAGCAAAACATCACTAAGTCAACAGTTACTCTGGATTTCTACTAGGATGGAAGGTATGAAAATGTAATCCAACTCATTTGCAGAATGTCTAAACACCATTCCACAAAGGATTTGTCTGTCACATTCTTATAAGACAAGAAATCCTGCTATCAAGATAATGAATGGTGTTAACTCAATTCTCAGCTGCACCATCAGAAATCTTGAAGACCTCTCTGACCATCAAATTACACCAGCAGCATAGGGAGCAAACACCTTAGAAAAACAAATCGAACTAAGAAGCTTTCAGAAAAGATGGAGTTTCTCACCACACCCCCCCTCCCACTAAGGGGAGGGGAAGTAGATATTTATCATGCAACACTGGAGTTGCACTTTTGCTGAAGCATACAGTGCAAGAGTGTAGTTCTTCTCTCCTGCTGTTCTTAATTTCAGAGGAGTTGTGCCTGTTTTACACCAGCCGAAATGAGGAGAGAGTCAGGCATTCCATCTTCAGTGCTTTTGTTTCCAAGATAAATGACCGTGTTTTGCTGCTTTCCCCATGGCTTATTCTGGAGATCTGCTGCCAATTCAGACTGGCTCAGCATCAAGACTTGACACACAGCAAAAACAGTTGAAAAATAGCAACACTCCATCTAATCAGCTAATTTACAAGTTTTTTTGCACTCAAAGCTGTAGCAGTTAGAAGGTAGCAGGCCCACAGCATGTTTGGATATGTTTCTGTTAGTGTTTTGCAAAATTTTGCTCTGCAGGTTTCAAACAGGAAGCAGATGACTTGAAGTTGAGGCACTGAAAGGAAAGAAAGGGGGAAGGAAGAAAGAAGAGAAACAGCTAATTGCTATAGAACGTGCAAATTTAAGTGTGCATCCAAGCAAAGCACATCAATGTCACATTTGCAAAGTAGATGAAGGGGCAGTCAGCTACAGCACTGCTGTAAAGAAACCGATGACATGCAATTGAAGTCTTTTGTAAAGAATGGTCTAGTTGCAGTGTTTGAACCTCTGCAAGGATTCACAATTGTTTTATAACTTTTCACAAGGTACTTGCTGCCTTCCTTAGCTTAAAGACACAAAGACAGGGCCAGATGCATTTCCTTTGGGGCTTCTTCTAGTCAGAGAAGCATCTCCATAAACACTTAATGGATATCACCTCCTCAGTAATCAAGTCCACCTTGGTGGAAATATGAAAAACTTTTGCAGGAGGAAATTGTTTTATAACACCACCAGACTGGACAGTACAATTCACTTCTTATGGGAGTATGGACACAGCATAACGTTTTTGAAGAAAGTTTTAAGTTAGAACTAACATCAGAAATAACTTGAACTATAACATGTGGGAGGCAAAATTATTCAGTCCCAGTCAGGAACACTGCAGCTGTTCACGCCATGCTGCAGTGTGCATAACTTGAAAAAATGATTTAGGCCACAGACTTCAGCTTCACTCTAAAACCTGCTTCCATGTGAAATCATTCCATACTTTTCCTAAGCAACTTTGAGTGCAAGCTTCACCCTGAAAAGTGAGTCACTAACTAGTTACCTGTTTTTTTCCTTGTATTTCTCTCCTGTGAGCATCCAGAAACACTGACTAATCAAAAGGCGATTCTCCTCCTCCTCTTGGAGTAGAAAAGGAAATGTAGTAAGAGTGAGACTTTTCATCTCACATTGTCAAGGAAATGTATACAGTAGGGGTATTTACAGGATGCAGAACTTGTATCCTCCATCTCACCTGTGAGAAACGCTAATTAATTTTCAGAACTATTCTCTCTTCAGGATGTGCACAAGAACCTAGCTCAAATGTCAGCTTCCACATTTCAACACTGGCAGTTAGAAAAACAAAAGAAAACTTCCTGCTTGTCAGCTGCTGGCATTTGCTTGAGGGAGACACAAAGGGAACTGCTTTGATTTCAGTTTTTTAACTGCCTTTTAGGACTAGAACTGCATTTAAAAATACTTTGAACAAGCGCCTGACTAAAAATAGGCTTTTTGAGAGACTGTTCAATAAAGTATAGCACAAAACTCCCGTTCTGAACAAGAAAACCAACACAGAGGTCTTAGGCCTGTTTTGAGAGACATTCTTTGGCCACCCCAGCTGCCCATCAGCTTTGAGAAGGCATGGAAATCCTTCTCTACAAGGTACAGCTGGAAGCAACTGTGGGAGAGAGGGGAGCACTGTCAGAGCAATAACTCAGCTCAGAGCCCAGCCTCAGCCAAATAATTTAGGATGCTCAAATGATCCTAAGGAATGGACAGCATTTTCTGCATTGATGGCTCTAAGAGGGTAGAAATGTTACAACCAACAGATGGTTTAATTCACTAGGTGACTTCATAAGCAATGGTTATGAAAACACTTCAGCAGCTACCTCGTCTTTCAAAACGAAGAAATTGTTTACCCTACATGAAGAACCTTGAAGTCACCAGCCACTTTGGAACTAGTTCAGATCTCTGCTTAAAAAAAAGCTGATTTCCAGAAACTCACTGGTACCTACTAGAAGTGACTCTCAGCAAAAAGATTGTGATCTCTGACAACTCTAACATACGTAAACCTTTAATATCATCAACAGAAAGTTGCACTTTGTCAGCTGGACTGATCCAAGGGCAAGCAGCAGCTCATGTCAGAGGACTTAGCATTATAGTGTAGTTCCTTCCTCCTCCCATTCTAAGATGCCCACATCCTCACATCAATGATGTCAGTGTGCTTTTACAAGTAGCCACATATTCAAGTAACTTAAACTACAGGTATTCCAACTCCGAAGTTGGAAATTCCTCCCCCCACCCAAAGGAATTTCTTAACTTTCTACATTTTATGCTTCTAGGATTCACTTTCAGCTTGTCTTCACCATTGTGAGAGGCATATTTAAAGTTCCCCAGAAAACTCCCTTAATTATATGATTTCCAGAGCTGCAATTTCAAACAAGGAACAGCTCACAAGATGTTGTTTACAGCAAGAGTCAGTAACACCAGCCTGCCACACCTTCTCAGTAGCTTCTCTTTTCTTAACTGATAGAAAAGATTCTTTTTTCCTCTGAGAAGCACAAGATCCTCCAAAAATTGAGATGAAAGCTGTGTGAAATCTACTGCCAGCAAAAAGAGAAGGTAATATCACTCCAGGTAATGTATCTGATTGTCTTTCAATTAAGAACCATTCCTTGGGAGGTAGATACCTTTTATCTTGGACACTGAAAGCATCCAGTAGCCTCCCTCCTGCTTTATCTCAGGTGTGTGTAGAAAACTATCAAGATTATGATAAAACTTATGGGTAGAAAAAGTCAGGAGCATCAAAGAAAATAAACAGGCATAACACTTTCTTACAAGATGGGAAGTAACATATGTTGCTGTAGACCTTTTTTTTTTTTGATTCTGAGTTCTGTGCTTCAGAAGACCATAAAGTAGTTTCTAAACCACAACCTTAACTCTGAGGAGGTTTAAGGACAACTACAGCCTTACTCACTGGAACTGGAAACACTCCATTTGCTTTTGCCCAAGAACTGGGAGGGGTGCAGAAGGCCATGGCATAACCAGCTTCCCTGCTTTATGGCTAATCAAGTTTTTTTGACTGGACAAGAACAAGGTTTTGGTGCAAGATGGAAAGTGGAGAGAAAACATATGCTGCCTCCTCAGCTCCAGAGCAGAGCTTTGTCTAAATTTGCATGTTAGAGGGAAGCCAAAAGCATCCCCCTCAGCACAGTCAGTTCTCAGTTGTGCCACTTTTTAATGCACATTCACATTTAGCACTGCTTGCATTTACCTCACCTTCACCAGCACAAGGGCCAACCTACCACGCAGTGGTCATTTGAACAAGAGTTCATGGTACTGTGAGGCATGCAAAATGAAATTTCTGGTGTTAAGTTCCTTAAGCATCATAAACATACCAAGGGAAAGGTCATCTGGAGAGTCAGGCACTGATTCTCTGAAAAGGCTTACAAAATATGTTCCTGAAGTAGAACTGAAGTATGTATAATGCCTACAAGAGGATTTTTAAAATGCTTCTTTTGGAGAGCTAGTCAATAACCACTTTCTAACTCTACTAGACCTGGAGGACTGGAGCTGCCTGTCACACCAACACATGGCAGACCTGGCAAGTGACCACAAGCCAGTACTGTACCACGGTCTCTACATCAGTGCCAAGGGAAGGTAGAGAAGGGAAACCCAGGCCAATGCAGAGCCTTTGTGCCAGGAGCAGACGAACACGGAGCTAAGGAGCATGCCCATCACCACAAGTTAATCTTGTCACATATTGCCCCTACCCAACCCTATGTAGCCATGATCAAAGCCTCAGGAAGCTCCAGAGGAGAGGTGCCTCCCAGCCATTAGCCTAGTACTGGCCAGTTTGTAGATTCAGGTGCGAGCATCACTCTTGCTGCACAATACAAAGTAAGGGTGAAATTGCTCCTCACTACTCCACAGGTGTGGGTTGAAGGGAAAACCCAACTCCTTCCCAGCACAGCCACACTAGGCAGAAAGGCTCTGGCCCCAGTAATGCACCTTTGTGATACATGATCAGTGGAAGGCACTGGAATTCATACTGAAGGAACATTGTCCCTGTTGTTATACCCAGAGCCATGCCAGTGACAAAGGGGACTGGCACAGGGCTCCACCTCACCAGTCCCACAAGGTGTCTCATTGTGAGACTGATGGCAACAAAGTCATTTCTAGGGAAGCCTGAGTCACTGGTTAAGAACTCCCAGGATTCTGTGAAATGCTAAGCCTATTACTCAGCAACCATGAAAAGAAACTGGTCTCAGATCCAGCTGCTAAAAAATGCTGTGAGCAATGTGATGTCTTCTCATTTAGTTCAGCCAGCCACACAATGTTTTTTTTTGTTCTGAGCCTTGGAGGAAAAATACTAACATCACAGTCCAGCAAGAAGTGCTACAACATCTGTACTAACTCATCTCTAGAGAAGGAAGAACAGGCTGGCCTGGTGCTCTGCATTTTAACAAACCCTCCTTAAAATAAGAGCTCACACTTCTGTTGCACAACAGCATTTCCTGTTATTTGTCAGGGTACATACCCTGTGGCCCCGGAAGTACTTTTTCCCTAGTCCCCCAAAATTGTTATCAGCTTTGGCTGAGATATGAATAGTTATAAAAACCACAACCTCCCCAAACCATTTTCCTGCTTTTGCACCTCAGGAAAACCCTGACAGGCCAAAGCCTGCAGGCATGTGAGGGCTGGTCAACACAGTGCTGCCCAGAAAGCAGCAGCTGATATCAATCATATCCTGGGAACTCGACAGGGAAGGTACAGACAAGTAAGGACAGGACAATATTCCCTTTCCTGCCTGGGACCTTGTTGTCTCCTGTTCTCAACAAGAACAAGGAACAGATTAGGTGAAATAATTTAATCAAAGTGTAAGAACTGCTAGAAAACCATGGTTATTAACCCACTGTCCAGATGGAAATGTATACTTTGCAAGTTGCCAGAGGGGTCTTTTCCTACTCCAGTACTGTTTAGTATTTGCACAGGAAATCCATATGACAGCTTTTTCATGAAATAAAAATAGAGACCATGCCTCTTAAACCTGACACTAAGCCAAGAGGCCTGCACAGACCACAGAGAGGATTAGAACCAACTATGACATGAAAGACAGGAGTGCAGCTAGGTACAGGCAAGAAAAAGGTACTATATTGTGCTGGAGTAAGGGATCAGGGGACCAGTCACTCCACTATACTGCAAGAAGTGCTCAAGGGGTTACAGTGGATCTCAGGCTGGACATGAGTCAGCTGTTTCATGTTGTTTTGAGACACTGATTAGGGCTATATTTAACAAGAGAGGAGGATGCAATAGGTGTGAAGTAACCTTTCCCTTCTACTCCATATCCACAGGAGTGCTGTGGCCAGTTTGCATACCATACCTCAAAACAAGGTGTGGCCAAACAGGATCACCTCCAGAGGATATCCATGATAACCATCACAAGTCTAGAAACCACATTGCCTGTGAGCGTAGATCAAATGGAGGGGGTAGTTTAGCCCAAAGACAGTCAGGACCTAGCCTTCTAGTTACAAAAATGGCAAGAGGGAAGGGACAGCTTGTGCTGTCCCATGTTCCCTTTAATCAGGGCAGATAAAGGTGTACCTAAATTACAGCAAATGAAATTTAGGTTAAACATCCCAGACAAATTTTGTAGCTGCAAGGATAATTAAGTACCAGATGCACTGCCTGGGGAGATAGCCATATTTCCAGCACAGGGAGGCTTTTGGAACAGGTTAGACTAACAGGTGGAGTTAATCCTGCTCTGGAGAAGAAGCAGGATGAACTTGTGAGGTCTCTTTGAGACTTATCTTGTGGTCTGGAGGAAACACTGAGGATGGTGAGCAGCTTCAATTCCTCCTTTCTTCTACAAGGGATAAAAAGGTGCAAGTATGTTTTTAGAATACATCTCTTTACCAGTCCCATACCTGCCTCTATATAGAGAGTTCAACCTCCCCCTTTCCACTGGCTCAAGAGCAAGGATATTAGTTTTAGGTCATTTCACATTATCCAGTCGGTCCTTTTTTCCACTGCTCCCTCTCCTTCCCTCAGGATATAACTACTACCTCACCACCCCACCAGTCAACATGCATCAGCTGACTTCTGAGCCTAACAGGTTACATATCCCATACAGTTGTCAGCAGCTTGCTTGGTTTTGCAATTTACTGCTTCTATTTCAGACTGGAGAAAAGCTAAGTGTGCCCGACTGTTGAAATATTACCTATCCACTGATATTAGTTTACATAATAAAGATGCAACCTATTCTACACTATGTTGCTTGGCTAGACATCAGAACAGCAACACTATCAGGCCTATCTGCTGTCTTCCCACTGCCACTCAAATGCCACACAGCTTTTTACAAGGGCTGGAAAACACATTTCTTTGCTTGTGTGACAAGAGCCAGTGTGCAGAACCTTGCCCAAGGATAGCCTCCTCTTTGCTAAGAGAGTTGCTTTTATCATCAGTTGGTGGTTTTCAATGTTTCTGTTCCTGCTCTGGAAGTTGCTGTTCCTCAGCACTCTGTGGTCAGGCTGTGTCTGGTGCCTGATAACAGCCTTAGAGACAGCTGCTACAAAGGGTGTGCATTTTCAACAGCTACTTTCTGATGACATTTCTGGAGCTTTATATGTACAGCAAGCACTTGGTAGCCTAGCTAGAGACTGTCCTTTTTCGGCTATGTTGTCTGACAAAATCATCCCATCTCCATCTGGCTCAACTGTTCCATAAAACCAGATGGTAGTGCAGCTGAAGCCCCCTCCCTTCAAGTAGTAATGGACCAACTCCTAGTGATGCAAGGCATAGCACTGTTGCCATCTCCTAGGTCCTGTTTGATCAAGGCCTTCTCACCCCCTTCAGGATGGGTGTCTAACCAGCTGCAGTCACTTCCTCTGCCCACCAAGATACTGACATCCAGGCTAGCCATGATTCCTTACTAACATGGCATTTCTGCTCATGCTTTGATTAACATGCTGAGGATCAGGAGAAATTCATCTAGCAAAAGCCTATGACAGTTCTACCTTCTTGTCCGCACAAGACTTGCAAATTTGTTTTGAAGGTAGCTTTAGTGACAGATTACTAAGGACCAACCATTCCAATCTCCCAGTCCCACAGAATAATTCTGCCAGTTGTTGCTTCTTACTTGTGGTACTGTTTCTCCTGAAGTTCCCATATCTGGGAACCCTAATCCTCCAGGAAAAAAAATTTAGGTTGTCCCTGTAATTGGGTGTATAAATGTATGTTACCTTTAAGGCAGACAACACACTCCACAGGCAAAGAAAGCACTTGCATTTACAGTGTCAAGCCTGCAAGACAAGTTTTCCTTTAACCTACCACCTGATAAGTGGAGAACTTTAGCACTACTGTCGGAGATCCCTAAAGCAAGGGCTATAAAGAACTAGGATTTGGCAAGAGCTTCTGTCATCTGCAAGACTGCCTCTTTGATCCTCCTTACACTTCTGTAAGGATGCCAACATCTCTGCAAAACAGAGCAACAGAGCTGCTGCGTAAAGGCGCTCTCCTCACTTCTTTTTCCTCTGACATTTTTTTTTGCTTGGTGACATTTCATACAGCAAGAAAACCCCCACTCCTCCCTCTACAATCTATACCTCTTCATTGCAGCATTTCTGTTTAGCCTCATGAGAGCCCTCACTGAAAGAGGTAGTGCTGACTAGGAGACAAGACACTCATTTGCAAGTCAGGCAATCTCCACACTGCCAGCTGTGCCTCTGACCAGTCATGAAACTCAGTAAATTATTTCCCTTGTTTTGCTTTAATCTGGGAGCTTTACAGAATCAGACCCAGTTACCATTTATTTGCCTAGCACATTGCCTATTAACATTTACCTGAAGCAAATGAATTGAGTAACAGACTGCTATCTGGCTTTAGGGTCTGCACAGACCATCACCTGGACTCCATGAAACTGAAGGGTAAGGATAAGCCATGATATTTAGTCTCCAATGTACGTGGTTCACTCCAGACAGTGGCTGTTCCATGCCATGTTACAGCTATTTCCTCTTATTTCTCACTGTATTTTCATTACCATATAATGTTGCACAACAGCTGAAAAATAATTAGCAAGTCAAGTAGGAAACCTTGTCCTGAGGAGTCAGCCATCTCCAAGGCCTGACTCTGCTGTGCCAAAAGCCCTGGCAAAACTCTAACCAGTCTCTTCCAGAGGTTCACATTCATGTACTGCCAATACCAGCATGTCAGAAAGCAGTCATTAAATGCACATCAGTGCAAGCAATGTTAATAAAAAAATCAAGTTTTTTTTCCCCCTTCTGATTTCTGAACCATGAAGGAAAGCAGCAGCCACTTTTTTTTAGCCTTTTAACTTGTCTGTTTTTAGCTACCATTTTCCTTTCAGCATATGAATGCAGGCTAGTCTAGGAAAAGCACCAAGCACTGAAGGACTGTACAATGATATGCAAGTGCTGGTAATTATCACTTAAAGCATTTGAAGTCAAAGTCTCCCTTAAGTCAGGTAACAAAAGCAAAGCACTTATTCCACTGAAATGCATCCAATACTTTAATAATTCAATTTTTTTTGAAGTATGTCAATATTGACAGTATGAAACTACTGATGGAATATAGAGTGAAACAAATGACTTCACTTGAGACTCTTTTTACATCACAGATGAAAGCTGAGGGAGATAAAAATACATGCAGAACTAGCATGCAAGCTTTCCCTTGCAATTATGATCAAACTAGCAAATCCACTCACTACTTATGCTTCACCAGATTGTTTTTAAAAGAAACAAGCAATGAACTATACTTATCTGGAGAGCATGAAATCAGAGCTTCCCAACATGAGCCTTCACAGTTTACATCCACCACAAAATTAGTAGTTTCTTTAAGAACATGTGTTTTCAAGTGGCACCATCTTTGGAACCTGGAATAGGTATTTTTAGCTTCAAAAACAGAGTTTGGCTGCACAAAGCAATGTCTTTGTTCTGTGTTGGTATAGCAGCCATTACAACAGGTATTGGTTCACAACCAGGACTCCTCTTAACTGCCACAGTATTTGTTTTTAAATCAACACTTCCACTGTTATTGACTAGTGTGGGAATCACATCCCTTAAACAATCTTGTATTTTTCATGGCTCTTGATTATTTCCTTATTAGGGACAATTGGAGCCTTTTTGTTTAGAAATATTTAACATGAAAGGTATTTAGAAAAGATGCTGTGTTAAGCTCCCTTTCACTTGATGCCTGTGGTAGAATTTAGTATTTCAGCACAGCAGTTGGCAGCTGATTCTTGAAAAGAATTTGAGAGGGAAAGCAAGTTTACAATGAATAATGTATGTAACATGTCAAATTCATTGACCTGAGAGATCAGACCAGGTCCAAAAGTTACCAGTTTGCATTTGACCTTAAATACCAGGTTCCCATGACTATCTGTATTTAATGGGTTTGTCCCCTACTTGTTTTATTCTTTGTGCAGTCACTTACACCAGTGCAAAGACATGAAAATCTAACTGGCTCAGAGTGCTAACATCCTACATGCACTCACTTAACCCTGCTGTCCTACATATTCAGTCCTCTTTCTCATTCTCCACCTGTATCTAGGATAACATTTAAGAACATGGAGCAAAGAAAAGACCATTATTCCCTGCAGCACAAGTGCCAGATTCTCCACTGTTTTTCCATCATGACCAGCTCACGCTGGTAGGAAGCATTTGGCTTTACTGTAGCTAAAGGGAGCACAAAGCAGCCCAGCAGCATTGTACCCCCTTTTTGAGCAGGTTGAAATGACAGCATAATGTATAGTGGAAGCTCAGGCCTACAGCACGTTGTCTGTAGCTGGAAACAAATGCCACCAACTAGACTGCAACTAAATGCAGGGAAAAACCCTCCGTAAGCACAAAAACTTACTTAGGACCCCTGACCTGAAAGATACATTTCTCCCTCAGTCATTCATAGGCTTGGATAGACAGCATCAACTTGCTGTTTGGTTCAGCAGCATTAGCAGGCTCCCTCAGCTACCCAACAGCACATTTCCCTTGCAACAGAGAACCAAGCCTCTTGAATGAGAAGTCAGCTGTTGCTCTTGTACAGACATGACCCACCACTGTCTTTCATTTAGAATACAGTTTCAGCAAACTAATAGAAATGGAAAATCAAGTAAAATGCAGAGGAGATGGACGTTGAGATGAGTGTTGGTCATTACTGAATTACCTGACAATAAACATAACAGCAAGAACAGCTGCTCTGCTTTCACCTCAAACTTCAAGAAAAGTCCAACTCATTTGAGTAACAGGAATTTCTACAGTGAAATTAAAAATCTAATATAGTTGTAATGTTGGGATACTCTTCACACAAATGCTGTGATATCAGAGGGAGACAAAGGGAAGCCTTTCATCCACTTTTCAAATGCCAAAAAAATTAAAGGGTGAGACCTTAAATATTTTAAAGATAGACTAAGCGTGCAGTGTTTCCCCAGCGATGCCCTGTGCATCAAACAGAAATCTTAAGTGTTAGACAGGGCCAAATTGTTTCTCCTGACAGATCCTGTCCAAAAATTGTTCTCTATTTTTTGACCCATGCTTTGATGCATTTGATAATTTCCAAGTTGCAAATATTCGGTTTCATTAACAGAATGAAATGCTTCCTGCTGCAAAAGTTAAAAAACTAACTGGAAGCAATAACTGAGGTCCCACCTCTTCCCTCCAGAAAAAGCAGCCTTGCTTTTGACCAACTACTTGCTTTTTCAACAGAAGTTACCTGATTCTACTCACTCACTTATCCCTCCTTTGTTAAGCAGCCTGCTCTTACAAGCTCAGTTACAGTAAGATATATGCTCAGTTGTCCTCATACAATAGGACAAACACAAAATCCTGTCTGGCTAAGAGTGAACACCATTTCTACCCATAAAACATCCTTTCAATTCTTTTGTCCCAGAGCAGATTCTTCACTTGGAGCCATTTCAGCATTACAAGCCACATTTTTCTTTACCCTTTGTGGAAGGAAAACGCTCACAGACTGCCAGTCAGCATATTTCAGCCTTTTAATGGATCTAATACACATCATCATCAACTGCATATTGCCTGTTTGAAGACCTGGATCCTGAGGATATAAAGCATGTCTAACAGTGCAGAAGCAAGCTTACTGTGAGAGGATCGGAGCAGCAGCTTAATGCTAGGCACATATGCAAACCTGGAAAATGGATGCCTTTCTTAGCTCACCAGCACTGGAGCAGCCTTTCAGCAATAATGCTCCCTTGGCACTCTAGAGCAGCTCATGTCAGCAGAGCACCACAAGCTGAATGACATAGGGCTTGACTTCAGACAGGTGGCAGACCTGGGAAGCCAGAAATCTTCCAGACATAACTGATTAACTTCTGTACCCGCTTCCAAAGTGAACTGTCATTTCCCTGCTGGTAAGTTTTCATCTGGGCTGTTGCTGACAAACCAAAGCATCCAGCCAATTCCACTCACATAACCAGTTATATGACCAACAGGGAGAGAACAGCAGCTAGACCTGAAAAGGCTTTTGGCCTCCTGCTGTGCTTAGATTATGATTTAATGCTGAAAAGTTGGCATGGCAACCAAATGCTCAGCAACAAAATATCACAGCCAAGGAACAGGCCCAGAACAGGGCCAAATAAAAGCACTGCCCAACTCTTTGCGGGCAGATCTGTGCCCTACATACACTTCTTGTCAGCGCTTCTGTATGAGCGAGGATTACATCATAGGGAAGCATTCTTAATAACCTGGGCAGGTCTGCACTAAGTGAATAGCAAAAGTGCTCTGAAACATTCGAAATGGACCCTGGCGCCTCGTTCAGGCTCCTTTTGCTCTGTCCACTGATTGCAGGAGGTTGCCAGGAGACAGTCTTGCTCCACATGAGGGCTCGCCATTAAGTGCCATTGTGCTTTCACTGTCCCCCTCCTCCCCAGTCCTCCTCTTGCTCCCCTCAGTGACAGGAGCCTGGCAATGCCCTGTTTCTCCTTTCTGACACAATAACCTCTTTTGATTTGGGAGTACTCAAAGACTTTTTGCTTTTTCCACAACAACCTACAGAGCAAAACCCCAAACCCACACAAATCCAGACTTGCATGCACTGGCTGGAAAAAGGATGCAAGTGTTTTAAAAGATAGGGCTGACCTGAGGGGAAATTAGTGGGGTAAACCAAAGGACCTGCATCAGATGGATCAGTGACTCCTCATTAGGTCTATAAGCACTGCAGATGCATCTTATGAAGTCTAATACTTACTGTCTGCATGCCTGGTAAGTGCATACAGGATGCACTAGCCTTATTTGTGTTGGGAACCTTTTATAAACCATTAGACCATGTCTTTGGCTATTTAAATGCCCACAGTCTTGTTTCATCATACTGGGCTTCAAAAACCCCACTTGCCTTCAGGTATCAGCAAGTCAAGTCCCACTCACATCAGAACATAAGCCACTCGTTCTTCAGCCTTCATCAAGTCAAGTGCTTTCCTCATACCTCCCTAAAGGAAGCCTTCTGCACAGGGACCCAGTATGAGCCAGCATGGTGTCACCTTCTAAGTCTGCAGGCGCCAGCACCAATCTCTTAGTTCAGAGAGCTGTGCTGTTAAGCAGATAAGAGCAGTTAAAGGCTAATCAGTTCAGGGTTGCTTTGCCAAGTACTGTGAGCCAAGAATCAGTTTGTGCTGCCTTTTAGCATAGTCTTCCACGATGTGAACACAAACTGGAAGGTGGCAGCTAAGGAGGTCTCTGCTACCACAAGGGCCTCCTTTTCTCAGCAACAAAAGCTTGTAAGAGAATAGTGAGTAAGGCATAAATAGACAACAGTCTTCCTCAAGGATCTTGAAAAGCTGCCAGAAAATGAGTGAAGATTTCTAGTGCTCCATTTTCAGGGACTTAATCACACAGCCTGTTCCTGCACCTACGGGGAGAGCATTTCATTTATGTTATTCTCCAGTGTAGCATCCAGGTTTAAGCATCAAGTCCTCTAGTCTTTTCCTGAATGAGAGTTCCTTCATTGCTAGCAGGGAAACTAAACTGAGCCTCTTATCACCATCAATCCCAATACTTGTGCTTATTCCAACATTCCTGCTTGCCATTCCACACTTCACCACTCCAACAAATGTTTCCCTCCCTTATGTCAGTTTTCCAGATGCTCGTAGACACAGCAACTCTTCCCCAGTTACGTCATTGAACCTGGACAAAGTGACACAAGAAAAATACTTTTAACCAAATTGACAGGCTCATTGCACTCATTCTATTTCATTTTACCAGAGCTTCACTGTTTTATTTCCAATTCACTCCTTCACCCCAGGACACATTCCCTTCATTGTTCTCTCCCATCACTAGAAGCAGTGACAAATGAGTTGTAATGTTACTGTTGAGACTCCACAGTTGAAAATGACACTGGGTAATAAAGCTTCAACCTCACTGTTATCTTTCACAATCAGAGCAGAGTAGCATGTTGAGTGTGAAAAAGAGTGAGGCAGAAGAGTAGATTCTCCACCAGCAATCCCAGTTCTCAGCCTCGCAAACAGAGGATAAGCCACTGAGCTGTTCCCTTGCACAAAACTGAACAGTGATTTCAGACAAGCCATGCAACACACTAGCTCCCTGACATGCCAGGTGATACAGTCAGCAACCGACTGTGCTTGCAGTGTATGTCCAGCAAAGGTGCACTAGTAGCACCAAGCTGCTCATCACACCCACTCTCACCATGCAGTCATAATGACCATGTTAGGAAACAAATTACCAACGCTCATAAGCCTCACTAGGATAACTATTTTGTTTGTCAAGCCCCATGGGGTAATAACAGCTGGTCATAGTTAATCTGAATTCATTTACCTGCTCCTCTTTTCCTATGAAGGAGTAGGACATACAGAAATCTTTCAGACACACCAGAAGCATTCCATAGGCCCAGTATGGACAAACTACAGGTCTCCCAGTGTATGGAAGGATTACATTTGCCTGTCACTGCTTGCCCTTCCTTCTCCTTTTGCCTTTGATTAAAAACACAAGCCACACACTGACCAGCACATGGACAGCCAGAAAAGTAAGTGCAAGGAGGTTCACAAGCACACAGACTTACAGCTGAGGCTTTGTTCTGGTCATGTTTACTTGCAAGGCAAACACTCAGGCATTGTTTCTGTAAGACAAATTGTAACTGTCCAGCTAGGAGAGATCTAGTTCCAGCTGGTTAGAGCTGTTTTGATTTCTTACCTCCTCCTCCTCCCTCTTCAATAACCTATGAATCCAGCTTACACAAAAAAAATTAAGTACAAGCTGCCCATTGGCTTCTTTCCCACTTCAAATTGACACTGAGCTAACCTAAGTCCATACCTTCGAGTAGGGCTAAGATCCTTTATGAAGTGTAGCTTGAAAGGTCAACTCAAAATTGACAGATTTCTTAAAGACAATAAGGTCCTGCACTTCTGTTAATAGTCGGAGCAGTGAAGAATGAGATGCCCTTTCATAGTTCCCACTGAAGTGCTCTCAGTTTGCCACACACTGGACAGCACTGGACATACACAAGTTTAATACTGGTGGAGCACAACTACTTGGACCTCAGAGCTGTTACCTAATAACTTTTTTGCCTTGTATAGCACCTGATGCAACAAATAGTGATCATCCACTGCGCAACACCAAATGTCACAAAACCAGTCTCAGAAGATGAGCGCTACCAGCAGAACAAAGCCTCTCATTTTCTCTGCTGAATGCAGTGCAGAAAAGTAATACCAGAATGCCATTGTTTAATTTACATATTCTTTCCAACAAGTAAATTATGTTACATTTTAAGACAACTTAATACTTTAGAAGGACATTAAAGTTCAGTCTCAGCAGAAGAAACACCTGTGTCAAGAAGTTCAGTCTTCACGAGGGAGAAGCAGCAGTCTGGTGTAAAGGGACACCAGACATGCTTTAAGTATTAAGAACCCTGTGGTCCTAGTAAGATTTACTCAGCGAAGTGACATTTCTGGGTCACTTAATCTAAAGCTCTACTCTAAGACATCTGTACCACAGGAAGCCTGTCTCAACAAGTGCTCATTAGCTCCACTGTTCCATCAGTAAGGTGGTTTCAGAATATCTCCCATGAACCAGTGTCATCATCTACTTTAAGGACTGATCTCAACCATCAGTTCCATTAGTAGTTAATGGGACCACAGCTAGAGCAGTTAATCCAGCTAAACAACAACTGAGATCTAAAGTACACTAGGCAACCACCTCTTCCTATTGCCCTCCAGGGGCTCAGACCCTCTAATTGCAGCAAAATCAAAAGGATTGGGAAAAAATGCAAGTGCACAGAACATCACCAGGGAGAAAAGTTTTAGTGCATTTGAGGTTAAGACCTACGCACACAGGATCAGCAATTGGTTCCAAATATCTGTCACCAAAGGCAAATCCAAAATCCTGAGAGCTCAGACAGCCAATGCCACCAGAATCAAACTCAAATCCATTTTCCAAATATCTTAATTTTGTCATATAGCATATTGCACCTGTTTTCATCCCCCCCCTCCTTCTGTAATTAGAAGCCAAAGTTTTCTTCCCCTAGTAATAACATGCCTCCAAATAGCCAGAGACACACCAGGAAGTCTTGCAGAGCATAGTTTAAAGCTCAGTTTTTACTACAGTCCTGAACCCTGACCTTTGACTCCTGACCGAACAGTAGGACTGGCAGCTAACTGCACAGTTCACATACATACAGTTTGTGCTTATATATGCAGTGAAGGAAGCACACTTCAAGGACTATAAAGCATTTTACAGAATCCAAATTAACAAGCAGAACATGAGCCCCAAAGCTCTTCATTTATTAACCCCACCCCCACATCATTATTTAAACCAAGTTAGAGAAAGCAGGCATAAAATGCACTGTATTTTATGTGCTTCTTTAAACTTCTTTCCATGACAATGTTGAGTGTAAGAACTCAGAGCTTGTGACCCAGACATCAATTTTCCCTTTAGAGGGAATCTACTTGTTCTTGTGGGCACTGTGGAGGGATGGCAAGCTGCACTTCTGGTTTTGTGAGACTAGCTCATACCAGCAGATCTCATGACCATCCCTCTGGCTTGTTCCTCCCTTTAAGAAGAGTTCTATAGATAAACTTCACTTTATCTGAAGGGAGGAAGTTACTGCCGGATACAGAGAGTCAGGAAGGACAGCAGCCTATTGCACAGAGGAACAGCTTTAGAGGAACAGTCCTTTTCCCATGCAGATGGAAAAACAAGACTGTTAACCATTTGAGTGCCATGCCACTAATTCAGCCTGTACTAGGCTCACCACTTCAGCAATTTTAATTGTAAAAGGCCTTCTTTTCCAATGGAGAAAAGAAAATTTAAGCTCTGATGGCCTGAGCTGACAGAAATGAGAATGCTTAAAATCCAAGGCAGGGATTGTATACCTCAGCGTAGCAGGTATCAAGCCTTTCCCTCTGCCCTCTACTCTGCATGTAACCTTGATTGGGCACCATGCTTGGGCATAGCAGTCAGCCAAGAACACAATGCCCAGGAGAGCTGGTAGCCAGCAGTCCAGTCAGGCTGTCAAACGGTAATGCAACAAGGGAGAGCACTGCAGGCCCAGGAGTCCAACACACAATCACTTCAAGAGTCACTTGGGCTATCTTTAGAGAGGCACTTGTAAAATTAAGCAGATTCACAAGAACATAACCAGGACATTTGTTCCAGAAGTGCTCTGCTCCATCCTCCTTTCTTGCTGAAGTGGGAGGTCTGAAGGCAAGTGACAGCACCTCCCATCTCAGGCTGCCAAGCCCTGTATAACTTGGTCTAAACTACAGCTCTGACAGCCAGCCAAGCCTCCACTGCAAAAAGCACACAGCCTCTACCTCTAGGCTCAGAGTCACCTGGCTCAGAAGGGGGCTTCAGACTGATGCAACATTTCTTGCTGGGAGATGACTTCACCTAGATAAGGCATCTCTGTGGGCTTCTCCCTTTTGAAGGGGGGAATCACTTCTTTGTATTTATCTGTTTGAGCACATAAGTTCAGTACAATGAATTTCAACAATACATTACTTTTCTTTGATCACGAGGGAAAGATTCCACTGCTAATCTTTCAAAAGTAATTTAAATAGAGAACAGAAAAAGCACCTCCCTTTTTTTGGAGGATTATTACTCCCAAAGCTGTTGTTCACATTACAGTACTAGTTTGACATTGGAATATTCATCACCTGTAGAAGAAACAGGCCTCTCACAAATACACTGAGATCACTTTCTCTGAAAAAGCAGTAATTTCCTTTCTAGTAGAAAACAGTAACCACCAAGCTTAAATGAAGTTGCTGCACATCCAGAGCTTATAGTAAATAGAACGGAAAAGCAGACAAAAAAATTCCTGCTCCAAAGAGACCATAGTGCAGATGAAGTCAATAGCCAGTGGTCCCTGTCACTTCCCACTACCCTTTGCAAAGGATTCCCAGGCTCTCTGGGCAGATCATTAGCTCTAGGCAGGCCCCTTTACCTCTGCAAACTGCTGTACACAGAGGCTCAGCCTCACAACCTATGCACTATGCAAATGCCCAGTGCATCCAATCAGACACTAGGCATTGGTACACAGCATGCATGGTGGCACCTGCCTATCAGAAGCACACCAGAGAGTTTAAGAGGATGAATAACAGGAGGCCTGTGCTCTCAGAAGTGCTCTCTCCCTGAGATCATGGAAAGAAATCACCACAACCTAGCAGATGCTCATAGCAGAGCACCACAACCCATCTAGAAGTACTGCTGCTCCAAGAAGCATTACATCTCCCAGAAAAACAGCCATCCTCAGGAGTGGCACAGATACAGCCTGTAAGATATTAAGGGTGGCAACATCACAAAGCCATCAAGGTAGACAGAACCCCCTCAGTTCAGCTGCTAAGAAAAGACATGGGAAAAAAGTGCAAAGCTTTCGAGTCTTCCAGTGGTTACTGTCCCCAGGGTTGAAACAAGCAAACACGTGCAAGTGCCTCACAAAGCCTGCACACAAGCATCCCCATACTGAAGAGTAAAAAGTGGTTTGCTCAAGCCCAGCATACTACAATCCAGGCTCTCAGCTGGCATGCAGGGCTGGTTCTTCTGTAATAGCAGAAAGCAGGTGGATCAGGATCTCATTTACAAGGAGCAGCCAGCTGAGTGAAGAGGGCAGCCTAAACCTCAGAAGCTGGGAGCACTTAAAGCATCCTGGACAGTGCAACATTCTACATGTCCCCCAGACCAGGTCTTTGTCTCATTTACTTACATCTGCTCTTTTCTGGGTGAGAGTTACAGTTCACTGTTTGCCTCTTCATTTTATTTTTTCATGCTGTAGGATTAGAGTCCTCTGGGACTTGATCACCTTAAGGAATTAAGGCTGAGTATCTTCACACAACCAACAACTCGCCGCCTGGCAAGATGCCTTATAGCTGCATACTCTGATAAGATAAGGATACATCAAAGGCACAACTGACTGCCAATAGCCTCTCTAGGCTCCTTTAGCTTTGTCCCTGAAGCATTGTTACTTTGAAGTACGAGTCATTCACTTACGTAAGCCCTTCAGGGCAATCTCTACCTTGTGTTAAGTGCAGCCTATCTGCGCCTCTGCCAGATGCAGGTTACAGCAGAGTCATGAGCCACGCTGGCTCATCAGCACTAACACTCACCCTGCTCTGGGGCCCAAGTCACCTACCTCATGGCTCAGGCACCACCCTGATAGTCTCCTGGTGCAATACTCCTACAAACACAGTGACAGCCTAATTCGGGGCCATAATAAACCCTAAGTAAACACCTATGATAGTTCACATTTCCCTGGGCTATCTATTTATTATTGTATTTTATTACCTCTGTTGAAGGCCACCCTTTCTCATCCCTTCATGAAAAAGAAAACACTGAAGCAGCTTTTTGTTTGCATATAGTGTAAAGTCCAGCAATTCCCAAGTGTTTAATGTAGGCAGGTTAAGCAAAATCTCCTAATTTTTCTTATTTTAAAGAAGTCAGGAATGCACTCAGATGCCTCATATCAGTTCTGCTGAAAGGAGAGCAGGCACCAGCAGTAACAGAACCAGCAGTCCTAACTGCATTTGCTCCTGAAGGAAACACAGGACCTTCAGAACTACGGCACAGAGTTACTCTCACTAACACAGCTTCACATTCAAAGCAGCAGTTTTGAGTTACAAATGTGCTCATAGTACAGGCCAGCAAACGTGCTAGTTTAGTAACAGCAGCAAACATTAATACACAGTCTGAGAACATCACACAATATTATACCTCCACACAAAAATACATCAGGTTAGACAAATACCTTGCAGGAAGCAGCATAATGGAAGTCACAAAAATACACCATCTCCCCTCACTGGACTCACCACAAGCAAAGAACAACAACAACAACAAAAATTGCCTCCCCTTCCTTTGCCCCTTTATATTGCTCATGGTCAGATAGGCTACAGCTGCTGTGAGAACCACAAGGTCCTGATTGATCATTGCTCGGGAGGAAGACAGGCATTTAAAGAGGCACTCACACAATTGCACTGCAGTTATTGTAGTATTGGCTGCTGATTTGGCATGCCAGGTGAAAAGGAGCAGAAGCCCATACGCATCCCATCTGGAAGCTAAAACCAAATAGTGCCATCTCCGTTCCCATAGTCTATTCCTCGCAGACTCCATCTCTGGTGAACAGTATTTTTCAGTAATGTAAAATAGATCTGGACCAAGTCACGTCACTGAGCCCCATCTCTTGAGCCACAGATTCAATCTGAGCAGCAGAGTCATTTTACAACTATAACAAAATCTTCCCTTCTAAGGCCTTGATATGCTTTCTGAACAGGACATGGTTAAACAAAGTGATCTGTCCGACCTCAGATGGCAGAGCTGGTGGCAGTCTGCTGGTCACACAGGTTAGCATGTTATGTGTCATTCAGTGTTGGGTAAACTTTATTGTTCTAAAACCCAAGTCACCCATTTAAGAAGACTGCCTTAAGCGAGGGTGAGGGATGCTTCATGAACATCAGTCTCTCTATACAGCTGCACCCAAGAAACTCAAAAACCTCCTAGTCCCAGTGAGTTCTCTTTTTAAGGATCCCTTATCAAACCAAAGATCTGGAAAAATGGTTTGGCAATGAAATTATTGTAAAATCTACTGGAAGCTACAGGGGAAAAAATAAAATCATCGTTTGAAACAACCTGGATATTCAGCCATTCAGAGAATTCAGTGTTTGAGAGGGTTATTTTTTGGGTGACAGAGAGGAAGCTGCAATTCTCTTCACGCCCTGAACACGTTGACACTAGAGGTGCAAAAAGCAAGAGTTGTTCCAGACAGGGAAGGGAACGGAGGGGGCAGTGCAAAGCATGGAGACAGACCACGTAGGCAAAACAGGAAGCTCCAGGCAAAGAGGAAATGCTTGAACGCTGTCTTAAAAACATTTTTCTATGAAACTCCAGGCAGTTAGAAAGAGGTGAAAGAAAACCAGCTTTCTGCTGAATCAGCAACCTAAAGCTCATGTTCTGCAGCACGTGAACTCTTGTGCCTTTCCCCAAAAAGCGGGCCACAGCTTGCAGCACCTTGTGCCACCACTGTACAAGCAGCCAGAGCAGGAACTCCTGACAACAGGCCCTGAGCACAAGTCTTTTCACTTCATGTGCACAGTCTGCATCTGTCATTTCAGGTGGTTTCTAGCAGTACCTGGGTCATGCTCACGAACCTTCTGTGGCATGTGTTCTTCCATGTATTTGGAAGAAGCTTGTCCAATGATGAGATTGGCTAAATCACACAGCATGATTTCTAGTCTCTGTTCAGCTGCCAGGATGGGGAATACTGCAGCAGCCTCAAAAGTCACAGGTGATACTGTGTTTCACCAGGAGGTTGGTTTCCCCAGGACATTCAGAAAGAGTCTTCAGACCCAAGGGCACGGAGATGAAATGGATTAACTGGATCACAGTTAAGAGGAACCAGGCTCCTTTTGAAGGTGGTAGGAGACCAAAAGTTCGAGCAATGAAGAAAGGTTAGAAGTGGCAAGCATCTACAGATAACAGCAATCCTCATATATCAGGTTGTGATATCAGATGAGATAAGTCAGAGATGTCACTAGCGACTTGGCATAGTCACAGCCACACAGCTCCTTCTTTCTGTGAAGTAAAATCCTTACAGACATTTAGATAGCCTTTCTTCAAGCATTCATTGGTACTTCCCATGAATGAATGACAGGGTGAAAATCAATAAGCGTGGTTCTTCCTAACTCAGAGATCTTAAGAAATAATTGAAACTTCATGGACCTCAGTTGCATGTGTCCATTTAGTTTGTTAACTGCCAGGGGATCTCTTGTGAAAAAGCAGATCAGCTTCTTAAAGCTAATTTAGATAATCCCATGATCCCTGGAACAACAATCAGGCAAAATTTCCAAGTACAAAGATGGCCCTGTAGTCAAAAACTCTGAAGTTGAAAGACTCTTTGTTTCATGCAATCAGCATCATCTCTGAGTTTTCTCAGAGGCCAATGTAAAGAGGACGTCACTCCAGCCTCCATTTTGCAGAGCGTAAACCTTTGTTGCCTAATGTGCAGGGCTTCTCCAACACAGAGAGTCGCTGTTGTAAGACATACACAAACTCAAACACACACGCACAATCTAGGCAACCTGCTTTTGTTGCTGTGGCGGTTCAACGAAGTCCATTATCCATTTTGCTGAGTAGCCTTTTTTTTTCTACTAATGGTGAAAGGCAGTTTTCAGACGGTCATCAATGGTGATCTCAAACTGGCGGGCCAGCAAAACATTGCATAAACCACAAAAGAGTTTGCTTTCCTTGGCAGTACGCCCAATTCTGTCATATTAATGCTCTGCCAACAGCTATTGTCCTTGACAAGTGACTCTGCACAGGCAGAACAGGATCCACTGCAAAAAAAAATCTTCCCATGTCCTACATCGCTAGCATCTTCTGAGCCTTTAGAAAGGTTAAAATATTTGCCAATGCTGGAAAATTCACATCCTCTAGAATACAGAGCTGTTTTACGAAGCTTGAGGGCAATGATTTGGCGATGGAAGAAACACCATCCAGGAGAAATTAGCCACAAAATGGCACCAAATATAATCAGAAGAGGCCTAGGCAGACTCTAGAGAGCAAAACAAGACACAGCAAATTGGTGGACGAGGCCGTGAAGAATTTGTGCTGCCTGAGATGTTCTTTGTTGTTGTTGCTGTTTGCTTGTTTCCACCTAAAAATCAGTTTTGGTGAAGAGGAGGTGATATATACAGATCCAGGGGCTTGTCTCCTTTAGAGCAATTAAGCGTGCAGCCGTAGTGACTGCATGCACGTCTTTACTTTTCTCTGTCAGTGGGAAGAGAGCACAGCGATAATGAGGAGAAGGTATTTACACTGTGCATGGATAGACAGATAAGTTAGAAGAGCAGTTAGCACACAACTGGCTTCTTTAAAGGCTGGATTAGGGCAGGAGGAAAAAAGCATTTAGGGGAACTGCTAAAATGCTATGTTTTGCTAACACTGAAATACCTTTATTAATACCCTCTCATCTATAATGAATCAAAGTGCTGAAGTGTTCCCAAATACCAGATCAAAACATTTTCTTTCAGTAAAGAGCAAATTCTTCTTCCTCCCATCACAGAAACACTCCTGCAGAAAGGTTTCATTCCATTTAATCGTGTTTTCTGATGAATATAATGCATTGTTGTAAAGTTATCAGCCAACTTTAGCTAAGCAGGGCACTATCAAACTGCTTAAATAATGACAGTGAGTACTTTCCTTTTAAAAAAAAGGAAGTAAAAGAATATTATATGAGTCACAGAAAAGTTCCCCTATTTATAATCAGAGCTGAAGGGGGATTTCTGGTAGCCAGTGAGAGCAGAAAATACAGAACTGGCATGTTGATCCATCCATCCGTCAGTGCTGGTACAGGGCATTTAACCTCTGGATAGCTAATAGCTTCTGTGGAGGGACTGTATCTCCACAACAGCCTGATGAAGTCTGTAAGTGCTAATTTTCACAAAGGAGCACAATTACCTGAGTGTGCTTAGCTTGTGTTTAGAAGAGCGGCCTTTCCACAGCAAATGCAACCTTGGTTACAGCTGCTGCTTGTGAACACACTAAACTGCTGAACCAAAAAGAGGTGCCCCCAGCCAGCTCAGCGCCCCGGTGCACAACACCCCATGCTCTCGGTAGTTTCGTGAGCTCCCTGAGGGGTTTTCCCATGCTCAGGGAGGTGTTCATGTTCGCTACAGAGTCAAGATGTATTAAGCTCGTGGTTATGATGTGTGTTATAAACACATGAACGAGGAGTTAAAAGGACACCCACCCATGCTATGCCGGCTACTTCTGAGGGGAGAGAAATCACAGCATGAAAAGTCAAATGGTTGAAATCTCCATTCGCCCCTCAGCTTGACAAACTTTCCGGCACTTTGGCTGATCTAGAGAGGAATCTCGCCCCCCATCACTTTTGCTCTGCTTTTAAGACAGCAGAAGACAGTACATATATTCCTTTCAAAGAACCTGTAAATCTTGGAGCGGAACATTGTGTATCTGTTTTACCTATTTTTATCATCATTGTTGTTCCGTTCTTGCCTTGGGATATTAGGCAAACCTTCCTGTCTCTGATGAAAGAGCAAAAATGCCCTCTGCATACCTGAAGCAAGAAGGTAAAAGAGAAGCCCTGTAAACAGCTGTGCTCCATTTATGTGATGGAATCTGTACACCAGAGGAGGATGTTCATGAATGAGATCTGAGTTTTACAGAAACATGCTACATTTGTGGAGTTCAAATAGAAGTCCACAGTGGCTGTGCTCTGACACCCGTATTTTTTGCTAGTCTCTACATAGATCTTTTCTCTTTTCATACTCGCGCAAGGTTGTGCTTCCTCTCCCACCCCAAGGGATTGCCTGCGAGTTTTGAATAGAGTAACTTCTTTTTATAAACTGAGAAAGTGTTACCATTTTTGTAGCTGAGAGTCACCTGTTCATGAACCGTGCTTTAAAGACACAATTTTCAAAGGTCGCTTGGGATTTGACTACTCAATTAAAGTAAGAGAAGTTGAATGTCCCAGTCCTCTGAGGTGCTTTGGAACAATCTCTCTCTAAATGTGGCAGCTTAATGAAGATCCAAAGGTACATTAAGACATTTTCATCTTTTTTTTTTTCTGAAAAAGCACGGGTTACTAAGAGGAGGTAGAAACCCGACAGGCATTAAAGAATATCACTATTTCCCACAGAGGAAAATCTTATTCCATTCTGCTGGACTGCAATCCAGTTAGTAATCCGGTTGCTTCTTTCCTGGAGTATGGCTATGTTACAAGGCTAGGACAGTATATCTGCTGCGTTTTGGGGGCTCCGTTTCTGCAGGCGGCCTAGGGAATGGCACATCAGTGGCCAGCAATGTACTTTGGAGCTCTCTGGATCACAGAGACTACAGGCACAGCAGGTATTCATACCGGTCAGGTGGCTCAGTTCAAGCTCACGCTTCTGTGTTTCCGTTCCTACACACACATAAAAGAAGACCTTGCACAAGGTGACTGACATGACAGGTGTCAGGGTGCCGAGGGGAACAGCTGGCCCTAACTGCCCAGACCAGCCACATCTGCAGCATCCACCATACATTCTGTGCCCCTTGGCCCAGGGGCCTTATCTAAGCTCAGGCTCACGCCCTCCTTTCTTTTTTTTCTGTGCTATACTGTTTGTTTGCGTGATGTTGGGTCCTCCAGCTGTCCTGATGCTTTGGGTGGATGTGACGGTTGTGTCACTGCCGTAGGATGGTTTGGTAAAGGTGAGGTTGTGGCTGACTGGGGTTGCTATCACTGGTGCTGCTGTGCTTGCTTTGCTTAATAACTGAGAGGCTGCCCTTTGATGCTGAGGGCATGGCCCTGGCTGCTGAGTGGTAGTGAGAGACCCTGGCTTGCCTTCCTTAAAGCTGCTCTTGCTGCTCCTTCGTGCAGATGTGCTAAGCTTCAACCTGTCTACCATTTGCAGAGGGTAACAAAAAAAGGGCTTCAGTAAAAGGCCTGAGAGCCAGATCCCTGCTTGCTACCAAGTGCAAGGTGCCACTGTACTTATAAACAGACTTTAAGCTTGAATGCAGTCGTCAGTGAGGAATTCAATGCTCAATAAATTGTCAGCCCGTTCTGTTGGCTGGGATATCCAACAGGACTCTCAATGACTTTACAGAACTTCTCTATCCCAATACTGCTTAGATGCTGAAAGCTTTTCAAGATGCTGAAAGCTTTTCAACTTACTGTTTTGTTTAGGGCAATATAATATTTTCTATAGTTAGTCCCTGTGCTTATTTCATTGTAAAGCTGTATATGTGAGCTTAGTGAGTCATCTGGTTGAGAAACCTGGTAAGAATTAGAGAAATTAGATATGTGCTGGTGGCTTGTTCTATTTATTGGGAGGCTATATTTTCCTTAGCAAAGGTATAAAAACCAGATGACTTGCTTGAAACAAAACTTTGGTGGAAGATGACCTATGCTGTCCATTTAAAAGTTGTCCAGGATATTCTCAAACAGTTCAAAGAATGATTAGCGCAAATTTTGAAGTTCAGTCAGTAGCTTCGGATTGTAAAGTACATCAGTCTGGTAACTCCTTGATGTTTTTCTAGACAGAATCTGCGAAGCTGTCTGGTTTAAGTGATAACTCGATCCAGATGCTGGCCTACAAAGAGCAGAAGTATTCACTAGGCAGAATAATTCTCCAGTTTTCTGGGTGATAAATTCTCCAGATCCCATCTTGCAAGGAAGGAACATACTACCCCTAACAGTAGCAACTTTACCGGAAGTTCTACATCTTATCAAATGGCTCGCTGAGAACAAGCTGCTGACACCCACCCAACGATGACATCAGGCTTTGTTATTGCCAAGTATTCATGGTGTGGGAAAGGGGGAATTTGGACTCATTCTACATTAAAGACCAAAGTTTCCTGCATTCTGGTGTATTCACTAAGCAGGATGCATCTTGGGGTAATTTTCTATGAAAGGTCATACAGTCTGTCAACAGCTGAATGCTAAAGGGCAGGGAGAACTCTGGCATTTGTTTACTTACTGTCAAACCTATTTCTTAAGGACAACTTCTTTCTCCCAAAAGTTTGTTAGCTTACTTGATTTCACACCTGTAAGCTCCCTGCAGAAACTTGCTCTCTATTGAAGTCATTCCCTGGGTGCACTGTGGTAATATTTACACAGTTGCTAAACTCTGTAACACTTAGTATTAAGTCAATTCAGGAATGAAATAGGGAACAGTATCTCGTTCTCTGATAATCTGGTTAATTGCTTATTTGACATTGCTCTGCAAGTGATTGAAAGTGGAGTTTGCTGTAGAGAATATGTGAGTATAACTATCCATGTTTCTGTAACTGGAAAAACAGTTAAACCTGTTAATGAACATGGGAGGGAAAGGAGATAAAGAAGCAGGAGTGGAAGCTTTTTGAAGTAATCTGAACCTTGCTGTAAAGGTTTTTTAAGTGACCGCTTGTTTTCTCTGCAGCTGAGTGCAAAGCTCCCCTTCCTGTCTCCTTTCTGGGTTTAGAAATCTCTCTGGTTCTGAGATTTGAAGTTAACTGACAATGCTGATAGCCAAAGCTGCTGCCCCACGGGGAGTGCGTGCAGGGAGAAATGCAAATTGCACTCCACGCAAATCACAGGGAGGATATTTCCGTTAAAGTACAACTCAAAAACTGCAGCAAGAAAACGTAGGTAGAGAGCGTTAACCTATCCCCTCCACCTCCTGTCGAGACTTGAGCAAACTTCTAGTCAGTTTTTTCTTTTAACCTGTTCGCTGCAGCGAGGGATTTTTTTCAAGGTGAAAACCAGACCCATGAAGAGAAACCTATCACTGATTATACAAGTGCATTATTTTGTTTTACAAAATCAACTGCAAAGTTAAACACAGAAGCGCTTGGTAGCAGGGAAGGTAACTGTTTTACAAAGCTGGTGCATAGGGAACTTAGTCGAGACGGCTTTTATTAAGAGGCACCTGTAATGGTTCCACAGTTGAATCCAAAGGACACCGGGTTGAGAAAGGCACATGCACAAACAGGAAGGTGTGGATTAAGCTGTGTACCTGAAGCATGGCCATAAAGATGTCTTTCCTCTAATGTGATTTTCTGGCACCAAAGTGTTGCAAAGCAGGTACCTGCACCAGCAAGTCTTCCTATGCTTCAGCTGAGAACATTTTCTTGAACACTATGTGGGGCTTGCAGGCCGTGTGCCTGCAGGCAGGCCTATGTAAGCATCGCCCTGTAGGCAGAAATGTCTGAAACTAGATGAACCGTACAGCTGGATGGTGCCGTGCTGTACTCCCCTCCTTATGTCCGCGAGGTGCTGATAGCAGTCGCCAGCGGACACGGCTGGGGTGTGCACCGTGGCAGACTGCGCAACGCTGGACTGTGCAGCCCGGCTCTGCTGCCAGACGGTGAGAAGCGGGGAAAATCATAGAGTCATAGAAAACGGTACCGGCCAAGCTGCCCTCGGTGCACCAGGCAGGCCTCCCCAGGGCTCTGCCGCTCGTCCAGCTGCTGAGAGCACGGAAAAGCCCTCTGTGACTTCCCGGCAGCTCAGCGGCACGGTGCCAGCGAAGCAAGCTACGGGGACAAACTCGTGCAGAGCAACGCGATGCCTTCTGCGGGTCACTGTGGCCTAGATGGAGAGGTAGAAAATCACTCCCTGGCTTATGGACAAAGTTTCCTGGGGCAGCAAGCTGTTCTTTCAAATAGGGGTTAAGGAGGTCCAGCAGAGCTGAGCTGGACTGCCTGCTGTTGTAAGTTTAACAGCTGAATTCTCTCATTTCAAAAACAGCATTTAGCTAGAGATGACAAATTCCTTCAGCAGGGTTTTGTTGAGATCATGGCAAGATATGCTTCCCCTCCCCTGGTTTCAGAGTAATTGTTTTGGTTTCTTTTGACAGAGTTGGCGAATCATAACAGTGCTGATGAGTTTTCTTATCTGAAGCATGGCATGCATGAGCTCTGTAACTGGCTTGCTGCGATGAAGGACAGGCACGTGTTCTGGGTAGCAGCTCTCTTAGAAGAGAAACTGGAGTCTGGACCTAGGAGTATTGTGGAGCCTGCCAGCCGGCTGTTTCTCTCAGTTTGATGCGTTTCCTTACATTCCATTTCCAGTGTGTTTTTTCTAGGGAAGTGACACCACCTGCTGCCAGCCTGCAAAGCTGCCTGTTTCTCTCCGCGGTTGCTACAGCCACCTGCCAGGAGTCCATGCTGACAGTGCACTAAAACGCAAGCAGGGAAATTCAGACGAGGCATCATGGACTCTATTTTCTCCCATATGTATTTCCACATCTTGGCAAGGTAGCACACAGCATATAGATTTAAATAAACTTGCTGACTGCTTTTCGTGAAATCCTGACTGGGTTTGGCAGTTGGGAGATGAAAAAGCCAGTATTCTTCTTGCCTCCTCCTGCACTAGCGTTTTGTGGAATGTCATAAGATCACCAGCAACTATGGGATTGATCTGTCTTAAGCACTCCTGCAGAGACAGCAAATCATGCCAAACTACAGAGAAAGTGTGATGCTGTGGAAACCTTCATGACCTCTTATTACAGCTGTGATAGTAAAGAACAGCACCAGCATGCTTGCTTTTCTCACCACCGTAACGGGTATTTCAGCTCTGTGATAGCCTGTTAGATTTATGGGGTTTCTAGAACAGGCTGTTGGAAATAGCTCCTTTATGGCCTTTATCCTTAGCTTCCCATGATCATGCTCACATAACCAGCAACTGAAATAATAGAGGCATAAGATCAGAAACAGACACTTGTGCAACACAAACGGGCAACGAAGAGGCTCCCTGCAATGATGGTTTTCAAAGAATTTGAGAGCAGAAATACCCAAGCTGAAGCAGAAGTTGCCTTACAGAAATAGCAGCCTTGAAAAGAGTGGTCTTGCAACTTGACCAATATGTAAGAAATGAAAAACCACCTACATCGTCAGCAACTGCTGGAAAGCTGCTCTGTGTTGCAGCGGTGAACGTGCAGTCTGTTTTGACTTTCTCCATTTTCTTTGATTTATACTGGCCAGTCATTCACCACCGTGTGCTTGCCAGTACATAGTCCCTTCTACCTTCTGTTTCAAAACTTGTAGCTAAAATCTCTTTATAAGGACCACTATCATTTTGCTATCTTAAAATATATCAGGGCAATCCTAAAACTTGTCTTTTAATATTCTAATTGCTTCCTCCAGGACGGGTAAAATTTGTGACTGGAGCTTATCAGCATGAAGGTGATAACACAAAACGTGATACACAAACATTTAACTTTAGTGGGTTTATTGGAAAAGAATCCAGGGTTTAGGTGGCTAGCTGACAAAAAACAATGAGAAAAATGGGATTGGACAAAATTTTAGTTTCCACTTCTCCGAAGTTGCATCACATTTCCTTAATGCTGTACAGCTGTTGAGGGGCTGTTACTACTTCATAACACGCTTTTACCTTGCATGCACCCACAGTCTGCATCTGGCAGAAACAGCCTCAGATGATTTTTAAGCACAGTTTGCCCAGACCGCAGCATGTGGTAAGATAAGGATCAGCAACTGCCTGAAGAAACATGTTTAAATAAGCATCTGTTTATTCTGATACTTAATGAGAAAGCAGTTAGTGTTGCAATTTTACATTTAAAGAGCTTTGCAGAATGAATGACAGTAAACAGGAGAAATGTAATAGTACCACACTCATTTAGAATTTAGAATTTACTTTCAGCTATGTCCTCTACAGATTGTCAGCAATGGGGCCACGTAGCCCTCAGAGGTGTCAAACCGCCCCTGAGAAAAAACAAGCAGAATTGCAAGGCAGTAACAGTTGTGGGGAATTTCAGTTACTGGAAAAACAGCTCTTTTTCTAAAAATCTGTCTCTGACATTGTTAGCCTGTGCCCACCCTCTCCTTGCTTTTTTGACCTAAATGCTGGTGTGTGGAGCTTGAGATGTTTGTCTATTATAAATCAACTTTTAAATACCTTTTTTTGGGGGGGTGGGGGTGGGGGTGGGGTAGGCTACTAGATGATTTTAATTAGTGCATGGAATTCACAACTCTACAATGAAAAATCATGCTGCAAGGAAGTAAAACCTGTCAGACTCACTTCTTGGAAGTTTTCCATCTTTTTTTTTTTTTAACCTGATTTACTAAAGGACTACAGTTTTTAGAAAGCTCTCTGGAGTTAACTGCTCATCAGAAACTGAAGGCTGGTGGCCCCTGTTAAAAGCCTTGACTTGCAGTGGTCTAAACAGATCCCATCAAAAAGCAGAGCTTTAAGTGTAGCTGATGCTTTTAGGTTCAAATGAAGGGCTTGTTTCCTAAGTGCATTAAGATATCCAACCGCAGTGTGGTGTGGTTTTTTAATGAATCCCGGTGTAGGGTTATTTTAGATCACCTTGAAAAGATTCTCATTTCAGCGACAGAAAGCCATTCCAATGAAAGCAAGCACGTGCAGAAGGGTTTGCCCCAGGTCGCCCGAGTTTAGGTTAATGATTTTAGCAGAGCCAACTTCCTTATGACAGTCTGCGTTTATGATGGAGAGTTCCGTGGGAGAATGTATGTACATTGCACAAAGGCTGTGCACGGGTACAGATGCATGTACAGCTAAAACTTCCAAGTGATTTCTGGTGTGGCAGCACAGCAGATTGATCACGTGCAATCACACCGAACTTCTGAAGGAGGAAGGGGACTTGGAAGATCCCAGAGGACAGTTATCACTCTCTGAAGCCGGTCTGTTCCTGGAAGGTCCACGGATACTGCAGCAGCTGTGCGTACTGTGTGTTCCTCAAGCACTGGCTCGCTCTGTCACTGATCACGCCATCCAGTGTGCCAAGGCTAGAAACCTGCGTCATCCTGCTCTGTTAACCTGTCATGAACACAAAAAGGAGTGAGGTTTAGGATGCACAAGGCCATAGCAAATAATTGCCATAGCACAACTCACCATGTAGTTCCATGGGGACATATCCATTCTGAATTCAGGCATACTCAGCTAGGGCAAACCATAATCTAGAGCAGTTGTTTCAGTTTGCAGGCTCATTAAAGGCTTCCTTAAATTGATATGGTGTGGTACATCTTCTTAAGTAACACTAGAAAGCTTAAAGACTTCACGTTGAGGGCTTTGAATTCTCCAAAAGCTGACTGAAACACTGAAGTGATGGCAGAACAGTGTTACTGCATTTACCAGCTTCACCTTTAAAGTCAACATGTCACAAGAATGTCTGCAGAAATTATCACCTCAGTAAAAATCTGACAAGCTAGTCTCAGTCAAATTGCATACTCAGTTTCAGTTGAGCTGTGCTCCGAAAAGCATAAAGCACAGAAGTGTGGTGAGTTTACTCTCACCTGCACCCAACTTTTTCCGTAGAGAACGTTTCAGAGGGAAAAGAAAGAGAAAGAAGGCTGTTGCTGCATCACATCCTCTGTTCCCCAGCTCCAAAGTTTGAGCTGGTCTACCACAAACCAGTCTCCAACTTTTATCTCTCTTCCGCAGGCTGGCTGTAATGAACATAGGGACTTCTATAGCTGTGCATTCGTATTGCTTTTATAGCAGTTACAGTTCAAGCTTTGCATTTTTTCATCTTGGTATGAGTCATTATAAAATGCAGGAGTCACCTGCATTTTGGGGTTCAATGAGATCTAAAATGTTGTGAAGAACAAGATTAACAGTTCCACGTTTTTCCGTATCATGAGGAGAATCTTCCCATTCCATGACTATGAACATAGTGTAACTGTATTATGAAGGATGCAATTTTACATGTGAAGCAAATATGTGAATTGATTCCAATGGAAGGAACAGTGGGAAACCATGGTTTTGGTACTAATACATCATGTGTTCTGGAAACAGAAGAGCTACCCGTGCCTCATCCCACTCGTTTCTGTGGGAAATCCTTCAGGGTCCCTATTACATCTTCAAATGTGGACTTCAAAAAAATCCTCCTGCAGGCAAGGGTAAGGGAAGCTGACTGCAGCATCTGGTGGGAACTGCCAACGCTACTCAAGAGGCAGCCTCACAATTAGGTTTTGAGAGGCTCCTGCGATGCACCACCCTTATGATCCGCGTTAGCTCAAAGTCCCAAAGTCTAAACTTGAATTTTCGTGTGTGCATAACACCAACACATTACTTTGCTACGGGAAAGTGCAGTGTAATGACAGCTTTCCTCACAGGCACTTAAAAATGTTAATTTGTGCTATTCAGTTTTCAGACTCGGAAATTATGTGTGGTAATAGGTATTGAAACCCTTGGAGCTAACAGCACTGCCACGTTCATTTTGAGAAAGCACTAACGTGAGCTCAGGTTTATCTTTTAGCATTTATCTGACTCTCTTCTAGCAATAAGCAAAAAAAAAAAAAGAACACCTCTGGTTCTGTACTCTTTCTATATTTTGAAGATGCTCAAAGGTCAAATTTATTTATGTAAGGTCTGTTTCCAAAAATAAGTGTTTGTACCTCATGGCAAAAGTTCTTCCTGGTCAGGCACCATCTCGTTTAACTCTACTCAGGCATCTTTTGTTGCGAGGTGTTCATCCGCTTTCAGACTTTCACCTATTCTGCCCTGCAATGTGGACAAAAGGAACACTTTACATGCATGAAACAGCCACTAAAAATTCAGTCGGTTGTTTTTTACAGGTACAAGACATACCTGTAGCCAGCGTTTCTCACCCAAGCAAAGAAGCTCAATAGGATGAGCATGGGTACAAGCATATAAGGCCAGATGTTCTCAGTTCTGCTGATTTCTAATTTCTGCCTGGCTTTAGGAAAGGCTTTTTTATTTTTGTTGAAACTGAGGCAAAAATGAATTACCAAAACAACTTCAGTCAACAGAGCAAAGTTAATCATTCCCTAAACCATTTTATCCACCCTTGGGCCTTTCTGATTGAACTATGATGACATAGTGGTTGTTGTAATGCATTTTTGTAGGAAAATATTTGTATTATCACATGCATCAGCAGGGGTTGCACCAAAATATCATCCCGAGGGGCAGGAGGTGTTTGTTTTTTGCAAGCTTTGGATTTTTTTGAATCCTCATCCTGTTCTAAATATGGGAGAGTGATTATTCACTTCTCTTTTTTTAAGGCTTGTCTCAGACTGCTATTTTCTGCTTTATACTGAAGGAAAACTTTTGGTTTGGTCGTGACATAGAGGGAAAAGATCACTGTAGAAGGCTGGGGCTGTGAAAATTGAAATAAATCTGTTTGGGTCTTATTTAGCCTAAACATAGACTCTGCATGTAGCTGGCATACAAAATTTCAGAGAACTAAAAGCATTCAATTAATAAGAATGGAGAAAGGTTTCACGTCAGCTGTAGCTTAACTGATCTCCCCATAGGTCAGTGATCTGCTGGGGAGGGTGAATGATTATCTGAGAGCAAGCTCAGTTGGGTGGTGGGGTGAGAAGGAAGAGCACGTTGGTTCAGCAGCAGCTAGCGAACACAGTTTGGGGCCATGCGGACCTAACAGTGGATCTCAAGGCTGTAAGAAAAAAAGTTTCTTCGCCGTTAAGTCAAGTTTGAACGCTCCTCATGCAGAGAGGAAAGTGGAGTGAATCACCTTGCTAGACAGAAATCACAGGGGAGATTATCAGCAGAAGGATTTGCGGCGAAAAGGATGCGAGCTGATGCAGAGAGCACACAGGATCAGCTACAGCAACAGAAGTGACGTCTGCTTTCGGCTGTATCCAAGTTTTGGGCAGCCGTCACTGGTCGGGATGTTTCAAAGCAAGAGTGAGCCGCTACAGGTCCCGGCAGCCTGAGTGGGAACCGCAGCCGCTCCTCACTCTCTGAGCGCCCAATCTTGCTGGTACCCACTCGTGCCCTGCCAAAGCCTGTGTTTAGCACGCCGCGAGCGTGGCACGGCACGCCGTCATGCACAGCTCACTGCACACGCGCCTCTTCGGCTCCCTCTCCACAACCTGTTCAACAAAAGCTGAGACTGCTTTCGGGGACGTGCGAGCTACTGCCTGAGGTGAAAAATACTACCCAGAGTAATTACCTCACCAAAAGGTATCTGTAGGAAATACAGACTTAAAAATAATACCGGTGATGCCAGTATGTCATTATTTTAAATATTCCGTCTTTCCCTGCAGAATTCTCCCAGGAATGTAGGGCAACCAAGGCGCTGCAATGATTGTGCTTTGTGGTAGCGTAAGGGTAATTGAAATTCAATGCTCCCTCCTCCATTATTCAGTACAGCAACGTACAGAAACTGAGCTTGTAACACACATATTTACAGAATAATTTTTATATCATTTTATATTAACAAGGTATGACTCTAACGCTCATTCTTCATGAGACGAAACATGACAAGTAGGGTGATTTAACGTGCATTCAGCACTGAGAGACTTGTAGCACGCGCAGGGGGACTTTTATTGCTGTTTCATAGCTTTGGAAATCTAAATGCTCTGCTTAGTCACGGGGAGGTGCAGACAGCAGCGCAGCTTTTCCCACCCAGGTCTAAACTGTGTTCTGTGGTCCTGATGCAGAGGCCATTTCTTTGCGGAAAGGCACGGACGTTTCATCTTCATGCCTATTTTATTTTAGGTTTTTGTCTGCAGAAATTGCACTGGGAAGGGGAGAGGGTTGTTGCTATCTAATAAATGACAATCTGAACTTAATTGATAAAAAAAGCTTAAAGAGCAACATAAATACGAAGCGGCAACAAAGCTTGTTCCAAAAATGGGAAAATCCAACAGAGAAAGGGCGAATTTGAACAGCCGAAGCGAAAAGGAGATACGAGAGCCCAGAAACTATTACTTGTGGCACAAAGGGCTGAACCTTTAACAGAAGAAGCAGGGAAGTTTTTCAGACACAGTGCGTGCTTCGGAGATTTCCTCAGGATTTTAGGAAAGCGCGGCCTTCTGTGTAGTTAGGAAGTGGGAGGAAGTTTGGGCAGGTGGGCGCTGGAGGGGTATGAGCCCGTCTGTCTGTGAGCTGCAGTTTGAGCAAACAGCAATCCCCACGTCCGCCCGTTTCTGTTCCTGCGACATCCCCTCCCCTGCACAGCTCAGGTATTCACACAACGCCTCTGCAAAGTGACCCAGCGTGTGCAGACACCAGGAAGGGAGCGAGAAGCAAGTGCTGGCGAGGCGACGGGCCTGTGTCCTTCAGCAGCAACGCGGGATCTGCTCAGACAGCACCGCTCTCTCGCCTGCGCGCTCACCAGCGTGGCCTGGGAGCGCTGGGAGCAAGCGCCCTCGCGGTGTGCGCAGCGCTTCGCGTAGCAGATCGACGCTGCCAGCCAGCAGCTAAGCCCTGCTGTGCCAGAGAGACTAAAATAAAGACCCCGAACGCGTCAGGCAAGTGGCTCCCAGTTATAGCCACTCCATTTTAAAAGCCTGGAGGAGCACACGCAGATTTGGCTGACGAGTTACGTCAAACCCTGCCAGACGACGCTTTTCATCTCTTCAGCACACTGGGACGGGGAAGAGGCAAGTAGGGATTAATGTGCTAGAATGAGGACACTGAACACAATTTTAATGCTCATAAAAATAACAGATTTTCACCTGTCCCATATGCTGTGAAAGGACAGCAGCTGCTCTCACCAGGGCTTTGCTGTAAAGCAGTGTTAGTGAACAAGCAGGAGGAAAAGCAGCCACTTGCTGACATACATACTTGAAAAAAGAAGGGAGAGAGAAATCCGATTGTACCAACTTATCTCATTCTCTCCTCCTGCTAGGGTTCAGACAATTGAAACAGAAAACCAGAGAGATCCTCAGGGGTGGGGAAGCAAATCCCCAACAGGGTATGAGCTCAGTCTTTCAGGAATGCTGACAGTTGCTGGATTTAACAACCCCGCAAGCATGCGTTCTCCCACTTCTGCGCTCCTGTCTGCTCCACGTGGGTTGATCTCGGGGCACTGAGAGAAGCGATGAGAGGCGGTCCCAGGAAGCACACCCCTGCTGGGTTTTCCCACCGCCGCTGCCCTGTCGGGGCACTGCACAGCCGCTGGCAGAGCACCCGCCTGATTCTGGCTTTGGGACGCGGCCACTTCGTTCAGCCGACGCTTTGCTGGTGTCGCGGAAGTGCAGCGGCAGCGCGTAGAAACCAGAGCTTTCAAAAACACCCTGATGGAGGAGCTTCAAGGAGAGCGAAACGCATCTGCCGAAACCACAATTAGCCCAGCTCCGCTAGTGCTAAACGAGCAGCGTGGCACGTCGCTCGGGCCAGCCGGACGCCCCTTCCCCTGCTCTCTGCCACTCGCCTCGCCACGGCACCAGCATTCGTGTGGGGACCCCCTGGGGAAACAGAGCTAGATCGGCACAGGGGAACGAAGCGGGTCCTTGCTAAGACGAGTCAGATCCCTGGCCCAGCTCTCTGTGAGGACACACGAGTGGTTTTGTTGCTCCCGCGGGGTAAGGAACGAGACAGGAGCAGGAGCGAGAGAAAGCAGGCATTGCTGTCTCAGCGACTGCTGGCTTACGGCATTTTCCACACAGCGGCTGAAGTTTCCCTGCATACCAGTACCAGTGTGTTCCCTACCACGCGATGGGGGTAGGGAGGCTCAGTGAGGCTGTGGGGGAAAGGCGGCGAGAGAAGGGATGCGCAGCACGTGGTCCATCACCTTCCCTTCTTTGGCTCCTTGCTGGCTTTAAAGCGGGGTCAGGGGACACGGATAGCCGATCAGAATTTGCAGAATCACTTTGCAGTCAGGAGGTAAAGGGGTGGCTGATAAAATCCGGGAGCCAGACTTGCTCCCCGGGCATACTGCGTACCAACCCCTGCCGCCGGCTGTCTTGGAGCTGCTCATGAATTGCACGACATTGCGTTTCTGCTCCCGCCAGAAAAGACCTTATATCCGACTGGACATCAGGGAACAGTGGTTCATCACCAGGACAGTCAGCGGGAGGGCTTGCCTGGGGAGGTCGTGCAGTCTCCATCCTTGGAGGCTTTGTAAACCTGACTAGATACAGCACGTTGGCTTCAGAGATGCCCAAAGCTGCCATGTACCCCAGGTGTCCCCAATCCCTAGCGTGTCCCTAGCAGCTCAGTCCCAGCATGTGGTTTCCAATGCTCAGGGAGCTTTCCTGAGCCTCTGAGACTGGGCAATCTTTCTGCTGAAAGTCTTGTCTATTTTCTTCCGTTGCAGTTTCCTGCAGGCCCTTGTTTTGTGAACTTTCCACCCAAGGAGCTCATCCACTGAGACCCATGAGAGAGATGGGAAACTGAGTGAACAATTTAGAGGCCTTCCTCTGCTTTGGGCCGACACACGACATTGCAGATGACTTGGCGGATCATGGTGGCAAGGTGAGAGGGAAAGCTGCAGTCTTGGCAGACCATTCCCATGATGGAGGCAGCTACAGCTGCGACACCCAAACTTCCCAGTTGCTCCCCGTTTCCCAGGTGGGGCCTCAGCCCCCCTGCACCCTAAGAGGGACAGAACCGCCTTCCTCCACGAGAAGCTGGGGGAATCGCAGCAAGGTGCTCCTGCCTGTGTCCGTCCCCAGGACGAGTACGATATTGGTACTGGGGGTTTCTTCCCCCTCACTCCTGGTGCTGCTGAGGGTTTTTCTTTTTTAACATGTTTTCTAACACAGTCACCTTACTTGCTCGTTCTTTGTTGGTCCCCAGCTCCACGTACTTCCCAAGTGTTACTCTGTATGTGGTGCAGTTTGCGATGTTGGATACCTGTTCTTGGTTCTGTCTTCGCTGAACATCTCCTCGGGGTGGGGTCCTGACAAGGCCCACACCAGGCTCCTTGTGATGGTGACTGCATGTCCCCTGGGCTGTGTGGCTTTCACCTGCAGCAAAGGGAGATTGCACAGTGCCCGTGTCGCTGTCTGGGGCCAGCCCTGTCAGGAGAAGCTGAGCGCTCCCACAGGGCAGTGACCCTGCTGTTCATCCAGCCCCATCTCAGACAGTTTTTAGCTTCAAGGCTTGGAGGAAGGTCGTCTCCTGTGGGGAAGGGGTTGGGTGTGGGGGAGAAGAGGAGGCTGGGGGAAAGAAGTGTCCCCAGAGAGCTGGGTTCATCTGGAAGAGGGTGAGAGACCGTGGGGTCTCAGGATCCTGCAGTGCACAAGGACGCGGAGGCCTGGTGTCTGCGAGTTCAGTGACTACCAATTAGCACACACGCCAGCTTGTGGAACACGGGCATCTAGGTGCTGTAAAGTACTGGCAAATTACCACTGGGAAAGCAAGTGCATGTCACAGGAGTAAAGCACGCACGCGCATTACACGTCACTACAGAACTCCAGCTACTGCAGCAAGTGTACACTTCACGGTCCTTTACCCGTACGTGTGCGTATCCGTACATCTGTGTATCCATATACATGGTGCTACCAGCGTCCGTAACGCTCACCGAACCACTCCCAGGCACGGGGCTCATTGACAGCAGAAGTCTCGCTCCAGAGACGACCCACGGCACGGGGCCCAGGGTCGGCCGGGCGTCCCCGGCGTGGCTCTGCTCTGCAGAGGGGCATTTGCAGAGAGGCTCTCGTGGAGAAGCTCTTGCAGAGGGGCTCGTTTTGGGTAGAAACCAAGTTACTTTTTATACCTTTTTGGTGTGGATCCCTAAACAGACACTGGACATCAGCTCCTGGCTTTGTTCACCATTGTGGTTTCGTAGTTCTGCCAGACGTACCTCACCGGGGACGTCTCAGGCTCCTGCTGAGATCCCCAGAGCGCAGAGCTCCTGCAGGATGCCTCAGGGACCCTGGCTGAGGAGATGCCCACCTCTGATCCATCTCTGCCGGTAACGTCACCGCTGCTCACATCAGCCTCGCTGCTACGGGGCGGCCAGGGACTGCAGTGGCTCCTCTGCGGGGCAGAATCCAAAAAGCCATTCACAGGGCCCTTAATATCAGCCACGTCAGCAGGTGTTTACCTGCTGAGAGAGACGCTCTAGCATGGGAACTGTAAACAGCAACTCTTAGCTGCCTTTGCTATTTCTGTCTTCCCACAGGAGCACAGAAACTTCAGAAATGCCTTGCCGCCTGCTGGATATTTCTAGCTATAACTGCTTATCTTTGCTTCAGCTGTTTTCATTATCATCTCCATGAAAATGAAAGACTCCCCCCCCTCATTTTTTTATACATTTTACAGATGATTTACCGTGGCTGAAAGGTTAAGAATGAGAGACAATTATGGGTAAGCCACATTAACAACCATTGAATCCCATTACAGGCGAAACCTTATTTCGCTTGACGGGGAAAGGTGAGCTTTCTCTTACTGACTGTGATTACAAATATAAAAAGTGTATCTGTGTTCCCCATAGGGAGGACTATAAGCAATTATCACAATGAGACAAAGAATATCTGTGTTTTAGGTTGCCAGCAGCAGTGCTGCATCCCTCACAGAGGTTTCTGAGCTCACGGCCACATGCTCTGCCTGGGAGAGAAACAACCCTCACCTGAGCTGACCGGTCTGCGGCCAGTGGGATGGGCATGGGTAAAACCCAGGGTCAATAAGGGGAAAGAACTCATTTGGGGATTATTTAAAACCTTGCCTTTTTTTCACACCATAGACGGAACTTCTAACATTACTAAAGGAGATACCCTGGCCAGCTGTGGCCCAGCATTTACTTATAATCAGAGAAAATATTACTTAATATCAGTAACAATGCTATTGTCTGTACGGAGCCCAACCCTTCACAACTGAGACCACTCACACAGCAGTAAATGCAGAGGCAGTCATCTCTCGCACAAACACAGCCCTCATGTTCGCGGTAACATGCATTGTAACAGCGCTAGTGATGCTGCCACGGCATAAACTATATTGCCCTGCATACTTCTGTGTTATCCCGCTTCTGAGCGGAAACACGGGTAAGAAGACGCGGCAGCTGGGAGGCTGAACGTGCTGCATCGGAGCATCTCGGGGCACCCCAGCCAAGTGAGGCCGAGGCGCGGCCGACCCGGGACAAGGTCACAGCGCCGGGGCCGGGCAGGGGTGAGGGCGGAACAGCGGGCGCGGGGAGGGCTGCGGCACAGGGCCGGGGCCGCGCCGGGCCCCCGCCAGGGGAACGCGCGCCCGCTGCTTTAGAGCCAGCGACGACCAAAGCGCGCCCCCCC
>VXAL01010029.1:548154-576212 GCA_013399475.1 Chauna torquata
AATGTATTTTCGTGGTTTTTTTTTTTTTTTTTAATTTTTTTTTTCCAGTCCTCAATTCTCCAAGTCTACATTTATAAATTAACAGTGTGACTCCTGTTGTGAAACTGGGGAAAGAAGGTCCACCTCAATTTAAACCGGAAACCAAAGGATGCTTTCACATCAAAGAAATGATCAGAAGGGCTGTGTCACATTCCAAAGCCAAAAAAAATTAACAAGAATGCAAACACGATGGATAATGTACCACTGCCAAGACTGTCTGCCCACAGTGGAGACTTCAGCGACGCTGTCCTGTGAAACGGCCTTCCATCTGCCCGGTTCCTCGTCCAGAGCCGAGTTTCTGTGCCATGCCACCTCTCGGAGGGGGTCCTCTTCCGTCACGGTCTCGCATCATGCCACCACCCACTATTCCACGGGGACCCCCAGGGCCTCTATCATTGCGCCGAATATCCCTACGATCATCGCCTCCGCCTCGGGTCTCTCTTTCACGAGCAGCTCTTGTTTTTTTCTCTTCTACGTTCAAGCGCACCTCACCCCGGAACATAATAGGCTTATAGGGAAGAGTTTTCAAGGCACACATTAGTCACCATTTCACAAAGTCCATTTATAAAACGCGTATGAAAACACTGCATTTGCTGCATGCCTCAGGCTACCTTCACTTACATGTCAGAGGCAAAAGCTAACTGTTAGCGGCTCCCTGCAACACACAACTTTAGCCCCAGTGGTCTGCAGTAAACGGAACAGCATTTTTTAATGCATCTGGCACACAAGGAATTAGAATGTCTTCCTTATGTAAGGGCAGCGGCTGACTTTAGGCTTTTAACTTCTGGCTTTCGCCTTTCCACTTCAAAAGTAAAGTTCCTGAAGAACTGCTCTGCCAGGTCTGACAGCCACATACTAGAAATGAGAACTGCTGTTTTCTCCTTTCCAATTCCTCAAGTCACAACCTCAAATAACCTTGCTCCTTTCTCAGCCCCAGGACACAGAATTTAGAGATCCATGCAATGCCCTTCAAAAATCAACGTACTCCGCTTTCAGCTTACAGGGCTCTCTAAAGGTAAGTGTTCAGCTCCATGTGGCATTTAAGTGCAGAGGTAAAAGCTCACGTAAGCCACAGAGCACTCTTGACAGACCGAGCGTGCCAAAACTGTTTTTCTTACAATAGATGATTATGAATGAGCATCAGAAACAGCAGCGACGTGAACTAGGATAGCCCACACTATGTGGGTTTTAGGGCATTCAGTTCAGCCTTTGGTAGCTACTCAGTGCTAATACTTACTTTTGCAACCAAAATTCTCTGGACCGGCTCAGAGTCATCAAATACCACGAAACCAAAATTAGGCAATTTTCCTCCCACTCCTTTAGTATTTATGCGAAGTTCAACCACATTTCCGAAGCCTGTGAAAGCACAAGGGAAAAGCCACATTAGGAAAACCAACAGCTCTACCACCTCTCTGCTTCTTCTCAGACAACACCTGTAGAGTTACACGACGTAACAGTTCCCGTGTGGCCATCAGCGAACGTTACACGCCTTTGCAACACAGGACACATCTGTGTTTCTCCTTAAGTCTCTGCAGCTGAAATTGCTACTTACTCATGAAGAATTCTTTCAGTTCACTCTCATCGATATCATGCGGCAAGTTCCCAACAAAGAGCTGGTGACTGTCTGGATAGCGAATTATTCGACGATTATCCGACTCATTCTGCTCCATGTCCCCTCTCCCTACCATCAACAGAAAGAAGGTAGAGCCACTGAGGTTAGACTTGTGTGTAGACTCCAACAAACACATCCATGAATAGCACCAAGCATGTGCGCTCAAGAACTTCTCTACCTTCAAGCTCTTAAACTTACATTTACCACGGGTGACGGGGGAGGATACTACCTTCCTCTTTACATAGTCCTGGATAATTTTGTCACCTACAAACAACATCCCTATTACAAATTTTCTGTAATAATACCACAAAGTATTTGTTTTCTTTTCAGCTGCTTTCACTGGTTAGGTTAAACTAGTCCATGTTAACTAATCTGGCATACTGGGCAAGGTTTTTTTGTTTGTTTGTTTTTGAGATGCTCCTGTTGTATCTTAAATCATTATAATGAAAAGGAGCTCGCTACCTATTGTAATGTACTTTTTAAAATATTTGGACTTGTCACCTCTTCATCAGTTCTTTAACACAACAGTATCCTTACTTGTGCACTCATTAAAAATAATGTTTGCCAGTCACCTCTTGTCTTTGATTTTCCACCATTTTGTCCCAAACAAAAGTGAGAGCTCCTTACATTCTCTCATACTCAGCCGAAGCACGTTTAGCAGCATACAAAATAAAATCTTTCCTGGTATCTCCCTTCTAAATGATTACCTGCTTGCAGTGTGACAGCAGCACACTGTCACCTCTTCTGTACCCCAAGTATTGCAGTGTGGAAATGGAAAACCTTCTCTCCTCAGCTTCCCCCCCGAGCCCATCTACAAAAAGCTTGCTAGCTCATTTGAACTGTTGCCTTAAGCAGGTAAGTCTGCTCTCAGACTTGCTCTGGAAATAAGACCATAGGGCAGAAGCCCTACCACTTGGTCAACTGAGATTTCAGCTTTTTCTCCCCTGCCCCTGCTTCCCTGCTAACCACCAGCGTAAGGTCAGAGACTAGGCTCTGTTGCACATTCTCTGTGTGATTTATGTTATGGTTTTGTTGCATCCACATCCAAGAGTAGGAAAAATGCAGACGTGCAACTTGATTTAGCCACAAGTTGCATCTTTCACTCCCTGCTGCAGATGACACTTTAAAAAAAGGAATGTTAACTTACAACATATGTTATGGTTCTTTCTTGGTCTTAAATCCTTTCCATTTCAGTATTATTCCCAAGTGAGGAAATGCTTGCATTGATCAAAGCCAAAAGCAAAAAGCACTTTTAAGCCTGATTTCTGTCAACGTTTGGTGTGCTCTTAATGAAAACCTCCGTTAGAACCAATTTTCGTCGGTCAGAGTTGGTAGAGAGGCTTACAGTTGCTTAACCACCTCTGTAGGCAGTGCTTTGTGAGCTCCTGCTCACCTTATGCTAGCAGTTCAGGATAGTCACAAGGACCACGCCCTTCCTTACAACTCGTGACTTATTTTCACGCTTAGGGAAGACATGAACTCCTCAACTATCCGTAATTCTGGCCTTTGACTAAGTACCTTTTGTCCAGCACTGTGCAGAAGTTTGCCAAGTTCATCAGTCACACTGAGAACACCACTCCAAAAACTTTCATCTCTCAACACCGCTTTTGACAACTGTCAAGTAACATGCAGCCTTTCTAGCAAAACCACCCCATGGATTTGGATACTCTACCAGTAAGAAAATGCAGAGATCTGGCTGCTCGTAAGCTAAGACAAACACAAGGCAGCCAAACTCAGAACACTATTTGAGACAATTATACAAGATGGAAAAACATGCGTAGAAGTATTAACTGACTAAGGCTGAGATGGTGGAAAGGTTTTTCCGTGCAAAACAAAGAGCACTACAGGCCATAACAACAGCCATTTAAGAGCTCTCACTTTCAAGGTTCAGCAAAATCAGGGAACATGGAAAAAAACATCATATTTCTAGACCACCTTTTCAGAACTGCATCAAGCCACATAAAAGGTATTCAAGCATGTAAGCAAGTGGCCTGACTATTAAAAAATAATTCACAAAACAGAGGACTGGAAATAATGCCTAATCTTTGCATCAGCTCATCACCAGCTTGGACTCAGAATCGTTCTCCCTCTTTTGTAGCTGAAGATAGTAGGAATGGACAGGTTATTATCAGCCAAATACAATACTGTTACAGGCAAGATCCCTCAAGGAAACATCTCTCATTAACTAGCTCCAAACAGACAACAAGCTGATCTACGTTACCTGGTCGAGGTCCTCGGGGCGGAAAACCTGGTCTTTCCCTTGGGCGCTGCTCACGTACACGAGGAGGTTGAGACTGAGCTTCAGGTTTAGTTTCAACTCTTGGCTGAAACAGGAGAACACCCGTTATTAAATACCGTGTATTAAAGAAAAGGCCCAGTAAAAACAACCAAAAAAAACCACAACACAAGACATAGGTAAGTGGCATGCACAGGATGAACTCTGGAAGATATACATCCATGTAAATGTGTCTGGGAATAAGTTTTTTCACCTCTATAAGTTCCTCTGTACCAATCCAGGACTGCAGTGTTCAATTATCTCTGCTAAAAGGTGCAAAGCAAACATCTCTCAATCAGAACATCTCCCCAAAGCATGGCTAAAGTTTATTTTCCATGTTTGACCAGGCACTGAGACCCCAACGTCCCGTAATTGAAGAATCCCTCAACCTGACTGAAATATATCAAAAAAGCTTCCTCATGCCAATCTCCAACTTGATGGATTAGGAGGTAGCTCAAGCTGAACATGAAGAGACGGACAACCACATTTTCTGTCTGAGTCTGAAGGACTCCTTCCCTAGAGTGCAGAACAATATTAAGGAAACTACCAAAAAGAAAGAGGAGAACAAAAAACAACAACAAAACAACAACAACAAAACCCTTTCAAAGTATATTAAGTATTTTTGATACAATAAGCCACCTGTATTTGTACACCAATTTGTACAGACTACCTCCTGAAGATATTCTTCAACTTCCCTAGTGTCAAGACCATGAAGCACAAAGTACACCCTTCAAATTCTCAGGAACTAGAGCACCTAGACGTTCAAATTTTTGCAAGCAAAAAATGCTTTTAAAGATAATTTGAGAAAGAGAGACAAAACCATCAAAGTATTTCTACGTAGCCTCTCGGCTACTGAAGCAATGCACAACATTTTTTAAATTCCATTTTCTGTACGACAGTCCAGCAGCTGCTGCTGTGCTGGGTTCTTATCTTCTAAAAACAAAATCGTCCTTAGGAACATGAAGACGAACACGAGCTTCTGAGGAAGATTAAATACAAGGACAATAGCTATAGGCCCAGACTGCTGCAGAAAAGGAGTTTATGTTAAACATCTCTCTTATTTTCTTTTAAGGACTCAAGACAACTGCTGGTTGCAGTCAGAGAACACTTCACAGGGTTAAAAAAACAAAAAACTGTTTTACAGAAAACACCCCGGTATTCTGCACCAAATCAATGTTTCAGCCCTCCTAGCACTCATGCCCTACCCAGTTAGGTATTAGCTTATCCTTCCAACATTTCTAGAATCAGTTTTTCAACTCTAAGAATAAGGTGTAAAAATCAGCCTCTCTGTTTCTACTGAAAGCGTTCCTTCATCGTACCTCCTTGTGGGTCACTGGAGCTTCCCTGTCATCTTCTACTCACACATTTTTACTGCATGAGAAATTATACCTCAAAAGAGAAACTCAAGTTATTCAGACCCCGATTTCTTAGAGACTTAATGCCATCAGGCTTAAATACTCCTTCCTTCCAGCACCCACAGCAAAAGACTTGCTAAGTCACTGATGTCGTCCTGTTAAATCCCAAGTAATGGATGACTTTTACCCACTTGCCTCGCATTTCTCTCAGCTTCTCATCTATCACGCCAACCACACAGCTAACCTCGTTAGTTGCTTTCTAGTTGGTACCATCCATTTTTACAGAGCGCTCTCTGGTAAAGGGGACAACGCTTCTGCAAAACTGTGCTCCCCCCCAAATTATAATTATTAACAGCACCACAAGGTGCCTATTACGGGCTGCCATCTGCAGTCCAAGAAGCAGCTAACTGCAACTCTTGTTTCACAGACAGCACACAAACTGCACTGGAAGCCACAGAATAAGGAATTCAACAGACAGCCAGGACTAAAGCAGCACTCGGCCCAGGAGCCAAGTATGCCACAAACCTCAGTCTACCGATGTTTTGAGAACAATTAAGGAAGAGATGACGTTGTCTCCAGGAGCTCACACGGGGAGGGAAAGGGACCTCTTATGCTACAGCAGTGCTACTGGCAGTGACAGCAAAACCAGCCACAAGTCAGCCTTCACCCACCAACTTTGGAACTGAACAGCCTCCTGAAGTAGAGGAGGATGGGGCAGAAAGAGCAAGAGAAGGAGAGACTCCAGAGGCTGGTACGATTCTATTTTTGAACTCTTACAAGGTTTAAAAGCTTCTGTATAGTGAGATGCCTCCCACAATAGAAATACATGCATGCAAAGAACCAACTAGCCAAGCAAACAAACAAAAAAGCCCACATGAAATAAAACAAAAGAAAAGAATCACATCATCTCACCTCAATACCAGCAGCTAGCGTAGATGCATACCTCAGACTGCTACTGCGCTGCCTCTGAGGTAAATGTGGACCACGAAACTCACTAAAAGGCGCTCATCAATCACTTTCACAAAGGCACTATAGATTTAAAAATGCCAAAACCACTGGCCACTCTAAAGCATGGAAGGACAAACCAGTTTTCAGCTCCCTCTCCTCTGTTAGACCTGGGTCCATAAAACTTGAGTCAGCCTTAAAACACATAGGACGTAAAGCGCGGCTACGTCTAACGCACAAACCCCTCCACAGAAAAGTTTATCCAGAATCTGAACAGATCTAAGCTGCTGAAGAATGCATCCTCTGTAAACAGATCCTTCCCTGAACTCACCATTTCCAAGTCAAAAGACAAGCGCCAGTGAGCACCCTGCCTGCCTCCACCCCTGCAGCACCTCTAGGACACAACGTATTAATGCGCATGGAGAGTCAGGATACCTGAAAATGCTATAAAGAGAAGGTCTGATTTATCAGTGTAGGCAGGTGCTAGTGACTGTCAACTTCTCCTTGACTACAGGAAAAAGAGCAAGAAATGCTAACCTGTTTAACACCACAGGTGTAAATAACCAGGAACTGGTTTACATCCAAAAGAGTATGTACGCAGTCCTTCGAGGGGTTCCAAGTTAATACTATAGAGGCTGTATTTTCAACTCTGTACATGAGGGGGGAAAAATTGAAGTGATGTGGGGGAAAGGAACGAGAAGGACAGTTAGGGGCTGCTTTGTAACATCACTAACGCCGGTTCCAACAGCATCCCAAAGGGGTCACCCGCCCACTAGTGCAAGCTACTGTCCTTGCTTACATGCATAGTATCTGACATTAATGAATCCAAGCGAACGGGAAAAGGCTGCCACTGATTTGTAACCCCTTGTAGAAATTGTTTAGACATCTTTTCCACCAGCTTTCTGTAGACCACGTCTCAAAAACGTGCCAACAAAGGAGCTAAGAACAGACTAACTCTGTTTCCAGAAGAACTGAGTTGAAATTCTTCCTACTTCACAAACTTATTCAGAAACTTCCATGCAGAGCTATTTAAACATGAAGTCACAGCTAAAGTAATCTAAAAGGTACAGAGCACGACGGCCTGCAGAGGCAACACATGAATTTAAGGGGTCATCTATAAGCTGTAGTCTACTACTCTCCTGTATGGATAATTTTAAAGGTTACTTAGAGTCATATTACAAAAATCCACCCTCTCTACTGCAAATATCATCACTGCAAAAACAAATTTGGTTCTGACTAAGGAAAATCTGTTCTGTACTAGAAGAAACACAATTTCTACTGCTCAAATACCACCTGAGCAACTCAAAGCCCTGTTGAGGCTCATGAAAGCAGACAGGTTTCCCAACTCATCACAGCCATTATCTGATTTCCACAAAGAACCCTGTAGGACTAAAAGCAACACCACACAAGGAGGGTTTCCTGTTTTTCTGTTGTTGTTTTGTTAAACATGCACTTAGCTGAAGGGCAATCCTTGACAGATTCCTTTCTGTCAGTAAAAAACGGAAGAAATCAGTGCAAAAACAGCAGCTGCAATAACCCAGCTGCACTACTGAAACTGCGGTCTTCGTAAAAGGTTGGGCATGAGGTACCCACAACACAAAGTGCTTCTGGAATGAGGCATTGGCAGAAAAGATTAAAGCACTTTTTTTTTTTTTTGAGGGGTTTTTGTATGCATGGAGGCAGCTGAATTCAGAGTCTCAGACCATCTCACACCAGCTTGGCATGTGCAGAACATGAGCTATCACCCGGTCAAACTTTGTTTCCTCTTTTCCCTCCTCCCTCAGTCAACCTAGGAATGGGAAGTCAGCATTGTCCTGGCAAGGAAATGTGACTCCTTCCATTCCTCACACAGTCATAAGTTGGTACAGGGTTCTGTGACAAATTAACCATATATGGATAATGGAGTCCAAAATACTTCTGTAGACATCACCCTTTCAAGGCAAACTTGTACCTACTCAAAAATGATGCGATCCCTTTTACCGGTGGGGCACTTCTGCCAAAAAAAAAAAAATCCCCCTTCCACACACACTTTAGGAAGTTACTATTATGTGGGGGAGTTTTTTTTTTCCCTCTCCTCATAAACCAAACCATATCCCGATAAGATAGGTCAAAAAATCAGTAGTGATTTCCTGTTTCCACATGAGCAGTTTTTAATGTTACCATCACCCAAAGTTACACCTGTTAAGTGTACGTGCCTTCACCTGCAACAAGAAGGTGAGTGCATTAACATTTAAGACACAATTAATCTGTGCAATGTAAGTCAAACAAATTGATCTGTTAATTTAAAAACTGAAGCAGTTTGCAGAAGTAATGAGACAATCCAAGGTGTTCACAGATGGGTTACCTGTGAGACTGGTGCTTTAACATGGGGTGGAATTCCAGAGGAAGAAACAGTACCACTAGGAGGCAGGTTTTTACTGGTCACTGAAGCCCAAGAGAAAGCCTGCAGGAAATGCAACAAACCTAGGCTACTAATCATGGCAAACCACTGACATTCCTACAGGGAAACTTGTCCGCTGAAAATACACTTTTGGTTCATACCTGACTATTAAATAATGGTTGTGCTAGCATTACAGCGAAGATACGGAAGGATTTGCAGTTCTAGCCGTCCGTGGACTCCAACATCATGGAGTAAGTGTGTACCGTACTCACTACCACTACTTGAGTGAGCCCGGTTCCCTCAGCATCCCCAGATCACTGCTTTCCATGATGTAACCAAACCTAGGACTGAAAACCCTGTAGTGTTAAGTGTCTTCTGCACAACGGAAGAAAGCGGATGCCAGAAGTTAGAAATCAAAACACAAAAGAGAAACAGGATTGAGAAGGTATGGGAGACTGACACTGGAGCTAGAAAATGACCTCTCTCCAGCTTTCATCCATTCCTCCCATCTCTGTCAGACTACCTAAGTGTCACCACACCCGACGACACAAGGCGTGCATGGTGTTTTTTTAAGAATAGGCATCCTGCCTCTAAGGGAGAGGGTCAAAGCCCTCATACTGATTTTAAACCTATACTGTGAGTGATTTTCCAAGTGTCAGTGCATTATGGATTTTTTCAAGGAAGAGCAGTGGTTCCCATTGTATGAGTTTTTCACTGGTGGTGGTTTGGGGTGTTTTTTTTTTAAACATATCTTAACTCCACATTTAAAAAGGTTTACACATGCATAAAACCACACACACTTTGCAAGCAGAGTGTTACGTTTACAACAGGTAACTTGAGCAGCACTGAAAAATAGCTTTTCTTTTTGGTGAAATTTCACATTTTTACAAGTTGAAGCTCCAAGTCTAGCTGTTCATACAGCATGACACTGAAAAGAGATACGTTCGGCCGCTCAAAAAGACTAAGCTCAAAACCAAAACTTCTGGTTTACCATCTGCACCTAGAAGCACAGATACGACTTTCAGCTAACCTTTGGTGGTTCTTGTGGTAGTGAAACAGGTTCTACAGGAGGTGGAGAAGGAGACTTCTCTTCTAGCTCCTCAAGGGTCTTTTCTTCTACTTCAGCTTTCAGCTCCTCGGGTTTTGTTTCAGATTCCAATTCTGGCTCCGGTTCGTGAGACGATTCTTCCAGTGCCTCCTCTATCCCATTGCTACAATAATCAAATACATTTTAAGAAGCTTTTCAATTGCTTTGCATTTTATGGCTTTGTGTAAAAGTTATACTATGGTAATGACTGATTTGAAAATGATTTGGTTTCCAGTTGCTGCCATATGGTACCTACATATATGATACTGTGAAAAGTTAAGCTGTACCCCTGTATTTGTATACTAAGTCAGATTTTATTTCTGCTGAACTGAAGACATGTTTTACAGTTCTTTGCAAATAATCTGAAAATTACACACATATAAACCCTTGAAGGAATAGATGCTAAGCTCGAGAACTGCTGCTCCTAAAAAAGAAAGAGCAGCACAGTGAGAGACCAACTGAAGATTTAGCTATACACATAAACGAAGCTGATTTTGGAAGGAAACCAGCAGCTTATTTACAAAAATGCCATAAAAGTTCGTTACAGAAGCAGCTGCAAGTCTTACTTGTTGAAATTCACATGCAACCTCTCCACTGCGTGTACAAAACATAAGGGGTCTGAAGTTACTCACTTCTCTCTTCGGTCACCCCAGAAGTTCACCAAATTCCAAATACTTCTGCCTATGCAGCTCCAGCCATGGGTTAACATATGCCCCAGTGACTATTGCACTTGTAAGTTCTTTCCAATTGGCACAGCAACCCAAGAATAAGACCTGGCTTAACTCTTGAAAGCATCAAAAACTCCCTGCGGAATCTTGAGCAAGTCACTGCCAGAATTCCAGCAGATTCCCCTCTCCCATAAGATGTCTCATGTAAAACATTATGTGACCAGCATCACATTAGCATTGCCACTAATGCACTTAGCGGACATCATCTAATGATTTCGTAATTTTTTGTTTTTGAATAAGGAAACCAGACAGTCAGTTCTAGTCCTTTAAAAGGCATACCTCTTTTTGAAAAAAGGCCTTTCAAAAAACAAGTATTTTCCTTATAAAAGCATACAGAAACTGTTTTTTCTTTCATCTTATTTAGATTTTAAGACACTCAGGGCAGAAGCCTATTCTTCCAGTACAACTGTAAAGCAACATCTCAAAAATTAGTTCTGCCTCTCAGTTCCAAGCGCCAGCTAATCTTGAAGAGTAACATATCATTAACCACCCTTTTATTAAATCAACTGTTTACACAAATTACATCATACCAACTCACCGTTGTAAGTTTACATAATGTAGACTACGTTGAGTGTGTGCATAGACATAACTCCCTACCTTTTCAGCTCGCATTTGAAACTAGGAGTAAAAACAACTAACAAACATGAGAACATTCCCCACTTCCTCTCTCCACTTGAGAATCAATGTTTCAAAAATTATGTTAACATAGCATAGATCCATATCAGTTTAAGTTCAGTTTCCTAAACTACCTGTTAAATCACATCCAAAATCTAAAACAAATCAATTCTGTTGTTTTTATTTAAAAAAGCAATGCCATATAATAAAATGGACTTCTTACGTTACAGGATGATTTTCATAGTAAGTACCGCTTGCGTTTTCTTGCACAGGTTCAGGTGATGGTTGTCTTTCCTCCTGCTCCTCCTCCACCTCTTCTTCAGACTCTGACAGAAAAGAAAAAATTCCTTGAACACCTCTGCAAGTATACGCAAGCCCCACTTAAAATACAAGCACCTTGAACGAGTAGTAAACAAGATAATGCTTCTTCAACAAAGTAATGCAAAAATTAGCTGTAAGAAGAGCTGGAAGACCCTTCTGTTCTTTTATTAGGCTTTGTTTCTTACTATTTTCACAAAAAGGAGACACTAGAGACAAACTGTTGCTAGGAAATTCTGAGAGGAGGGTTTATGGATCTTTTAAAGCAGCAGATGGTTTTCATATGTTGGCAGTAAAAGAGAAACATTGCATTATTAGCTCTTAAATCACAGTACCTAAAACTAAGAAGATAAATCTCAAATATCAGAACAATGATTTGCTTAAGATGTTTTGTTCCATACCACTGAGATGAAAGAAATGCCAGAAGTTAACCAGAGAGTACACGTACATACATTCTAGTTGTACTCTTCTTTGGTTCGCATTGGCTCAGTGGACAGGGTGGGGAAAAAAACACCCAGAGCAATAAAGCCAAGTTCAGTCCGTGGACAGAAATAAATTACTGAACGTGCGATGATATGAAAGTGAATAACATCTCGTATTTGAAAAGCCAGTCAGATTTTATTCAAAACACTTTACCTACAAATTTGCTTGACCAGAGGAATCAAGTCTACCGAATGAGACTCAGTTGCAATGAAAGTACTACCACTCACTACTCACATTCTCTCCCAAGACTCACCTACCCTAAGCTAGTTTAGTCTCTGAAGGAACAAAGCACCAATACAAGACCTTCGTTCTATGGAGTGTCTGGGGCCAGCTGATAGTCCCAGCAACATAACCTATGCTCCCCCCTCACCCGCCTCCCAAATTACTAAGCTGCATTGAGAATGCAACAGTTTGCATCTCTCCATGTCCTCCAGACACTTCTGAAAGCTTGGCATCCATGTTAGAGGAACTAGAACAGGACAAACTCTGCACCAGCAGTATAGCTCTTCTCACCTTCATCGAGTTCTCCTTCTGAATCTCCAAACACTTCATCTTCGTATCTGAAGATATCATTATGTACATAGAACTTGTTTGGAACAGACCCCTGTAAAAGAGCAGCATGCACTTTTTTTGCATATACGATACGTCAGCAGTCAGCAACAGTATGGATTAGAGGTATAAGCTTTGGGGGCAGACTACATTTTGGAATAGGAACTATTTCATTAAAGCCATTTTCCAAGTCTTCTCTAAGCAAAGAACTGAACAGTAACTTCTGCCTAACCACAAAATGACGTTTCAAGCAGAAAATAACAATTTTGCTAATTCTGGCTAAATATAAAACCTCTCTGTTTCATCAAGCCACCTGTGGAATTTTCCCTACTGGGAGAACCTTACAATAAAAAAATAGAATGAACTTCCAAAGGGTGACTGTAGGCTTATCCTGCTGCATAGGAAAACAACAAAGAAAATCAACAAGGCTCCAAACCACAAATAATCAAGCACACAATAGTTGGTGATGAAACGAGGGGAAGGAAGTAGAAAAAATAAAAGCAACTCTTTATCATAACACAGCTCTGCTCTTGCTCAGAACCAAATTTGAGCAGTAACTTGAGCAGCACCAACACACGCTCACATTTGTCAGCAAACTTGAATAAAGTACAGAACTACACCAGAGACTTGATCTGCAGAGCTGACCATTATTTTTTCACTTGTGCAAATGGCAGCTCCCAAATGCAAGCTCCAATTTGCTTTAGATTTCTACTCCAGTACCTCAAGTCTATAAAACGCTCGGGACAGGTCCAATAAACTCATTCTGCATGCATATATACGGCGACACATTTAACGATAGCCGCTGGGCCAAGTTGTAAAAGCCCGATAGTATCTTTTGTCCCAATATGGCAATTTGTATTCACAGGCCAGGTTTTCATCACCGCTATTTGAAGTTAAACACAATCTTACAGAGACTTACTTCTGGAGCAAGTACAAAAGTCTGCATGAACTTCCTCATGGGTTGCCCATTGTTTGACAGCTCTCCCATAACTTGCACAACCACCCCATCGCTCAGAGTAGCGTGAGCATCCACATGACGAATCTTGGTGTGGCATTCACTAAACTGTAATGACATCACTTTCTTGTGTATCTCCTAGAAACAGACAGTTACATTTTAGCTACATTGAGTTTTATACAGAGCTTTATACCTTTTAAATACCTAAGTTTCAACTAACATAAAAAACCATCTCAATGAAGCTCAAAAGGTAAATATAGGAACCCAGAACTATCTTTCACTGAGAAGAGTCTACCTAAGCTCATGTAATATTTTTCTGAAGTTTTTCATCATGATTCAAGTACTTCTTAGAGTAGTCAAATAGCTTACAGCTTGCTATCCAGTTTTTCCAGCAGTATTCCTATCTAAGACTGGTCTTAAGGCTTTCACTGTTTTAAAGGGCCTGTGAGAGAGAGGGTTTATCTGTGTTTAGATGAGGAAAAAAAAACCTTCCTCCCAAACAAAACAAAACCCTCTATGCATCCATGAAGTACCCAAAGAGAACAGCGGTGGGTAACATCTGCACTGTCACGATTTTCCTACTGCCAAACCAGGTTCTGCTGGCAAAAAGAGAAACAACCAAACCTGGTGCTCAAACCACCATTGCTCAAAGATGTGGCCACCACATGGACAGATGCTCCTAGATGAGACATTATTCTGATGAAGAGCTACGGCCAAAGCAAAAACTTGTGTTTTCTGGATTTACTTCACTTCTTCAAAAGTTATCTTCCATTTTAAGAAAAGTCCACCCACAGAAGAACTTGGTAACATACAGGATTCTATTTAATTTTCAAAGGCCAAAGTCCCCTTCCCTAGAAACCACATCTAACTGAAATAAGATACACCTAGAGGGCTAGTCTAACAGGTCCTCTTGATTTTTTTCCCCATCCTAAATATATTTTCTGCAGTCCAGATGCAAAGCTGATATATCAAACACAACCCACATTAACAGCAGCAACCGTCAAGAACATATAGGCCTCTGAACAGGAGGCAGTATCACAATACACTGTTTCCCAGATAAGAAAGTCAAACTGATTGATTAAAGAAAAAGACTGATGTATACATCAAGTTCTGGACATTAATGAGGACTTCCAGACTGATTCTGATACGCACAGCTTGACCATACACTGCTTCTTGCGGTTTCCCACTGGCATCCAGTCCTCCATGGACATAAGAAGAATTCCTGCCATAAAACCTGCAAGCGAAGAGATATAAAGGTCATGCCAACGAAAAAATAAGAACCAAATCCAACAAGTATTTTAGCCGCAAGTTACAGGGCTCAATGCATCAGGAATTTCAGCACAAACAACGATTCAAGATACACCTGCCACCTCTCAGGCTTCGAGGATACAGAAACAAACAAGATTAATATTCAGTAGTCCGGTTTGCCCAATATAGCCAAGGTGGCTATTTCAGCTAGAGGCTCCCCCAACATCAAAATCATCTGCCTGGGTTCAAGTCACACTACCCACCAACACGTTACCCTAGGGAGGAATAACCCGCTTGCCTCTCCTCTGAACCCCGGTCCTCTTCAAAGCTTCTGGCAGCAATGAGGGATTCTGACTTGGACTCAGACTATACAGCCTGACTGACCAGCCAACCAACCTGCCCACCTATCCTGTCTCTCTGGTATACATGGCTGCAGTTTTGCACTTCAGCTTTCTCAGAATCAATGGCCAAAGAGCTCATTGCAAACCTCCGAAGTATTAGAAAAGACTGAATTCTTCTTTCAGACACCACATAAGAACAAAAAGCCTCCAGGAAAAAATGCTGTCTGCAATCAAGTGTAACAAAAAAGGCCAAACGAAATGACATCTTACCGCTACCACTCCAAGGGATTAACTCAGAACTAGAAGCAGTCCAAAAGGAGTGTTCCCTCTATGCTTCTAACAATTAGACAGCAACCATTACTGCATGTGCATTAACTGCATCGCTATGTACAATAACTGAATCACCACTTTAACAACCTCCACCGTATAACTTTCGACACAAAACTCATATTCCATGTTTAGGCAACCCAACAAGTAGCAATGGCTTTTTCATCCTGCCAAGAGCACAAACCTACTGAATGCTTAAACAAACAAAAAACCTCAACCCTTTCTTGACCCAACTTCTGCATTCTTTTTCAAAAGCGCCTTCCCCACCCCGTACGTACACTTGCTTTCAATATTTTTCTTCCATTTCAGGGATATGTTTGCACCTTCTTTCCAATTCCAAAACTTGTGCCTAGAACAGCCCAAGTTATGTTTTGGATTCTTACTGCCAGCTTATAAAACATGTGACAAATGCTTAATATTTTCTGTACATTTACATTAACAGAAGATAAGGCAAAAACATCACGTAGCACCTTTTTTATTTAGAAGAGAGCTTTGCCTTGGGAATGACTGCCACGAGGTCTTGATTCCTATACTTCACCACTATTATCCACCCCTGTATTTTAAAGGAAATGATATTTCCTATATAGGTATTTCCACGAACTCATTGTCACACAGAATAGCAAGGATACAGAACATTTGCCTCTAGCTAAACAAGCCAGCGCACAGGGTCAGTGTTAAGATACGGAATTAAACACTGTAAACTTGCACATTTGCCGTTTCTTGATTTATCTCACTAAACCAAGAAACTCCTTCCAGTTCTAGCTTCCTGAAAATACTATTCCAAGATTTTAACTCCCATGACTATGTCCTTGGTGTCCAGAAAGGAGTCTGGGAAATATTAGACTATTTTCTTTGGTACCAGCTGCACAACTGTATTTTTGAGCATGCTCTAGCACTTTCCAACAGCAAGTAAAAAGAAAAGTTCAGTTGAACCAGTATGCAAACAGATGGGAAAACATCTTTTGACTCTCTAAACTCCAGAGCAAGCCCTCTGACAGTCAGCATATCCTGCCAAGTGCTTTCACAGGGAGACCAGGAGTTTTAACTTTTTTAAGGAGCCATTCAATCTCTCTACGGGCAGAAAACGTAACACGTAGGAACTGCAGATCAGGAAAGGAGCACCCACTGAGTCCCCAGTCGTACGGAAACATACATTTTAAGTTAAGGGGCCAGTAAAGCCATACAAATTCATCTCAAGCGTGACAGGCATGGAAACTACATCGAGTAACACCCACCTGGAGGGCAAACCAATCTCTGCATACCCACAGCCACTGGATAAGCTCTGGATAAAGTCTAGTGATGGGACTTGATGTGTTTCTCAAGCCTTTAGCAGGATAAACCAAGCGCATTAACACTTGCTGCCAAACTTCCTTACTCACTGCAAGAATAAATCCTTTTTCTTTTGACAACAAGCTCTGGGAAGCCAAGAATCCAAAATCTTTCTGTGGCAGTGAGCAAGTTGTTGTTTAGACTACTAGCAAGAAAAAGATTGTAGGTAAGATGCCCTCTCAGAAGAACATCACTCAGACACAAAATGCAGCCAAAGAACACAAAGGTAACATCCTCCGTACCCAAGCCCTACCAGAGCTACGCAGCCCTGAAAAAGGGACACCAGTGGCAGAGGCTAAAACTGCCCAGAACATATTTCCCTCATCCAGTTCAAGAATCAGCTACGATTTTAACACCTTGTTCACTCAAATCAGATCAAGCCTCTAGGACAAGTCTGTGCAGAGGTATTTAAGAGAAATTTCACAGATGCTATTCGTAGTGACACTCACATCACCTTCCAAATAATCAGAGGATATTCCTCGAGCACAGACTACCATCTGCACCAGGGGAGCTTGCTGGACGACTGTCAGTGCAGCTCCCCCGACCTCAGCAGGGTCATTCCAGGAGGCAGTTAACCAACCAGTCATCAACAGCCCCTCGACTTTAAACAAGAAGAAAAATTCCGTAAAGTTCCTGGTCAAGAGCCCTTGATAAAAGGGCTCTATGAACAATTATACTCTATGGACAATTGCCCATTCCCACTCAATGTACCAAGCACACAGCGTAATTTGGAAAGCTGCATTTCAGAGCTTTTAGAGTAAAGCTTGAGATAGAGGGGTGGGAGTAATATCTACTGCTTCCTGTAAAGCACCAAAGTTGTCCTCAACATGCTAAGTGTCTCTGCAGACACCTTTTCTCATCACATGTAGCCTTCTGCCAATTTCGCATCACCCCGAACGGGAAACATCAGCCTGCATCCCAAATGTGCCCGGAAGACCAGCTCCACAATGCTCCCATAGCGTGTGTTAATATTGATGCAACGGAACTAATGTTGCAATACAAAGGGGAAGCAGGGGGAAGGCAAACCTGGAACAGCTGCCTGCTCTTCTCTCACTGAAGCAGCTGGGGAGGAAAAACAGACCAGCAGTATTTTGCTTTTAAATCAAAACACACGTCCACTCCCTCCAAGTCCTGTCAAGGTTACAATCGCTATCACTACAGGTAAACGCTCTTGCGAACAAAATCAAAGACTGTTTTCAACACCAACTTTGAGGCATGGATGATTTACCCCAATATTGAACTGCCGCTTGAACAAGCGATTGAACTGCCACTGAAACAGAAATGTCACAATAAGGAAGGCAACCTCACCGTATGAACGACAGAGGTCTCCTTCTGCCTTTGGTATTAAGCTGTAAAGCACAGCCTAACAGTCCCTTATAAACTATTCTCTGTCTCTTTGTTTATGCAAACACCTTGTGGGTGTTGAAGTAAAATGACAGCACACTTCATGAGAAACTTGTCTCACCAACTTTGGTTTTTCTATCATTCAGAAATTACCCAGCTGTTCCATTATCAGGAGTTCCATTGCATCATTTGCTCAAGAGCACAACTGTTGCCTTGAGAAACCGGTATTGTCACACCCTTCCTCAATCTCTTAAAAGAATTCCAACTGCTTGATGTTTACAGGCAAGGGATACTTAGGTACATGGATAAGATGCTAACTATTGACAGAGTAGTTGCCTCTGAAGCTAATTCCAAGGCAAGAGGTGCTTTCACAGGCCATGTGGGGAAAACACCCAGATGTGACACGTATGTAAGGAGCGCAATCCTTGGGTACGAGAGAGCAGTGAGGTATCAACGTGTCAAGGACGTATTTGTCCAGATGTTGATCTGATCTAATTCTTTTGTTGAAGTTTTTTTTGAAGGGACAAGGAAAAAAATCTCCAACTACTAAAAACGCTGCTTGTGACTTCTGTTAGACTACTAAACATAGATTAGGAAAGCCCGGAATATACTGTTCAGGCAATCCAACACCTTAAAAACTGAATTTTAACACAGAAAATCATAGTTCCATAGCAGTTCAGTGACTTAAGTAAAAATGATACTATTCATTTTCCCCACCTCAAAGATACGGATGGAAAGGGGCATTATTCAGAAGACTGAATTGTTAAGCTAGCCATCAGGGAGCTCTAACTTGTTCCCAAACAGTTCAGTTCTTCACTATTGACCTTATGTCAAGTTCTGAGACAAGAGCAACCCAAGCAGTGACTGCTTTAAAAAAAAAAAATACAAACAAAAAAACCCACAACAAAAAACTGGCACTGGCAAAACTACTTTCAATTTTATTTGTTACAAGTTAGCGCTGCTCTAAGTCCAAACGTGGAAGTGCAAAATCTTAACTGACAAGCTGTACATAGCCAATCAAAAACATAAAAAGATAAAAAAAAAAAGAATGAACACATCCAGAGTACCACCAAACTGCAGACAAAGGTAAATAAAACTACTGTATTTGCCACCTACCTAGTCTAGGCCCTGACTTTTATACTTAAATCTCCAATCATAATCTGGATAAAACCTCTTCGGAGGTAACAGAAAATATGGCATCCGGAAATAATTAGCATGCTTGTCTTAGGTGCTACATGCAAGTGCCTCCTCTGCCATTTTCTTTCCTTCTTTATCGTCTTATAAAATTATTTCTGTAATATGTTCATGTATTATGTAATATTACCATCATATCAGCTGAGCAACAGCTCACTTTTCCAAGCAAGAAATAACTTGAGAACTTGCCATACATCCTTATGACCACATCTGGTGCTAGAGCCTAAAGAGTTTTTCAGTAAGATGAAGTAGTTTGTCAAAAGCCCAAAGGTTAGCCAGGTCAATTTCCTGCCATACTCAGAAGTTACTGTTTACCTGATTTCTGATGAAGAGCACACACTTTTGTTCAAAAACATTAGTTACTTTTGTGTGAAAGTGTTACCTGTGCAAGAAGTCAGGAGCTTTATTTAGCAGAGTGTAGTACTGTCTCACGAACTCCCGCCCTACGAGCAGGGGACTTGGCTTCTCCATCACCATTTCTTTGGTACAGAGTGTCGAATGCTGTAATTAAAAATATTCATGTTAGTTTTGAGACAACCTTATATATCACAACTTCCTCGGAAAAGGATGAGCATAGTGATTTTAGAAGTGAAACCATTATGTGAGCAGGAACTTAATTCAGGATCCCCCCCGACCTCCCTTTGAGTAAATAAAAAGATTTCTGTCTATTCACATCCTATTTTGACTAAGAGGGAACAGTGGAAACAAATGAATTCTTGCTAAGTCCCTTATAAAACAGATGCTTTCCACCCCTTGCCCCAAAATAACACTATTAAAAGTGTCTAGCACTATTTATTTAACCTTTTGGCAATAAAACTGATTAACAATTAAAAATGCAAGTTTGGCAGCACTGCAAAATGAACACGACTACACTTTCTTAAGTGGGCTGGTAACATTTCTTTATCTCAAAGCAGATCTGCTTTAAAAAGCTGCTGTCACGTATGCAGTACATTCAAGGTAGCACTGAATTTCTTTCTGAAGTTATTATGTGGGCTGGATTCACATTCCCCGAAGACTGGAAGGGAAACCAATATGTCCCAGAGATGACCACAGCCTTAGGTATTATTTGTCCAGGCTAACTGCACTTCATATTTGTCACAGAAAAACAATTTAGGTTGCAAAGGACTTCTGGAGGTCACCTGGTTCAAACCCCTGAGCGAAGAGCAACCACTTTGTATCATGTTGCTTATTAAAACAAGTTCCGAATAAGTATATTGCTAACGCATGAGAGAACTTCCACCTGCAATTTGTGCATGCTGGCTGGTTTTTTAACACGGTCCACCCTGGAGAAGTATGGCCCCATATCCTCCCATCAGGGAGCTGAAAGCAGCAGTAATATATCAGCCCCCAGCCCTGGTCCTGTTCTTCAGGCTGAACAAGCCCAGCCCTCTCAGTCTTCTTTCTCCAGGTGCTGCAGCCCCTAACAATCCTGGTGGTCCTACACCAGACCCATTCGGACACGTCGGTTCCTTTCTTGTACTGAGGAGTTAAAACCGGGGGCAATACTCCAGGTCCGGACGTCACAAGAGTCAAATGAAGGGAAGAATCATGTCTGCTCACCACACTCCTGCTTACACAGCCCATAACGCAATTGCCCTTCATCGCTGTAAGATCAGACTGCTGACTCAAGTTCAGCTACTCTGCCAGGACACCAAAGTCCATTTCTGTAAAGCTGCTGCTTAACCAGTCATCTCCCGGCCTTTACTTTTGCCTGGAGTTTTTCCATCCACATGCAAGACTCGGTAATTTCCCTTCACTGAACTTCATGATGCTACTGTCAGCAAACTTCTGCAGCCTATCCCTCCAGAAACTTGCTGTGGATCACTCTAGCCCATCATCCAGGTCACCAGTAAGGTGTTAAACAGCCCCAGCGTCGCCCCCGGAGAAACTCTGCCAGCAGCCAGCTGGACTTTGTACCGCTGATCACAACCTTTTGATGCTGGCTGTGCAGCCAGTTTCCACCCACCTGCTGGCGTCAGGGTGGCTCGAGACCCTCATGAACACCAGGGTCGGCAGTCCTGAGATCACCTCCAGTTGTTTAATGAAAGCTTTATCTACTTTCTCTCTTTCAAAAAACAAACCTGTCGGCAAGGCAGCAGGCAAAGATGACCAAGTGAAAAATAAAAGTTTCAAACTTGGAGATAATCCTAAAATAAAATCTCTGTTTTCTTACCAAAATAACCTCAGCCCCGCAATCAAAGCCAAGGGCCAATACGAAGGACTGTTCCCAGTTAGAGCTGGCCAGGACAAAAAGCACAAGGGGAAATTTAGAAATTAACTTCAGCTCAAAAGAGCCTGGAATTAAAGGTAAAATGTACACAGGAAAACCACCACAAACATGTCAGATCCTGCATCAACAGGGAACTGATTAAAAAAACAAAAACAAAACAAGTACTTAGCTCAAAAAGTTTACACTGAACAGACTGTCAAAATAATCTCCAGCCAGCAATCCCAGCCACACGGCAGCACCAAGAACTGTTACCAAACACCTTCAGTCAGGAATCACGCTCAAAGCAATGGTCTCGAAAACTTACAGGCAAAGCAGAAGGCAAAGTCTGAAATACAAATTTTGAACACGGAGATAAGAAATCCGAAAATTTGTTTAGGATTATCCAAAACTTTGATTATAACCTTCCAAGACTCCGGAACACAGTACTAGCTGGGACTTGCAAGAACCCCTGCTGGAAGTCATTTTGATAATCAGACCTAAAAACAACCCACAAGAACGCTATGGGACAGCAAAGGCTCGAGCCCTGCCCATGTTCAAAGCAGGAACCTCCAAAGAAACAACATCCAAATAATCTGAGGATCTTGACTCATACTACAGCAACGACATTCATATGGGAATTTTACCGAGAAACCAACCTTAGAAGAACAACTTCTACATGTGACACAAGTCTTTCTGCTGCCCCGTGCCCTAGCAGGTGGTGAACACAGTACAGTAATCACCACGAGCACTTGTGAGATTACACAAGAACAGCTTCATAACTTTTTTTTTTTTTAAACAGAACCTATTAAAAAGCAGATCATAGCCAGCACACACTCTTATGATACAGCATTAGGCAAAGTACATATGTTAACAAATTGCTGGCATACCACAAGAACAGTGAAAATGCCTCTGGGTACAAAACATAATAATCTGTGACAAGTCATTACACTACATCAGATCTGTATCACACTACATCTCTTCTTCATTGGAAGCTGTGCTATTTCAGGAAAGGCCGCTGAAACCTTTCAGAAAATCTGAGAAAGGCAAGTACGCAATAATCACACACAGCCAGTTCTTCCCTAACAACTTCAAAGAGAAATGGGTCTACCTACATCCGTCCCGAAAGAGGTGGGTATAGTCCACCTCCGTCCATAGTTCAAGCGACAGCACGACTGATTTACACCACAGAATCCCAGTATTTTACCAGATGTCTCGGTACAATCCTTCACCCGTCTCAGTATTATTTCCTGCACCATCTCTTCAGAGATCCCTATTGAGGTAGGAGAGGCTTAATGAACTGGTCAGGTCTCCAAGTCATTAAAAGGCAGGAAAACAAAAATGCAGGTGCTCCTTGCTATCAATCACCACGGGTGCTGTGAAAACAGGTTTTCGAAAGATTTAAACCTTCATGTGTCCCAATTAGTACAGCATCTCCTCAAAGCCAAGGACCCAAGTCCGAGCAGGCCTCAGGGTTTTGGAGGTGAATGCTCAAGTGAAATTTAAGCCAAAACTTAAATAGCCAAATTGCCAGCAATGGCCAGCTTGCCAACAAAGCCAACTGCTCATCTGCATCAACAGTTTACACAGTCCAGACCTAAAAACAGCAGTTACCTCCATGTTTTGCCAGGCACTAATGGAAGCCCCGCAGATACGCATACTCTAGAAAAGCCTTTTCCAGTTTCACAGGTACGTATTCACAAGTCAAGGAATGACAGCTAAGAAAGAAGAATCTAGGTGTTTTTCTCACTAGAATAAAATGAGCCACATTTTTAGATTAGCCTGGGCAGTCTCTGGGAAAATGTCTTAATGAGAACTTATCACTCCGGGCACCAGAGAACGTACTAGCCAGAAACAAAATACTGAAACAGAGATGGCAAACACCAGAAATCAAGAAAATTTATAAAATTTATCTGCTAGTTTCTTTGCAGTGCAACCGTTGTGCTAAAGAACCCCCTTCCATCCCACACCCTGATGAAAGGCACAAGCCACGCAGATGAAGTAGCACGAACACTCATGCAATTGCTGCTCGTCCGCAGGTAATTCTGCTGACACCAAGCTGACGTAACAGCTCATGGGAGAGATCCAACTCCCACCCGCCTCAGTACTTCCGGTTCCTGTGCTACCAGCAAGGCACGCTGAATTTGCAGCATGTTCTTGACCCAAGGAAAATGGGCAGCCACCCAATGTATTTCGTAACAGGCTCGCCAGCTGAGGACCCAAGGAAACGTGGAATCCCCTTCTCCCTCAAACAAGGCTCGGAGTTAGTGGACGCAGAGGCATCCACCTGAGGGACCAGACCCTAAACTGAAGCAACACGTGCACGCACCAGTGCAATACTCCTTGCAACTTCAATTCATATGACTCAAGTTCATAACAATTTAACAACAGCCTAAGCGCACAGACAGGACTGGATAAGCTTGTCACCATTACCTCAAACAACCCAGTTCCTGTCTTGAAAAACTTTAGTTATGTCCATGCTCTCTTCTTTCAAGAAAAGAAAAGCAAATGGAGAGTTACTACAGCAAGGAATTATTTGTTATTTGCACGTGAAGATAAGCAAATTAACACAAACAGAAAGGACATTTTCTTCCGAAGAGCAACACCAACTGCAACTGCAGGATAGCACTGAAATAAATCGCAATGTCAGGCTAACTGCGTGACAGCATCAAAGCTACATTCAGTTAGATTCCGGTACGAGATTATTACAGACTCTTCTCAGCTCTGCAAAAGCTTCTTTTGATGGCCCAGGATAGCAAATGTCAGCCATGACAAATAAAGGAAAGAGTTCGCCTTTGCAACTAGATGAAGAGATAAAAGAAGGACATCGGTGACATTAGGACTATCGTGCTCAGGTATTTGGGTATCAACTGCAGCAATAATTTCCCAAATGCACACTGAATTAATAGTGTGCACATTCATTCAGCCTGTAATCATCTTTATACACAAAACTTTAATTTATTAAACTGCGTTTGTTCATCTTTCATAGAGGAAGCAGGGGGAAAAAAACAAACCTACCACCCATCAGTTTGCACAGGAAGGCAGCAGCAATTTGTTTCTCAAGTACTGAAGGCCACTAGGTGCTGAGCAGTCAAAACGTCCACTGGCATGCATCTTGCTCGTAAGATAAGATCTCTCACAGTAGCGAAACCTTTTTTTCCCCAAAATAAATGTAAGCTTTTCATTATTATTTCCCTTAGCACCTAGAAACACATGTGTGACTAGTCATGTGTGACAAGGCATTAACAGTAAGTTACTGAGGTGACAGCTGAGCCACAGAATGGTAGCACACATCCTCAAATTTGGGTGTCCAGGGAACAGGCTTTGGCACAAAGTCTTTAGCTGTACCAAAAGAGGTAGTTCAAATCTACCCCCATCGTGTTTCAAGACAGATCCACAACAGTGACACTGCCCGAATGCCTCAACAGTTCTACTTATAAAAAGGCTCAACCGAGTTCTGCCAGGAGTTCAAGAAAGCGTAAGCTGAACTCGAAGATAGCCTCCATCAAGACATGGAGGCTGACAAACCTTTCACCTGTGGGAGGGAGATGCAGGCCTCATGATTTGTTTTATTAAAAAAACTATACGCAAATTAATTTTTTTGTTTTATCGACATGGAAGTTTCATCCTCCAAGCTCTGACCACAGCAATTATTCCAGGACTAAAGGCACATGGCTATTAAGCTAGTTTCACATAAATCTGCAACAGCACGCTTCGCTCTTAGATCCAGACGCCTGCGAGTTGTGTCAAGGTCGATCACCAGATTTGAATATACCATTTAAACTGAAAACAAAATTTGGCAAAAACACTCTTGAAAATCTGAAGGATGTTCCCTATACAGCGAGCACACAAAACAAAGTCACGATGGACACCATGCCGTTTCCCACACAGCAGGCACTGAGGAAAAAGGGAAGGGAAGGGGACAGCAGCTTTCTCCTAAATCCAGACTGTCACGAAAGGTAAGGCTGGGGTTTCCAGAAGGTCGAGGACCAATAACACAGCTGAGTTGCTTTTCCTACCGTAGACAACGAAATAATGCCTTAAAGAGTATGCTTGCCACCCCGACCCACGTGAGACCCCACTCCTGCAACACACTGTGAGCAGCCACACCTCGAATAAAGCTACAAAACTGAACTGCAAGTGACAGTCCAGCCGGCACAAGCTAGAGCATCTGTAATACAGCCCTGCAAAGGCTGGCGGGTATTCCATGCTCAAGGAAAATAAGCATTGACTAAAGTGAAAAAACATTGAAAGAGCAACTGAAAGTCCCCGACAACCCAATTCACTACTGAAACCACCTTCTCTCTTTCATGCTCTGCAAGGTAAATGCTCAGATCATCCTCCATCTGCAAGTGAGGGCCAGCAAACCCAAATAATCTCAGCGAATCACTTCACTTTATGATCTCCTTTACCTAATCCAATATGATCAGGATTGGCTGAGCCCCAAGGTACAATATGCAGTTCTTTCAAATCAAGCTGTTCTGTGGTAGTTTTTTTTTTTTTTCTTTTTTTTGAGAAGAGCTTAACAGCACCTTGTACTTTAGGCACGTGGCTACTGAAGTGGACCATCATCTGGGCAGTTAAACTGCATCATCCAAAAGAGCTAACACCCACCTGAATAACAGCAATAGCTACTGCAGTCAACGGCACCATGCTTCTGGGGAAGCCACTGCAGGTCTCTCGCTCTGGATGGTGCCATCCAGCGCCAGGCTCGGTGCCTTTCATCTGGTATCTCAGCAGCTATACCTATTAGTCTGACATATTAGTCTTTTCACATGCTGCCTGAGTTGCAACGCCGTTCTTCATTTGTCAAATACTCTCCAAAGACATGACATCCAGAGTCACAACTGCTACAATGGGAAGGAAGAACCAAATTCAACGCTGCATGTTAAGATGCTGTTTCCTCAGCACGCTTCCAGCACTGTAAGATACTCTAAGTGCGGCTGTAGATGTACAATCTGAAATCTCAGTTCCATGCAGGAAAACATTGTATCCATAAGGACAGGCAGAGAAGGAGGTTGAATGGTCGGCTCATTCTGTTTTCTCTCCAGTTTAAGCTTAGCTATCACAGAAGAGATATTACTCTGCTAATGAAAAATTCATGTGATACAGATCATACTTCCCCACAGCGAGCCAAGATCTGCCACTTAGAATATTACAGGAACATTTCAAATGGTAAACAGGGGTTACGACTCTTAAACCCAAGCTACCAGAGTCCAGAACAAGCTTGGGAGCAGGACGTTCCCTCAAGAATGAGAAAGCTTTCCTGAGGCAGGTATGGCCCTGCAGGCATACTTACAATCACAATGAACAAATAACGCATTGTTAATGATACGCATTGCTAAAATTCACTTCTACAGCTAAAGCAATACCGGTTTGCCAGTAACAACACCTTCTTAGGCAAGAAGGCACGCAGACAAACGCTATACCCACTCACGGTGCTATGATAGCACAGCTATCCTACAGCCAGGGACTTGCCTATACACAGGAGCGCTTGCTCCACATTACTTCATTTTACGAGTGCCACACAGCACTGGGTAAGGCAGCGCAGCCTATACTGCAGAGAAACCATTTCCGCTAAGTTGGTCACCGATCCTATTCTGCTACTGCTCTCTAATTAAAGCTGTCCGTAAGAGAAATGAAAAAACCCTGAGATATAAGACAGCCAAACATGCTTTATACAAAAAAGAAAAGCTTACTAAGAAGTTATCTTTCCCCTGGTACTCCTCCATCAGATTACAGGTCTAAGAACACTGAGCTGGCTTTAACATACAGGTTACATTAAGTAGCCTACCCACACAAGAACTGAGCTAAGCTGCATCAAACAGATCAAAAATACCATGGGCATCTTCACACTTCTTTCTGTAACAAAGCGAAACACTTGCACGCTGAACTCGAAAAGCCTAGTACATATAGAGGACTCTAGAATTGCCAAACCCACACAGGAGACCGCAATCACAAAAACTACAAAATGAAGTAAATCTTTCTGGTTGGAATCAAGCCGTAATCTCATCTTCCCTCACCCTCCGCTGTTTCGGTTCCTTCATGCAGCAGTGCTTGGCACAAAGCTCAAGATTCACGGTCACCCAACTACCCAAGGAATTTAAAACCTCTCTCATGGGGATGCTCCTGTGCACCCACACCAGGACTGCAATGACCTTTACTTTAGCCCTCTGAGGTTACGAGGAGCAAAAGCCCGAGAACAGCCCACACTGTTCAGAAGTGAAATGAGAGAAGCTCACATAAGACCTACTCGAGGTGCCTAGATCTGCAGAATACGAGGTGCTTGCAACTACTTCAGCCATGTTACGTGTGGAAACAGCAGCTCAGGTTGCGAGCGGGGAGAAGGAAAGCAGAGAATGGCAAGGTCCACAGAACCGGGAGAGATTTTACAGCCAGTGCTGCTGTCGCTGTACCAAATTCTTAAAGAAAATGACTCCTCGGGGAGCCGAGGATGGAAGGCTCAGGTTGCTTTTGCGGTACAAAGAAGCCAGAGGAGGCAGCATCCTGCACACGCCGACGTGCAGACACCTCTAGAGGCCCCTGGAAGGCAATGCATGAGACAAGCCGGGGGGAACGCCGCAGCGAGGACGAGGCAGCGCGGGGCTACGCCTGGAAGCGGCGGCCGAGGGGGCGCCTTTTCCCCCGGCCTCCCCTCGCCGCCCGGGGCGAGGCGGAAAACCGAGCGCCGGGAGCCGACGGCGAACAAAAGCCCCCCCCCACCCCGC
>VXAL01010029.1:578167-712707 GCA_013399475.1 Chauna torquata
GGGCCCGGGCGGCCCGAAAGGGGCAGGCGGCTGGGGAAGTGCGCGCTCCTGAAGCCGCGGCGCGGGGGCCTGAGGGGCTGCGGTGGGTTCCGCGGGGCCCGGCTTCGTGCCCGGCCGCCCGAAGGCGCGGGGCCGCGCTGCGCCCGGGCGAAGCCGGTTGTCACGGCTGCCGGGACGAGGCCGCTGCCCTTGCTCACGGGTGCCTCGTGCCTCTCCAGATCCAGAAGCTGTGCGACCGGGTGGCTTCCTCTACTTTGCTGGATGACCGCAGGGATGCCGTGCGTGCTCTCAAATCGCTGTCGAAGGCAAGTGCCTGGCTTCCTGAAGAGCCCTGCCGGTTCTCGGTAGTCTTCTGATGCCCCGCTTGAAAAGCAGTGTTTGGGCTTCGAGCTAGGCCGTTAACAATCCAATTCTTTCTCCAAATAGAAATACCGACTGGAGGTAGGCATACAGGCCATGGAACATCTCATCCATGTTCTTCAGACAGACCGGTAAGCACGTTGCTAATTCCCGGCGCTGGCTTCCAGCCGATAATCCAATACCTTTCTTCCGTTGAAATAAATGAATACAGACTTCTTTTTGTGCAGTAATAAAACTAGAATGGGAACTGGGTTTCTGCTGACTCTTCTTTCACGGTAACCTTTTATGATGAAAAACTTTATCGGAGCATATTTAGAGGTCAGAAGAACAGAATTTAAGGAACTTGAGTGAGAGGGACAGAAGGAGCAGTTCTACAGTAAAGACAGTACCAAAGTGCATGTTTGTGCTTCCGACTGGTTAATTTCTGCTGCAGGTGGAGTAAGTGAAGGGAAAGTCCAAAGTTACAGTGTCAGTTAAAAGCAATTTGAAACAACCCAAATCAGCCTGTAATTGCACAAAAGGTGAACTGGACAGAATGAAGAGTACATGATTGAAGTCAGCAAATGTGTTTTTTTTTTTTTTTGCCTCAGATGAATGTTGTTAAATAAATTGGTAGAATAATTCTGTCCTAGGGAATATTATTCTGAAAGGTTCAAATAGGAGTTTTGGGCCCCCCTTCATGTAGAAGAACTGACCCTAGTCTAACACTAGTAGACGCTTCAGATGGACTAGAAGATAGTATTTATGCGACACAGACCTTGGTTATCTTTGCTGTCCTCTCTTTCTGCAGTTGCTTGCACTGCTGTACTTGATAGCACCCACACGTTGCATCTTCAAAGCTGTCTGCAGTGCTCCGATTTAACCCTCAAACCCGGCATACTCCTGGTTCTTAGGTGTACTGTAGCACTCTTTCAGTCTGGACTTGAACGTAAAGCTTGTTCAAGTTCAAAAAGCAGTCATAAGGGCATATGTGGGATACCGGCGTGCACATACATGGGACGCAGGGGTGTCTTCTGATGTTACGACAAACAACAATTAGGAAAGCAGTGACTCGGTGTCTGGGAGGAGGCCTCAAGGATCTAAGTGACAGCGGCATCCTGCTCCGCTTGTGTACCCAGGGCAAGAAACCCTTCGGTGCTCCACTGAAGGCTGCTGGTGGCCTTGCTTGCCAGGCGAGTTGGGAAGAAGGGATGGGGCCGGTGTCTAAATGAGTCCACGCTATTTCCGTTCCATTGGTTGTACAGCTAAAATTGCACGTGTGAGCTACAACTTGAGTGATGAAGACAGTACGAGGGGAGGTTACAGGAGCAATGGTCACATGAAGGGGAGGCCCTTCAAAAATGAGGTCAAGGAGCCTGCTTGCATCCACTCATCTGCTCTCCAGGCCAGATTTGAACTTTGAGAAGGGAGGCGGGGCTCCATGGATCTCCTTTCCTTTGAGACGCGAAACAGAACCTGGCTGGGTATGAACTTAGAGCTTTTCAGAACTTTTTTTGGCTTCCAGTCGCCCCTTCAGGATTCGTGTGTGCTGGAGCTCTGTTCAGATGTGTTGTGTGACTCAGGCAGCAGTTCAAAAAACAGTAAATAATCTCTATTTTCGGGGCTTTCAGATGGAAAAAAAAAAAAATGCTGGCGTCCACAAGAAGTTGCTGGATTAATTTCCTCTCGCATGTTTTGCAGCAGACCGGCGCATCAGCTGGCCTATATGTTGCGGTTCATTTGAGAGAAGCGTAGCTGTAGCCCCTGTGTCTGACGAGTTCAGGTACGCGTTCAGGTGGTGTGAGAGCGCACCGCTTGGTAGCGGCGATTGTGCAGCCGATGCCGTGGGGGCTGCTCTTGTTGCAGGAGTACAGAGCGATGCCAGCTCATCTGAATAATGGGTTGATAAACGAGCTGCAGGCTCGGCTGTCCGATTGGCCTGTTGAACTGAGAGGATGGTGGCCTCATGGGGGACAGTGCTGCTGTGCTGTCAACATTTGAGCGTGTACTGTTAGGTGTGATCTTTGACGGACCTTTGCAGTGTCCACTTGCATCCTGAAGCTTTCTGCAGGAGTGAAGAATGCTTATCTCCTTATCCTGTCCTCCTCAGGTTTTTTTTTTCTTTTTTGCATTGCAGCTGCTTAAGATTTTTTTAAGAAGCAAGACAAATTTTCAGAAAACAGAAGTCAATGTGATTGACTCGAATGGTCCTCCCGCGTGTCACTGTACTGGTGTGACTCACTGGCATGTGCTGGTGCTATACCTTGACTGTGCTGCTGTGAAGTTTACAGAAGGTCTAAGTTGCTTAGAAATATGAAAGGACCAGGAAAACAGTATGCTGAGCTCCTCGTTCTTTCTTTTCTTTCTCTGTAGCTTAGCTTTAGAAGGATATGCTTTTTCAGTGGTAATTAGGTTGCCCAGAAGATGGGTGACTGAGCTCCTGAGGTGCAGGTTTTTTTTTTTTTTTTTTTGCCAGGAAGCTGCTGATGGTTGTTACTTCACTGACTGGAGATGTTGCGCACCTATCAGCCTGTTGTCCTGGACGTATGCCTGTAGCTGCTACCATTTCTGTGTGTCAGAATATGAACATATCCCGTGGGATTTCCCTCTTAGTTTCTAGCTGAGTAGAAGTGGGTCTTGGTTGGGCTGCATCAGGCGAGGCTTAATTTTCTCTCCAGTCTTTTATGGAGTCTTCAGGTGGAAAGAATTAGGGGGAAAGAGCCAGCAGCAGGCATGGGCACTGAAACAGCAGAGCCTTGGGGTGTGCGCAGTGGATCTACAGAGTACTGTAACTTGAGAACAGTGACAAAGGCAAATATGCTTTCCTGTTACATGTTTATAAAAAGTTAATGGAATATTTCAAGATGCGCAAGTGTATTATTGCCAGCAGCATTTATCTTGCTGGAGTGTATAATAGCAATATGGAAAAACTGAAGCAACTTTGCTGCCAAGAGATGATTTTTTTTTTCCTAATGCAAACAAGCTCACTGTGAAATTGCTATCTAATCAAAAAGTCGTTTGGATTAAAGACCTTCAAGACCAGTCAAGTATGGTAGCACAACAGTTAACTGTTACATGTGTAGACCTGGCATAAAAAAGGAGATGAAGTGCATCTCTTGCTTGTGGTGAATCAATTGCTCCTTCCCCTGAAACTTGAAGTGATAAGCACAAGGACTGCATCAGCTATGTAGTAGTTTTTCTTTTGCTTGCTGCTTCATTTCTGTGCTACTCTTTTCCCTGTAGTGAATTGCCCTTTAGCTCTTTGCAATTGAAAGTCATGCTGGTATGTTCACGATTAAGAAGTTGATAGTGCAAGGTGAGAGATATTTACAGCTTCATCTCCTAACTTTATTAGGAAAAGGGCCTGATTTGCACAGCTGTGTGGAAATGTAGGGTACTTTTGTGTCCTGTTCTTGTTTGTCTTCAGATCTTTTGTGATTGCTGCTGGCAGCTTCCACTTTTTTTTTTTTACAGCCTTTATCCTGGAATAGAAGTACACCACTTTTCTCTTTTACATGAAGATGTTGCTCTACTTGTTATACAGTTTCCCTGTCGATTGCCTTAAGCTCCATCTCCTGCCTGGGCTGAGATACCAGTATTTAAACTTGTTCTGTAGAAAACTGACTTATTTCACTAGTTTTTCAGCTGTGCACATCAGCCATCCTGGAGCCTGATAACACTCCCGAGTCAGCCTTTCAGTGTTCCAGACTCTTATACAAACCCATGTTCTTTTGCCATATGTCCATTTTGTAATACAAGGCAGGAACTGTGATTTACTGGAGGACCTTTCCTTTCCCTGACTGGCTGTCTAGATACTGCAACATCCCACCAGGGGTTATTTTGAAAAAATCTTGGCATGGACTGTAGAACAGACCAGCACCACTTAACTGTTGGTGTGGAAGAAGGCAGAAGAGCAAAAAGTTAACTTGATCTTTGACTCCTTTCATTCTGTTTATATAAAATAATTTTTTTTTAAATTTCCGTGTGACAATTGTAATAGTTTGAAAGCCAGTATGAACCTGAGAAAAAGAATTCTTTGTTTTCTTAAGGCACAAACCTCAGCTGTTTATGTACTCTCACACATTTTCAGAGTTGTGATATGCTTTTCATTAAAGCTTCTGTAAGAGGTAATGTGTTCGTTGTTTGTCCTTTGATCACTCTTCCCTGAGGTGAGTTTTCAGGAGTAACAAAATGCTGTCCTTTCCAGGCATGCTGTCATTGATGACACGATTGAAACACTCAGCTATTTCATACTCTACTTGACAGGATAGATAATTCTTGGAAGGAAATGCCTTAATTTTAGAAGAGGACATAAAAGCTTTTTGAGGCACCCTACCTGGGCAGCACAATACATGGATACTTTTCCTTCCATAGGATTCTTCTCTGCTATTGTTTGCGAACTCGTGGAGTGCGGACTTGCCATGTTGGTCAAATGCCACATAAAAGCACCACTTGCAGAGGGAAGATTCCCCAGGTGGCTTATGCTGCATTGTTGCATTGCAGAAAGGCTGCATCTTTTATGGATGCATGAGAGACTGGAAATCTGTTTCTGGACTGAGGATTTTCACTACTGAGCAAAAACTGCACATCTTCAGTCTGAACAGAATGGTAAAGATAATACTGTCTTACGTGATGAACAGCAGCTGGAAGCAAGGCAGTGAATAGCAAAGATATGATGCTGCTGTCCTCATTTTGTGATGTGTTCCTCTTTCAGCAAGAAAAACAAGGCCAGCTTTTTCCATGTCTACATAAAATTTGGTTACTCTTTTGTAGCAGCTCTGATTTTCTTGGGAGAGGAAAGGAAAAGCAAGGCTGAGACTTTTTTTCCCTAAGTCTTCAGGAAGTCATTCCTGTGTGTTTTTCAGAAGTGGAATCGTTTCAGTTACATGAAAAGGAAACCACAGGCTTTGTACTATTGTGTTGAACTAAAATTACAATAAAGGTAAAAGGGGAAACACGTGTTTGGGAAATCTGAACATACCTGCTGGATGAGACGGTTTACATAGACTAAAAGCTTCCTTTATTTGGCAGAGGAGATACTTTTTTTTTTTCCTTTTTGTTTCCATTACAGCCCAGCTTAAACACAGGTGGTATGAGTTGTGTGACACACTGAGGAAGAACCAGAAGTGCACGTGTCCTCCTAGGACAACAAGCATGGCAAGGATTCAATTCAAAACCCAATCTGAAAGGACAAACTGTGCTGAGACTGGATAACTTCTAGCTTTTGATTTAGTGTGGGAGTCATAAAAGGGAGGTGAATTCTCACTTTGAGAGCTCACTACAGTCCTTGCTGTAGTGATGCAAGAAATGTGGGCGTGGGTTGCTCTGTTCTGTCTTCTCAAAGCTGGTGTATCATCTTAAGGCAGCTCTGGTTTTTTGGCTGTAACAGCAGCTGTAAGTCTGTCATCTTTAATTAGTGGTCTAGCAGAGATAGCTGGCCTCAATTAGGGCTTGGCTTTTAAGGTTGCTGGTTGGACAGGTTGTTTTTAGGGTTTCCTGTGAACTGGCCTGGCAGCTTCTTAAAATGCAAATGAATCTTTGGTGGTGTGGAAGCCTTACTTTGTATGCCTTGGAGATTAGTGAAGGCAAGTACCTACCAGTATGAATGAGAGGTCTTGTTTTGACAGCGTGGTGTTCCGATGCTCGGGTAAAACAGCTGTTAGGTTTGTCCTTACGCACTCTGAGGTACCTTCCGTTGTGTGTGGTGGTGCTTTCTGTTTTGACCAGCTGTGCTTTAAGACTATTTGGGTGTATGAGCAACAAAGCAAACAGCAAAAATGGTTACAACCCCCTTCTGCCCCAAAACTCTTTTACTGTGCGTTTGTTTTAGCACAGGATTTACAGATTGTTCAGGCTTTGTAATGAAGAAGCAGCAGATCTCTGTTAAAAGCAGGGCTTAGTAAGAAAAGCGCGTTGGTGTAAGCGGGTGAACGGATGCTTGGGGGTGAGATAGGCTGCCCAGCAGCTTCCCTGGCACGTTAGGAGTTAGAAAACTCAGACTACACCCAGTTATTAAGAGTCAGTGACCCTGGGACTGGCCTGTTTGGGAGGTGCCGCAGCTATTACTGCATTTAGGTTGAACACAAGCGTTTGGCCCTTGGTTCTTGCTGATGGGGTGATGGGGAGGGTCTTTGTGTGACGGTGCTAAAGCTTGTCTGCAGCTCCTTTGGGTGACTTGCTGGAAAGGGAGCTGAACCCCTACCAGAGGTTTCTCCTGGCATACTGGAGGAGCAGGTTGGAAGGAGTGAGTCAGGAGATGGAGGACGTGCTCACAGTGAATCTTCCAGTCAATGTCTTGTGTCACTGACTTTCTGGATGTGGCCACCTCAGGTAGTGGAACGGGCAAAAGGAGTTTGACTCCATTTAGGGACTGGGCAGGCTCATGGTTGGTAAAAACATGGTATTATAAAATACCCATCAATGTCAATTTTTCTTGCAATAATTCTGTAAAGGGAACTGCCTGAGCAGAAAAACAATGCTGTAAAGAAGAAATTGTATTAGAAGTTGCAAATAAGTCATTAAAGAAAAGTGGTTCTTTTATTCGCAGTTCAGATTCTGAAATAATTGGCTATGCTTTGGACACTCTCTACAATGTAATATCGAATGACCTAGAAGAGGAAGAACAAGGTAAGCTCTTGGTAGTAATAGTTGTAATAACTCTGGGTGTGCTTTCCTTGCTTGTTTTGTTCAAGTTATGAACCGTAATAACATGCAGTTTACTAATACTTAAGACTTGCTTTGTTACTGCGTAGCTGTTAAGACGATGCAAAAAAATCTTTGGATGCAGCTTGCATTAAAGTAATACTGGACCTTCTGCTGATCTTGAAATCAGTGTTATGTGAACAGCAGCCAGGTTGGGATGGGATAATTTACTGTATTTTTTCTAGTTTGTAAATACAGCCAAGTCATTCTCTGCTATTGGTGAAGGACAGTTCTGGCTGTTAACGTCAAATATGACGCTTTCTGAGGATTTAACAAAGATACCAAGAGACAAAATTGCAGGTACCTGTGATAAAGTGGTTATATTAAGTGAGAAAATCTTGTTTGCTAGCCCTGCTGTGGTATTTTAGAAAAAGACTCTCTCTTCTTCCCAAGATAGTTAGATTTAGAAATGCAGTTTACAGCTATGTTGCAAAACTTATTTTCTGAGGCTTGTTATGCTAGTACCTTAAAGATAAGGACAGCACATAGATTAACCTAGGCCTACAAAGTTAGCCAAGGCTTCAATATTTTGTGGTCCCTGCCCCTCCAGCCTTCATTTTATTTTCAAAGGCCTTTCTTGATCAGCCACCAAAACTGGTCTCAAAGGCCAATGAAATGCATGCAGCTGTGAGAAGTAACTCCTTATTTTACAGAAGCATAGGTACTCTGAAGAAAATGACAGTAGTAACCCAAATTAGGGTTGGCCAAGAAGAATCGTCTTAAATACACGCGCTGGAGCCGTGAGTGCCCAGACTGAACAAGAGCCAGATGCTTCTGGCAAGAGAAATAGCTGTTGATCATAACCATTTCAGGCTCTTGAATGGTGCCAAGGGCAGGACAGTCCAAGTTCCCTTGTCTTTAGGCTCATGGACACGTGTAGAGAACAGGAGTGGGATCTGGCTGAGGGCCGTGCAAGTGCTAGCTTGGGAGGAGGCTTCGATCAGAGAACAATGTCAGGTGCTGAGCTTGTGCTGAATTAACATGAAAATCCATTGCACTTGTTTGTCCGGAAAAAATCAGAGGTCTTGGCCAACCATGAAAACAGTGTGAGAAAAAGGGTACCTTTAAGATGGCTAAATGTCTGTGGGTTTGTAGCACCCTGCACTTGCCGCAGACCTCAAGAGCCTTCTTAGTCCCTGACAGCCCTTGCATCTCATTTTTCATTTTCCAATAAATGTAGTGGGGTGCAAGTGCTCCCGTGAATGGGCAAAATGTGAGGTGGTACTGCCCATCTGAGTTGCAGTCTCGTGCCTACTGCATTTACCCCAAGATATTTCTTCAAAGGATCCTTAAACAATTGGTAAATATCCTGATGGGAAGTAGGTGAGGATTGTCTGATACATATAAATTTCTGCCAGTATGTTTGCATCACGTTGCCCTTTCATGGTGCCTTCTACAATGGATTGTCTTTTGTCCCAGGTAGCTGCGAGAGACTTGCAAGCTGAAATCCTTCACATTATTCTAGACTCTCAAATTGTCATTTTGCTTTGCTTACTTGCCCTTCTTCTCCCTGTTCGTGGTAGTGGCCTTGATTCTTGACTCCACAAGAATGTTAATAGTCTTGAAAAGAGCAAAGAATTGACAAATTTGAGTTACGTATGTGAGATCATCAGTGCTGTGAAGAGTACGGGGTTTTGTTCAGCCACTTCTGTGACAACTACCTGAAGAGTAAATTGCCATAGGAAGTGAGGATGGCTGCTTGGGAAATCTGAGCTTATGCTGCTATTGGTTGTGCTGTTTGAAAAGCTATTCAACTTGTGAACCTTTCTCTTCTTTCTCTTTTTCTTTTATCTGCATTGACAGATGATTCTGAAGGTAAAAGAACCTTTACTTATATAAATATGGCACTTTATTTATAGATGTAGTTGCTACTCACACCCGTAACACTCTCTGCTGTTTAAAAAGGACACTGTAAAGGCTCACATTGACGTTTATCGCATGTTGTGTTCTGCTCTGAAGTACAAATTTGCTTTGGAGCTGAAGTGGCTTCCCAATTTAATTTCTCATGTGATTTGGGCGTGTTGAATGCCAGCAGACTTCCTGAGATTGTAATAATAAATTCTCATTTAGGATGTCATGAAAATGTGCAGCCTCGGTACTGGTAGGATTTTAACGGGCGTACGGGTGTGCACAGAGTTTGTTTTCACGAAGCCCTGACGTTTGGCACACGTCCTTCACAGTGTCTCTTTTAAGCGACGCATGTTAAACATCGTGTTCAGCTCTGCCGTAAGTTCACCACTAACACTTTGTATGTCCTTATTTCTTAAACTGTTTTTATCAGAATGCACTTAATGTATTGATTTCAAAGTTAAGTTCTAATTGACAGTGCTGGATGTTAGTGCATTATTAAGAGAGAACCTTAACAGATGGAAATTGTTTTCCTCCTTTCAGCCATGTCTAAGTCATTTTTTAAGAGCAATTTTGGGTAGAAGTCTGGTTGCAAGATCTCTTGTGTATCCATGTCTAAGAAGACGCAATTTCATTTTGCTTTGCTGGTTTCTTTCTGTCCTGCTTTTCTTTTTTTTTTTCCTTTTTAAGTTTAATAGAAATATGGATAGGAAACAGCAAGAGCTTAAAAAACAACAACAAAACAAAATGCTTTGATTCGGCCCTTTCACAGAAGAATCCAAAACATGCTGAACTAGAATCAAGCTTTTGGAATAAAATTAGACCTCTGGCAAGCTAGTAAGAGGCTGTGTAAGTTGTGTATACTGCTCGCTAGTTTCTTCTTCTTGCCTTAGCACCCAGAGCTTGTGCAAGGCTGAGGGCTGGGATTAGGAAGAATCCAGAGTTGAAACCCGTGCTATCTGTAGCTGAGCTTGGCTGGCAGACAAGATGAGCAGTCACAGACTGTGGCAAATTTAAGTGAAATATTTTGACCTAAGCCTTTATTTAAAAGGAAAAAGAAATGCAAGTCTATGTTTTCTTTGGTTTGCAGCACGCTACAGTGTGCACAGTCCATATATGATTCCTCAGCTCGGTTCAATTTTACTCTACAGCAGCAAGTTCAGCAACTGCGCTTCTGTGGATTTGGCTTCCTGTTATTTTGTTAATTCATGCACTGTAGGAGTGACCCAGACTTGATAGGGCCCCCTCAGCTTCAGAGAGGCCTGTATCAGGTGTACTAGGATTCTGCTAGATGCTACATATCTAGGCTAGAGTTATTTCTGCATGCACCGTCCTCCCTTTTGTCACCTATTGTTAGTATTCCATAGTTTCTCCTCCTAAAAATTTGCAGTGGACTGGTGCTGCTTCCCTGTCCCTCTTGTAAACTGCCTACCAACGTCTGCTGCATGGGAGGAGTATATATAACTAGACTATATTAGAGAAATGATCAGCTTCAGCCTGATCACTGAAAAGGCAAATAAAAACTTCTTACCTGTACTGAAGTCTTTAAAAAACAGATGGTATAATAAACTGAGCTTGCAATGAATCACTGTAACGAACAGTTTGAACTCAATTGGATTGACTAAATTAAAATTGTTTTCTTGGCACTGGTCGAAGAAAATTGATAGTCCTTTGATTTCTCTATTTCGCTGTACCCCTAACAAGGTGCAGAGTTTCAAGATTGTTTGTGGTCTCTGACCCTATTTATAGCTGCTTAGTTGTCACCAGTTTGCTAGTGGCTGTGAATCCTACAGTTCAAGCGGGAGAAGAAAAATCTTTGTTCTACCTTCAGTTACCCAAATCAGGCCACTTTTTTTTCTGTGCTTTATGCTTCAAGCCATTCCTAAGGCCATGGTTTCATTGGCTGGCATGGGATGGTGTCGCAGTGCTGAATGTACGTGTGTGATTGGTAGGGCAACCTGATTTAGAAGATGAGCTGCGGTGCTTTTGCTGCAGCTCCTACCTGAAGCGTTATCAGTCTATTCTGAGTTACCTGGCACATAGGACAGAGCTGGGGCTGACGGCAGCGCGCTCTGCGGGACAGGAGCTGCTTTGAGGTTACGGAGAAAGGAGGGGAGCAATGAAGCAAGTTGTTTAGGAGGTGTGTGGGGAGAGGAAGCTTTGTAGGGAGAAGAGTGCTCAGCCAGAGCTGGGTATGTGAGTGGATGTGTCCTTTGTGCTGCTCCCCCCCTCCCCGTAGCTGGTTAATGTGCATTTAGCCCCTTGCCTTTCTATGCTGCTTTGAGAAACCTTGTGGAAACAAAACCAAGCAAAGAACTGACCTGTTTTTAAACTTGATGAGATGCTCGTTTCTTAGAGGTGGCCACTGGTCTCATGTAGAACTGAATTCCCACCCCTCTCGAGTGTACCAGTAGTACCTAAATGAGATTGTTTTGTGAAATAGCTTTGTAAATTGTCACTCAGCCTAGAAAACCAGCAGTGGTGCAGAGATATGTAGCTTGCATATTTTCTGTTTCTGTCTTGTGGGATACTTTTGCATGTTGTCCATTTGTGCAACAATGACATGAAATAATTCTGTAAGACTAAGTCGATGCACTACTTCAGTTCTGCACAACTGAAGAGTAAATAACAGAATGACACTTCATATTCCTTGTGGATTTAATTCAGATTCCAAGGCTGAGACGTTTTGATGCTCATCTCTTTCCAAATTTTTCTGCCTTCCTGATGTTTAGGTCTTGTCCAACTGCTACGCCAAAATAAGTAATCGAGGTGCTTGGACCATTTAGCTTTAGGTGGTTTAGATTCTCCACCACTTGCTTTTGAAGCCTCTTGGCATGAAATAAATATACTTGGCTTTTGCAAATCAACAGTGAAAGGTCCTTATGAAGAATCCTCTACCAGATTAGTTGAGCTTCTTGGAAATACTGAGCCTTTCTGCTCTTCCTCTGCTGTGAGGGCTCTCTCCTTCTTTCTCAATTCTCTGGTCCTTTAGAAGTATTTGGTTTTATCTGTAACAGGTGATCGTAGATTTGAGAACTGTGAATGCGGATGTGATCAATGGAAATAGCATTTTTTTTTCCCCATTTATACTGAATTAAGCTTCTGTTTGGTAGACTATTGGTTCCTTCCTTGTTTTAAAATAAAATAGCTCTCAATAAAAATTGTTTAGAGTAGTGTTAGCTTATCCTTTTTTTTGTGCACAGCTTGTGGCTGTTTGTTTTTGAAAATTATTTAAACTTATTAACATTGTAGCAGTGACTCAAAACTTTTTTGTCAGCCATGGCCCTGTTTTATTGAGAATAAAACCCACAACTAATGCAAGTTCTTCTATTCGTGTGTTGTAATACATTGTTTTTGACTATTACAGAAGAAAACTCACCAAAACAAGTTGATGATTTGGGAAGTCAGTTCACAGAGATTTTCATTAAACAGCAAGAAAACGTCACTCTCTTGTTGACACTTGTGGAGGTGAGTAAACAGCATTGTATTGGGAATACCGAAGGACATGCAGTGTTGCACAGTGAGGCTATCTCAATGTACATTTTCACCTTTCTATTGAAGCCTGTGTCAAATGTGAAGTGTTGTCTGAATTCCTAGCGAATGTGGGGTTGGAGATGAGTGAAGTCTGTGACCTGCATGAAGGCCATTTGTTCCAACTTCGAAGCAGGATAACATTGAAAGGGTTTTAGTTACTTGGCTAGAAATAGTAAAAAATTACTGCTCCACAAACAGCAGCTGTCGTGATTTGTGCCAGGATAATTTTTTGGATGATCATTAAATGACAATGAGATGATATCAGCTGGGAAACAAGTGAAAAGGGTGACTGCGTTCCGTCAGCACGGCTCATTTAACTCATGTCCCACTGACTTTATTCTCAAGGACTGCCTCTTTACTCCTAATTGTTTAAAAAAATTGTTTCCAAACTAAGCTTTTGTTAGCGCTTTAAGGCAAAAGAGCAACATGGGTCGGTCTTTTTTACATTGTCCATGATCAGTACAAAGCTGGTGTTTCACTCCTCCTGCATGGAACTTACGTCCAGCTGTCAGTGGTATTAAATATTTGTCAGTACGTCTGAGGCTTAATCCCTGAATGCTGAATTTTAGCCTCAGTAGATAGAAATATAAATCAGGAGCATAATTTTGTACGCTGTGATTAGTGAATTAGTGAAATTATCTCTCTGAAACTTTGTGGCTGACAGTCCTATAAAACTACTTTCTGAGTGTGAAAGCTTGGCTTGTAAAGATTCTCCTGAGGTGTGTAATTGCAATTATTGTAGGAAAATCTATGACATACCAGATTCTGGGGTTGGACTGGGGCCTTACGCTACAGCAGGGTTCTGTTGATTTTTTTTTTTGATCCAAATCTGCAAGAACAGCAGGCACCTGTCCTAAACACAGGTGAAGCTTTTTGACTGTTGAACTTACCTTGGTGTACAACGGCACACCGACTGTCACGTCATAAAAACGTATAGCATGATTGTGGAGAGCTGGAAGCTTGCAATATGTTAGTCACCCATTCTTTTTCTCTGCAGCTGCCGTAGTTCAGCATCTTCTTTGCTAGCAATATTGTGCCATTCAGGGTTTGTACTGTGTAAAAAGTACAGTTTCGGAAAAAGATTCCATCCAGCCTGTTTGGAGACAGAAACTTGATTAGATGCTGCCTCTCTGTCATAGCAATTACCATTGAGGCTTTTCTCTTGGCCAGTTCCTGAGGTAGGCAGGTTGCTGAGGAAGGGATGATGCACGCTCAGTTTTTACCTGTAACCAGGTAGAGAGTTAAAATAAGACTTCTCATCTAAATTAGTAATACAGTGGCTGACTTCAAGGTGATGCTTTAAAACCATAAGGATTAGAGTTACAGAAAGCTCTGTGGGGTGACTCAGTTGAGATGTGAGTCCAGTCACCAGCTGTTGAGTTTGAGCTGACCTGGGGAGCCCAGTGGTTTGTTGGTGATGGTCAAAGCCTGTCCATGGACTCATTAGTTCTTGAGCTTTCTCTTTCTGACAAGATCCAGCTTTAACAGAAGCTGTTACTGGTTGGGAATGGAAAGAAGATGCAAAAGAGCTAAAGGACTTGATTTTTTACTTCTTGGGTAAAAGAACTAAAGGAAGTGCTTTTTTTCTTGCATTTCTGAGTAATATGGGCTGATCCCGTGAGGATTGGACTGGCTGTTGTTTTAGAAAGAGGAAATAAATAGGAAAGCTACCCCTGAGGAGAGGGAGGGAAGGAAACTGCTGGGACTTCACCTTGCTGATAACAGAATAAGGAACCACGGAGCAGTATGGTGTTTTGACTTGCTGGCCATGTGGTGTAATAGGACGGGTGAGAAAAGAAATGGACAGGAGATCAAATCCCTTGCCAATTTGGTGTCTGTTCATAACTAGTATCTCAAAGAGGAAGTGGAATACTGAGGAGTTTATTACTTAATGTACTCCTCTCCATCTTTGCAGGAATTTGATTTCCATGTTCGCTGGCCTGGAGTGAAGCTACTTACATCTCTTTTAAAGCAGCAAGGACCTCAGGTGCAGCAGATAATTCTTGTCAGTCCTATGGGTGAGTGGTTCGGTTTTTTGCTGATGAACTTCAAGCTGGAAGCTCAGCAAACATGGCAGAGGGCTAGAGGAACCTTGAGCAAGGTGTTATCAAGACCTCTAGCAAGAAAAGAACTGCACCTCTTATGCTTATTTTTTATGTATTTCTTGCAGGTGTTTCAAGACTCATGGATTTACTAGCAGACTCTAGGGAAGTTATACGAAATGATGTAAGTATAGAACAAAGGCTGTTTATCCTCTTCATAACTGGCAACTGGCAACTGAATTGCTTAGTACCTGTGCAGAATTTGGATTAAGTTAAATGAATGCATATGAGGATCGCATCATGGTCATTAATTAAAAATACTTTAGTTTTCACTTGAGTTGGATGGCCTTTGGATGTCTCACCACAATTCAGATAACGAAGGCAAGCTGTTACTGTGTATTTGCAAGCATTGAGCATTGTATTGCTACTGTGTTAGCTGACCTTTCTCTTCCTCTTTACTCATCAGATGGCAAAAAAATCAAATTACTTAGTACAGAAGGGATGAGATGCTTCACAATTTTCCTCTTTGTTCTTTTGTATAGCCACTTAGCATCCTTTTTGGCAGTGCTTTACTTCACTTTTGAAGTGCACTGAGGCATGTGATAACTCCTGGGTCCCTGGTGGGTTTTGTTGCCTGTGCCAAAGTGCAGGGGCTGTGGTTCTGTCCTGTGAGTCTGGCCAAGGCTTATGCCACTCATTTAGCGTTCTTCTGAGAGCTGTGACTTGTGAAAAGTAACATTCTTTAGTAAACTTTAGTAAACTAAGTTTAATCACTTCTCCCCTCCACCTGTCAAGGGAGTCTTGTTGTTACAGCAGCTGACAAAAAGTAATGCAGCCATACAGAAGATCGTTGCCTTTGAAAATGCCTTTGAGAGACTTCTGGATATCATAACAGAAGAAGGAAACAGTGATGGAGGTACAGCAACATCTAAGGCTTTTCCATAGTCCTGTGTTTCTACACAAGTTAACGGGTGACAATGTTTACAGGCTGGCATTAGTATGCAGTGGGAGCTAGGTGAATGGGTAGAAGAATCAAAACACACAGCTGAGTTGTAACAAATTAATCAGAAACAGTGAGCAAGTAGGCAGGGTTTCAGCATCATTTGAAATCTAGCTTTGAGATACTGAGTTAAAACAGCAGTTAATTTCTCTGAGTGTGAGTGTTTCTCTTTGGTTTATGTTTGAATGTATGTACATTGAATGGCAGGGTCGGGTACGCGTATGCCCTCTTTGTCACTTACTAAGTTAAGCATCAGCATTCCTCCTGCAAGATCCTTGGATGCTTGGAAGTAACAGCTCGCTGTGTATCTTCAGCATCACCAGTGACCTCAGTTTTCTGGTCAGCTCCCAGACAAATCGTTTACCTGTTGGGGGAGAAAGAAAAGGATAAGAAAAAGAATGAGCAGAAATGATGCAGCACTTAGGTACTTCCTTTGTTTCTCTTAGCAACACATGAGTTTACTACCAATTGTAGTTTGTTACAGGATCTAGTTCAGTATAAAGATGGGTGTCTGTTCAATGACCTTTCTGCAAGCTGCAGGAGCAGTTAACTTACTGCTTCTCTCCTAGCTGAATTTCAGGTATGTTAGCATGGAAGGATTAAGCAAATCTTTAATTCAAAGCTGCTATTTCTAGGCAGCTAATAATTTTAGGAGACTTGGTATGTAAACTCCTGCGTGCCAACAGTTTTCAGCTTTTCCCCACTCCTGCATGTCTGTTCCTCCTGCATGTGGCCCTGCTGAGGGCTGGATTACCAGCTGTGGCTCTGCAGCAGGAGTGGTAAGGGGGGAATGTGACAGCTGCTCTGTTACCCCACTCAAGTCTGGCACTGGCTGTGCGTCTTAACAAGTGCAAGGACTAAATCTTTATCCTTTTTGTGAAGTCCAGAAGGCAGCCCAGCAGTACCAGGAGCACATTGCCTTTATTCGTGTTGTCTTCTGGACAAAGCTGTCTGAGGATTTTATCTTAGAGTACACTGTTGATTGGCACTTGTAGTTCGTTTTCAGCACATGTAGCCTGAAAGTTTAAAAAACAAGCGAACAAAAAACACCCCAGCTATTGCAGCTCCAAGGAGTGAAGTTTATATTGGCTTGTTATATGGGATGTTGCTAAGAATTGCTTCTCTTTTTATGAAAAATGCCAAAAAAAAAAAGTAGCTTTGAAATGAGACAAAGTTGTAGCCAGTGATTAAAGGTGAGTGTGTGATCAGTAAGAATTTTTAATCTTGATGCAGTTCAAGAAGAATTTCATTTTAGTACTTAAGATGTAAAGAGACAGTAGTGTGTAGCCTGACATGAAGTAGGTATACTTCAAGACACCAAGTGTTTCTGAGGCTTTGTTTGAAGTCCGTCCCATTCCTACCCAATTAACTTACCATACCAACTGTGTACTCTTTGGAAATACTATTTTTGCTTCAGACTTGCGGAAGAACTGTAATTATGGTTTCATTTGAAATATGCTGGATCAACATCAATGTATTTCACTTAATGATCTTTCGTTATCTTTTTCATGTATAAGGTTCACAGTTTTTGATAAAAATTTGATGTTAAGAATGCAGAGTTCAGAAGTGTGTGTTCTGTTCCTTCTAAAACATACTCAACGTGTGGAGAAACTAGTAATTTCTCTCTCATCTTTGATTAATCTTTTCTTTTTTTGTCTCACCAGGCATAGTAGTGGAAGACTGTCTCCTCCTATTACAAAACTTGCTGAAGAATAATAATTCCAATCAGAATTTCTTTAAAGAAGGTTCATACATTCAGCGCATGAAGCCTTGGTTTGAAGTTGGGGATGACAATTGTGGCTGGTCTGCACAGAAAGTAACTAATCTTCATCTAATGCTGCAGGTAAAACACTTCATCTAATTGCAAGTACCTATACGAAGGCTTCTTCAGCTTCTCTTGCAGTGAGGAATATGTGCAATGTGACAGCTGAGAAATCTGTTCTCTCTTTAGCTCAATATTAGCGTAACAATATAAATGTGAGATGCTCCTTTCAGCGCACATACTGCTTCCAAATTGTGAACTTGTAATGGGTGGCATATCAAATAACTTCATTTCATGTAACTTAAGATATAACAGTGATTGGAGTTAAATATATGGCTAGGGGTGTTTTATAAAGAATCCTCCTGTATGAATTTACGTGTAGTTACAGTGCATTTACAGAGCTCTAGTAGCTATCTTCACTGGGTTCATAATTACTGATCGTAGGACACATTTCCTTCTGCTCATACCTCCAGAAAATCAGATTTTCCTGTTACATAGCACTTCGTGCGGAAGCTGAAGATGTTTGAAGCTGGTTTCTCACTTCCTGAAATGTAGCTCTGACAAATTGTGAGCCAAATATTAAAACAGTTAGTTTGATTTCTCATCACTCAGTTGCAACATCTGCAATGGAGTCTGATACTTCAGAATTTTAGAGGGTTACACTAAACTCAGAATCAAATGACCATATGTAGTAACGAGATGGACATGCTGTTTAATTGATGTATTTTATGTCCGTTTTTAGGAGCAATTGCTTTTCATGGCTAAACTGCAAATGGGTAAATTATATTCTGCCTTTTGGAAGGTCTAGGGCTCTCTTCACATGTGGACTTTTTTTTTTTCCCTCTAGCTTGTTCGGGTACTCGTGTCTCCCACAAATCCTCCAGGTGCTACCAGCAGTTGTCAGAAGGCGATGTTTCACTGTGGGTTGCTACAGCAGCTCTGCACAATCCTGATGGCAACTGGAGTTCCTGCTGATATCCTGACAGAAGTAAGAGGGAGCAAATAGATACAGGGATGGGTGCAAATAAATGGGTGAAAACAGGAGTCTGCAGGGATAACCAGTTGTTGCCGAGGTGAACTAAAATTACAGTACTTGCTAAGAATTTATCTCAGATGCTGGATATGTCGGCTTCCTGTGTGGAGAACACACATCTAAGATGGACTTTTGCATTATATTCTGCAACCAGAAAATACCTGGATTTGCTTATTTTTTCCTCTTGAATTTCAGGATATCCCAGAGAGGCTGAATTGATTCGTGTTTTCCCCTTGTGTGTGTCTTTTTGTTGTTTTTTCTTTTTTGCTGTCTCGTTTTTCTTTTGTTGGAAGAAGGACTAGAAGCCATCTGACTTTGCGAGTTTCCAATGATGAGGGACCTGTAGCTTCTGGAAAGCCCTATTAGCAGTTTAAGATGAGGTGTTTTTTCCTTTGATAAAATGATGTGCTTAGATTGAGTGTAATTTGTTCCCTTTGGCGTGACCTCTGTTTCAGTGCTTTTGTCTCCTCAAAGATGAGTTTCAGTGGTACCTTTCAACTTTTCTAAAATGTCCAGTTGAACTGGCTGTCATAGCGAAACTGATCTGACACAGAAAGAGAAGTGGGAGGTAACTGGGTATGATAGAGCTGTCTGAGACTTCTGTCCCTTAACCTTTGCTCAGCGTGCTTCACAGTTGTTAGCTGTTGGTATTTCTTTCGAAATGGTTTTATTGTATAAATCTGTGTTGAGACTTGGTATGAATTTTTTCAATACCAAACCGAATAATTTATAACAGGGTGAATAATTGTGTTGTACATAGGTTATTGCTCATATTTAACTATGTTTCACTTTTTTGTCTGCCCTTTTTGTATAGACCATTAATACTGTATCAGAGGTCATTCGAGGATGCCAGATGAATCAAGACTACTTTGCCTCTGTAAATGCACCTTCTAATCCACCAAGGTAGAGGAAGAAAAGTGTTTAACTATGTTAGGTAATGATGTATTGGTATAGGCAATGGCAGTCTAATTTAAAGGATTTTAAAACTCAAGAGTTTGAAATTCTGATACAGAGAAACAGCTTCAAGTTCACGTTGGGCATAATAGGTATAGCATGAAGGTGTCTGTTGTTTCCGCAGAGATGAAGCCTAAAACTAATTTTATTTCATGTTTCTTGGTACTTGAAAAGTGAATGAGCAATAGTTGACAAATTCCTAGATTAAGAGGAGCTGCCAGACAGAGGACAGTCTACGAAAGGATGTAGAGGCTAGGAAAATAGGCGGGTAACTGAGAAAACGCCCCAAATGGTTTATCTGAAATTGTCTGCATGCACAACTTTGTCCTAATGGCGTTTCTTTTTCCTTACCAAATAGGCCTGCAATTGTAGTACTTCTGATGTCCATGGTAAATGAAAGGCAGCCTTTTGTGCTCCGGTGTGCTGTTCTCTATTGTTTCCAGTGCTTTTTATACAAAAACCAAAAAGGACAAGGAGAAATTGTTTCAACGCTTCTGCCATCTACTATTGACGGTACGCAAGACAATCATCTCTGCATTGAGATGTGAACTAGCAGAATTTTTTTTTTTTTACTGCATCAGCTGCTATCTTCTGCAAAATTATTTACCTGCAATTGGGTGTCAGATCCAAGCACGATGATTTGGCTTATGGTTTCTCTAAAACTTGAAATAGATGGCCTTTCATTTTTCTGTGTACTAACTGTACACTTACGCCTTAAATATTCTGCTGTTTTTGTGACTTGTTTTAATCTCATTTGTACCTCTGGGCCCTTCTGGTAGCTACAGGTAACTCTGTGTCAGCTGGTCAGCTGCTCTGCGGGGGCCTCTTTTCAACGGACTCTCTCTCAAACTGGTGTGCCGCTGTGGCCCTGGCCCACGCGTTACAGGAAAACGCGACTCTGAAAGAACAGCTCCTAAGAGTTCAGCTAGCGACGAGCATCGGCAACCCACCAGTGTCGCTGCTGCAGCAGTGCACCAACATTCTCTCGCAGGTACGGCACTGACTGGCTCATCTTTGGGATAAAAATCCAGGTATACAGGAAAAACGTTCTTTTTGAGCAGGTGCATCACAGGAAGATGGTAGTGTTAGCCTAGTGAGGAGGAGGATTTTGTCTCCTCCTGTTTTTAAGATTTGCTTAAAGCACCCTACACAGAAGGGCCAGGGGGGAGCAGCGAATCTTGCTTTTTCATCAGTGATCATTGCTTGCTGTAGGCAGAGGATTTTAAAGCACCTAAAACTTAAACTTGGTTAAAAAAAGACAAGGCAAATGGGCAGGGTCACCAGGCACATCTTGTTGTTGCTGAGGAAATGCCTGTAACTGCTAACCTGAAACATCGTGAAAATAACAGGCTGTCATATAGTGATTGTTGTTGGTTTTGCTGATGAAAGGTAAAACTTTTTTTGAAGTTGTACAGCATTTTAATACCTGGCTTTGCAAACAGGTGATTTAACTTTACCTCCCAGACCATGCTTCCTTGTGACATGCACTTCTGTTATTCATACTTTCTCCCCAAGTGGTTGTAATGATACAGAGGTAGTTAGCTCGGGCAGTGATTAGGCATTCCTGCAGTTAAGAATAATGGCAGAATGCTGGAGTTCTGAATTAATTGATGGGACTTCCTTCATTTGCTTTCCCTGAAAATACAGTACTCCCTTTTATCCTTTTCCCTGCGTTTTTGTCTAAGATGAGTTTGAGTCAATAGAACTGCCTGTGGCTTTGTAGCTTTAAATGATGCAAGGGATTCAAACTTTGGGGGAATGTTTCTGAAATGTGTTCCACTTAAACATTCTCAAGTAATGTGTGTGTAACTTGCAGGGTGATAAGATCGACAGACGGGTATGTATTTTTTTGGCACAGCTTCGGCATTTTCTTGCCAATAGCAGGCCTTTTCCTTTTGTCTTGGGTTTTGCTGGGGAGGTTTTCTTTAACTGCTCTTTGATGTGTTTCTACTTACAGCTTTGTGTTGCAGTTGGGTTTGGGTTTTTTCCTAGCATAACCACCTCTTTCTGTGTCTCCAGGGGATTCTCTGGGGGTGCTCCACAAAACTACGGGGTAAAGATCTTGGGTAACATGGGTGCTTTCTTTCCAATGGGGTATACTCATTCACCATCAGTTCACCTAATAGATGCACTTTCTTGTAAGAAAAATTAAAACTATTAGAAATGCTGTTTTCTCAGACTGGCCTGTAGCAAACAGCTGGTACCATGTGAAGTGGGAACATGCTGCTTATTTCCTGACTGCTAAAAGAAAAAGTGTTTAACCTGCATTCCGGCCACTTTGTATGTTATACTTAACAGCAAAAGCTTTGAGTTTTAACCATGGAGCTAGTGGTTTGAATAGCAGGAGTCTTATTACTAGCAAATGACCCCTGAAGTGAGTAGCCTGACTTTCAGGCTGTGTTACTTAGAGTTCTGAAATACTTCTGCTGTAGAATTGTCTGCTCTGTTTGCTGTATTTAGCACAGTTGTGCTGAGGGGTGGGGTTGGGTTGTTACCAGCTGTGAGTTGTAGAACAGCTGCCATGGAGAACTGTAATCTATTAGAGAAGTGATTCTAATGGCATGTCTAGAAAATGTGTGTGTATTAGTTAATTAGGTGTGTATTAGGCTATTTTGGGCTGTGTGGAAATGATTAGGCCGAGTACGTTAATCTTCAGCATAGCATGCAATGCTTCAGAGTCAATGTGGTGTGCTGCTGCTTCCGGCGGATAACGTGTGCTGGGAATGCCAGCTTGCACAAGCGAAAGTAGCCTTATGCTTCCGACAAGACTTCAATAGGAGAAGGCTGGCGAAGTGTCAGTTAAGAAGCGCAGTGTCTGCAAATGTGCTGTCGGGCAAGACGGCCAGCTAAACTGGTTATTCCCAGTGAGTGTGAACTGGCTAATAGCGCTGGGACAGTAACGGTGAGTCTCTGTAAACGTCAGGGGAAAACAACTTCCAGTGTTGTTTGTTCTGTGTGAAGCAAGCATTTCTTTTCGCTCAGAGGAGAATTGACTCACTCTTTTCACAAATAGCAATAACTTGGCACAGCTGTGGTCTTTGTGCAGGTAACGAGTGCCATAGCCATTTTGTCTGTAATTACTCAGTCCGAACTTTCACATTTGGACTGATTCTGCGTGCTCCAAGTAACTTTTGTCTATGCTAGAAGGGTGGAAGCAGCGTCACGTGGGTGGTTATTATGGAATTCAGTGCAGACTGTCAGCAGTTAAACCAGACAGGTGTAGCAGAAGCCTGTAGCATTTCTAGGAACAGGAGCTTGATGGAGTTGGTCAAGCTAAGTGGCCTGTTCTGAGGTTTGCTACAGACGGTAAGGGTGAGCGTAGGGAAGGGCACAGCGTTCTCTGTAGGGCAGGAGGTCTGGGGAAAGAGATTCCCGGCAGTTCTGAACCAGTCTGAAGCGCGAGGAACGCCGAATGGGGAAAAATGAGCAGTTCGCCTGTTCCTTGGTAGTGGTACTTGCAGGTGGAAGAACTAGGTGTAGGGTATGTTCCTCCACAGGGGTTTCTGTGGCAGGCTGTTAGGCAGTTGGCTGTGCCACGAGGCTATTAATGCATCTAATCTGGAAGTGATTTAGGAAGAATTGGGGTTTTTACAGCTTTTTTGTGCTAAAGCAGTGTGCCGACTAGATGACTTGCAGAGGTCTGTTCCAACCTAAGTGACCCTATGGTTCTGCAAGGTGGCAATGAGGAAGCAAACCACCTGTGTAGAGGTTTCAGTGTAGCAAGAAGGGCCTGTGTTGTCAGCAGGTTCATCTGCTAATGTGTCTGACAAGACGATACCACTGCAATCTGCTACACCAGTGTGGTGTGGTAGGTTTTTTTCTATATGAACTTGAAAGATGTAAAGTTTGTCATCTTGTGTATTAGTTTATGCTTCACCTGAGGATTGGAGTGCGAACACAGCTCTTACCCAGTGGGCAAGTGCTAGTGAGTAAATATCTATTTAAACGTGTCATTAGAAGGCTGTCTTGTCATCTCATGAGCAGAGAGATGGAAGTGTTTTTGTTCACGGAAGTTATGAACTAGTTCTGAAGTACATGATGGGAGGGGAAATGCACTTTGGGGGTGGGGAAAGCCAGATGGGGGCTGGTCGTCTGAGGACAGAAAGAGCAAAGAGAATAGAGTTTAGTGGGACCAGGCAGGTCAGTGGAAACCAGTCATGGCATTCAGCTAGAAGGCTAGCAGCAAGGAAGGTAATGTGTGTGTTAATGCACCACCACCACAGGGTCACAGGAAAGCCGTGGACAAACCTCTAGCAAACACTAAATAGTGATTAATAATAGGGTATGTAGTACTTACTGTGGAAAGCGAACAGGCAGGTGCTGTGCAGTTTGTGCTGATAGTTGTATTCTCTGCTGTTTTGGCACTGTTCACTTGGGTATCTGGAAGTCAAGGTGAGGATGATGAAAGGGCCAAACATTCCCTTTCCCATCTGTGTAACATGAGCATTGGCTGCCACAGACTGGGTATCTGTAACTTTGTGTTCTTTCTTCTCCCCCTTAGAGGAGATTTATTTCATCTCAGTGATGGTGATACACTACAGCAAATCAGAGCACCTCGATAGTCCTTGAAGGCAGTCCCTTCAGAGTGTGGTGTGTTCTCCCAGAGCTGGTAGACTTGATTCCTGTCTGTCCTGCAGTGGCAGATGGTAGCTGGGAGCCTGCAATAAAAGCAGCTTCTTGCTGGAGTGATGCTCACTGTCTCTTTGGCAAATGGGCTTATTTAAGGAGCTTGGGAAGCTTGTTTTTGTTCTGCTTTAATGCTTAAAAAACACACTACCTTCAGTCCTGAAGTACAGGGATTACTCCAGGTGAGGATTGAAGTTAAACATCTCGAGCATATAAAATTCTCAGGCATGGACTCTGTGTTGACTAACACTTCTCTCTTTGCTGCTGTTTTGGTCCCTGTGACCATTCCCTCCAGTGTATTTTCTTGCCACCCTTTTGAAGACATCCCAGTGGGTCTCTGTGCTTCATCAGTCTTCCAGTTACTTTACCAAATTCATGAGGTGCTTGTGTGAGGTTGTTTTCCATGCGGAGAATATTTTGCTTGGCTGCCTCACGAACGTTGACTGTCTTTGAAGGGATATATGCCTGCCTTAATGCTGCTGTGTCCGTAGTATCTGCAGCAAAGACAAGGGGGAGAGAATTGGTAACGAGGTCAATTTGCAGATGAAAATTGCTTTTTCCCAGTTAAAAAAAAATAAAAAATAAAAAATCCATTACTGCAGTTAGCATTCCCCTTCCTGGCTTTATGTACATATTCCTTTGAATAGAAAGCTACTTCAATATTATGTTTCTTTACTTGGTAAAGTATATTAGGAACACATGGCAATTTTTAGGCAGCAGCAAATGGAGGTGGTTATAGTGTTGTCTCTTATAGGGAATCCTTACCTGACTTAATTTACACCTTGTTCCTTCTTTACAGGGGTTGTGTGTATGTTCCTTCATGTTACCCCAGTATTAATTATAAATGCAGAACTAATTTGTTATGATTTTATATTGATGCTGACTTGCATTGAGTCATATTTCACATCTGTGTTGCTTGTTGTTTTGCTCTGAAAGCAGCTAAATATGACTGGTTTAATACTTGTTTCATCAAAGCACTAGAACTGTGTTCAGTATAACTAACAGGTATTTTGAAAGACATGACTTGTCTTTTTTTAAAATGAGTTGAAAGGTGAGTTTTGAATCAGTACAGCTTTTTTAGATATGTTAGCCTTTCATTGTAGAAAGATAGTGATGGATGTTTTTATTCTTTTCAGGGCAGCAAAGTACAGACAAGGGTTGGACTACTGATGTTGCTTTGTACTTGGCTAAGCAACTGCTCAATTGCTGTCACACACTTCCTTCACAATCCAGCCAATATACCTTTTGTATCCTTGACTTCTGTGCACACTAGAACCACTTGCCTAGAAGTTACTTGGATTATCCATGTTAACATCAAATGCTTATCTAGATCAGTTTGCAGGGATACTGCATGACATAAAAGAAAATACACCAGGGCAAGAGATACAGGCAGCCTTTTGTTGACAGTGCTGTGTGTACGCTGACCTTTCTATAAGATGTACGTGTAACTTCAGGCACAGCAGATGTCATTTGGGGTAGGGATTCTGCCAGTTAAGTGTTGTGTAGTTCTCACTGCAGCAAGCCCACTGTTATTTTTATTATGACTTCAGCTTATCTCCAAGAAGTAGGAGGCATGTTTCCAGCTTCTAGTGAAGCTTATTTCTATGCTTACTCTTCAGAAAAAGATCTGACTGAAGTACACTAGGCTAAACTGTCATTTAAGCTAAAGATTTGTTTCGGAACAACTAAATCTCCTAGGTTAAGCAGACAGTTAAAGAGAAAAGAAATTTCAGCAGAACCACTAATTACCCAAGTCCTTTAAAGTAGGAGATAGTTTGCTGGTGTCCTAATTAGGCTTGGTTTTAGATGTGCAAATAATTTTAGCAGGGAACTTACACTGAAGTGGCACATTTGGAACAGAGGAGTATGTTGTATGTATTGTGCTTATGGAGTATCTCAAATATCCTTAACGGAGCTCTAGCTCACAGGGCAGATAGCTGAGAACCTTGGAGAAGAGGAACAGCTTGTGCAAGGCCTGTGTGCGCTTTTGCTTGGCATTTCCATCTACTATAATGACAATTCTCTTGAAAATTACAGAAAGTAAGTATGATGTAGAAATAAAAGACTGTAGGGGAAAGGCTGTCTGAATGGCAGATGGTGTTTTAAAAGTCTTGAATGTTTGGTTGAATGGAAAATAACTGACCCACCTTTAGCTAGGCAAAGCGGATTATCTTGCGTAGGTCCTCCTAACCTGTATATTCCTAGGCTGTGAACAAATGCCAGTGGCATACTAAAAATCTTAAATATTGAATGCTAAGCATCTAGTGCAGATGAGACTTGAGGCAGGTAATTAAAGTTGTAACTGGAGGGGAAAAAAACAACAACAAAAAAAACTTGAGCTAAGAAGGGGTTTACTTTTTTTTTTTTTCCAAGTGTTCCATTGTGGTTGATCTGTCTCTTCCTTTTAGAGAGAAGCTGAAACAGCTGATTGAGAAGAGGATTGGCAGGGAGAACTTCATTGAGAAGCTTGGTTTTATTAGCAAACATGAACTTTATTCCAGAGCTGCTCAGAAACCACAGCCTAGTTTTTCTAGCCCAGACCACATGATGTTTGATCATGAATTTACCAAGCTTGTAAAGGAATTGGAAGGTGAGATATATTATGCTTATTTCCATATTTTTTTGTGATGAGCTGATGACTGAATGACCGGATGTGCTGAATGTCCTGTTAAAAGTGTTGTGATATTAAAGTGGAGTATTCCAAAAAGTATAGGACAGCAGTGCTCTAAGCTGTCATACCCAAGCTTGTTGTTCAAATATCTGGTAAAAATACTCCCAGTACACATCCATAATTAGTACTTATAGCAATTAGATACATTTATATTCTTAAGTGAAATGGTTCTTAATACGTGCTGTGAGTTGCCACACTGTGGCTAAGGAGTGTATTTACCTGTGTTCACACAGACTAAAATATTGAGTGAGATGGTCATGGAAGCTTGATTCATGGAAATATGCAACCCAGATCTTTGCAGATTCATTAGGACAAATTATGATTACTGAATTTCCTAGTTGGTTAGAAAATGGTGGGGACTCCCTTCTTTAAAGTATTGTTCTCTAGTCCTTCACAAAAGAGATGAGTTGTCAACGTCCTTAACAACTCTCTGTTCTCCTGTTTCTTAATATTGGCTAACTTAGTCTAGAGAAGGAAAAAGCCTTGAAGCTGCAACAGTAAAGATGGTTTTGCCAAATAAGGTTTCATCTGCATATTGCCTTTGTAGTCCTAAATCTTTCACTTGCACAGCCACTTGGACAAACAGCTGTAATGGCGTATCATGCAAGTGAAACACACGTTTGCTGATGGAGAGCACTCAAAACACCCATTTGCTATTCTGAAACTGTAAAGCAGTAAGCATGCAAACCTTCCTGTAAAAAAATTGCTATTTCCTATTTTTTAAGTCTGTGTGACTGTTTTATTTTTTCTAAAGTGCATATTGTGTTTCTTATGCCGTCAATTTAGTTAAATTGGGTGAGGCTGTAAGACAGTTATGAGGACAAGAAAGATAGATGAACTGGGCTTTAGTTGACTAACTGTTTTTGACAGGTGTCATAAGTAAAGCTATTTACAAGTCCAGTGAAGAAGACAAAAAAGAGGAGGAGGTCAAGAAGACACTGGAACAGCATGACAACATTGTGACTCACTACAAAAAAGTCATTAGAGAGCAGGTAAGCAGCAGCTGCACTGTACATGTATGTGTTTTTAGAAGCTGTTTGTACTGACTTGTGGAGATACACAGTGCAGTTTTGTGCCAGATGTTGCAAAACAAGTAACAAGGAATCTAGCAATTCAGAAATGCTTCTGAAAACACTAAGGCCAAGAATTTCTGGTTCAACTGAAGTGTTAGTGTTTAGAACACTGGTTAAGTTTAATTCCTTTCCCGAGGTACATCTTCTCTTTTGTGTTTGTTTCTCTTCGAATAAATAACTGTAGAATTTGCAGCCCTTCTTGAAAAGATGGAATTTTTATTTCTCTTCTCTCACCTTTCAAAAGATAAGAGACAAAATGTGGCTGAAAGAGGAAATTGTTTTCTTGATGAAGTTTGGATATACCTGCTGTGGTTAGATTCTGAAAAATTTTTTTCAACAGTAATTCACTTGGTTTTTTTGCCACAGCTTAGACTGAGAAGTAAAGAAGCAAAGCTAAGTAATTCAGCTAATGGGGAACTGCAGCAGGCATTAATAGTTCAGGGATCTGGAATGGACACAGCCTGCAGGAGTACACCTGGAATTAAGGGATACTTTCGAGCCTCCAGTGAGGCTTTATTGAACACATGGTGACTGCAATCACTACTGCTTCTTCAAAGACTTTGTAAGCAAACCAAACGTGCGCAGGCTTCAGCAAGATGAAAAAAAATACAATCACAAGACTTCATATCTTTTACTGTTCCTTTTCCTGATGTCCCTGGTATGGGGATGCTGGAGTTCTCCTCCAAGAGATTTGGAAGGCATTGGTCTTCTGTGACAGCCGTCTTCCGTCTCTACCCTACCTTTTTCCCTAGGAAACCTACCTAGGTTTGCATGAAGCTTCTCTGCTACTCTGTCACAGGTAGCACTGACACCCCCACGAACAGTGGTGTCTACTGGTGGAGTAAAGGTTTTTCTGTCTGTCTTTTCCTACCTTACAGCACTGTATTCAAATGTTATTACTGAAATTGCTTTCTCTTCTGTTCACAGGACCAGGAGCTTGAAGAGTTAAAACAACAAATTAACACTTTAAAATCTCAAAACGAGCAGCTTCAAGCAACAGTTACACAGCAAGTGTCACAGATCCAGCAGCATAAGGACCAATATAATCTCCTTAAAGTACAGCTAGGTATGTTCAAAAAGAATAATAGTAACCTTGCTAGTGCTAAAGATCTTGTGTAATTTATGGCAAGCCATAGAACAGCTGCAGCAAACAATCTTCTGTTGTTTCAGGCATGCCGCTTTGTTTTGCAGTATATGAAAACTTGCCATAGAGATAAAATATTCTTTTTTAAGTTGATGTTGAGCATTGCTAACAACGTTCTTTAAGCATCAGATTTGCTTTGTTACCTAAAAATATTAGGTCTTGCTTTAAATGCTTTAAGCTACAGAATAATGCACAGTGAGAATTGAAAGGACAACTTGAAAATGTGACTGAAGGGTAATTTTGTTTTTGATATGTGCTCAAGTTTTAGGCCTCTTGAAATAATAGCTCAATTCTCAGAAAGGCCTGTTAGAGCATGTTGAGCTAGGGCCTATCTGCCATGTAGACCTGCTCCTTGGGAAAACAAGCACCTAAAGAAGATGGCTGCAGACCAGACAATTCACTTATACCGACACACGGAAATCCTGGGATTAGAAATAGCTTCTGATATGATCATGGTGTTAGTTCATTTGCCCACAATGAAGAGAAAAGCCTTTCCTTGCCACCCTACGTGCTTTCCTGCAGCTGTGGCTGGTGAATGGTTAGAGCTGAAGCTTGCTGTGGGAACTGGTGGCTATCAGGGAACGGTTGGTAGAGGCTTTGTATACTACTTGTTTAAGTTATTCCAAAACAGTTATTGCCTGTTCAGGCTTAAAACATAAACAAATGGGCCATGTGTGCTGCAGCTTGCGTATCTGAAAATATGAGTTAGGGGAGAATTTATGGTATGGCAGATGAGCAAGATGAAGCATATTATTGTCAGTGGAGAGAAGGCTAACAATGTTTAAATCAGGATAGTATATGCAAGTTATTCCAAGGTCAAGATGCCTGACAAGCTGTATATGCCGTAGACCTGATTCCTTACTATTACAAATATGTATGGGGACAATTGTCCATCCTTAGAGTGAACTGTGTGCGGATTTATTTTGGTTGAACTGAATGACTAAAGCAGCATGCAGATGTAGTCAGAAATACATATATCAAGGAATAGCAAATCAGAGCTTTTCCTTAGATTTCTGATAGAGAATTTTTAAACTCTGGACGAGGGTTCTTTAGTTAGAATGGCATGGATTGTGCTGTGGGGTGGGAGGAGGAGGGGCCACAAATCCTTTCATTTTTGCATTAAAAACTAACTTTAAAATGACATTAGTAACCTGTTATTAACTGTCTCTTAGGAAAGGACACTCAGCATCATAATTCCTACAGTGATACATTTCAGATGAACGGCGTTCAGCTGGAAGAAGTAAGCAAACTGAAAGAGGAGCTGGAAGAATGGAAAAACAAGCATGAACTGCTGCAAGGGCAGTTGAGGGAAAAGGATTCTTTGATTGAAAAACTGGTAAGAGCTAGCTGTCTCAGCAGAACATGACAGGGCTTCTACTTCTGTTTTCATATTTTATTTGCCTTATGCTGTTAAGGTCCTCACTGTGATGGCAGTTACGCAATCAGTTATGATTGCACGTTGATAATAGGAAATAAAGTGCAAGACGGCTTGAGCACTGTTTTTTTTTTTTTTGCTTCATGCTGTTCCCAAGAGTAACCTGTTGTACTGACCTGTAACAATGACCTGTTGTACTGTAGAATCTGTGGGTTTTAGCATGTTTTGGGGAAAAAATGGCAGGCATCTGCTAGGAGCTTAGTGAGACTAATGCTTAAGACATGCTTACAATGGCTTGCTTGTCAGAAATGCAGGATGATGCATGCTCTTTTTTTTGCTTGTCTTCTGTTTCGATTGGTGAAAGATACGTTTTGCTTCCACCTTAGAATTCTGAGACCATCCAGCTGCTTTCTTGCCATCAGAGAGCTTTGACATGCATTTATTTTAACCTGTTTGCACCTTCTATCCAGGGAACTTTGATACAAGCACAAACTCAAGCACACAGTTGACTTTGTGTTTGGACAACATAACTATATTTAGTCTGTTTAGTCCTCTGATTTTCCTGTTGCTGTTGCAGAAGTCTTTGCAGTTGGAAATGGGAACAGAACAATCTTCACAGATGAGCAAATCCGGTGGCTTGGAGCACAATAATGAAGCACAGAAGGTGAACTTGTGTTATTTCAGCAAAGCTGTAGTGAACAGTGGTAGCTCGGGATGGGAAGGGAGCTAGGTCAAGCTTCAGGGAGCATCAGGATTCTTGAGCTTCTTGATGTGATTAACGGCCTTCCTTTGTGATGATGGTGCTTATCTTGGAGCATTGAGATTATGCATCCAAAAATCAATCAGTTGCTTTTGCTAAGCAGCTTTAAGCTAGCAGTAGAAATTTCAACTTGCACGTCAGACTTGGGAGAATTTTCTATTTATCCATTGCGCAGAATATTTTTAAATGTTGATATGAAAGCTTCCAGGTATTAGATGTACAGCACAGAATAAGTGCTTACGTATCTGTAGGTTCAATGATTTAAGGTAGCTGTTGCTCAAAAAACACCTAGCGGTGGTTCAAAAACTGATTGGAAATTCTGACTGGAAAACTAAGAATGCCTAGGCTGATATGCCTGAATGGGTTTCTGCGTGAAGAATGAATGTGCACAGAGGATGCTGATGGGAGTGCCAGTGGTGTGAAACCCCTTTATAAACATTACAGAGTCTGACAGATGTCTTTAGGCATTGCATAGAAAAGAGTTCTTCAGAATATGGGGGGAAGGGTGCGTGTTGTTGCCCAGTTTTGTCTTCCAGAGAAGTGGCTGCTGTGTTCTCACTGAGAGATTTGCAGCTTTCCACTCATGTAGCTACTGTCAAGCAATTACTCCGGTAGCATTTAACTTAAAAACTTAATGTGAAGAACTACTTTGCTTTCTCAAATTAAAAGTATGTTTCTTTTTTGTTTTCCAAAGGAATTGGAAATGCTCAGGACTCAGATACAACTCCAGTCTGCAGAGATCTCTAAGCTTCAGACTGAGAATCAGAAGCTACAAGTAATGGTACCAGTGAAATACTTCCTTATTTTTCTTTGGGGACTAAAACTTTCCTGCTTGTGCTGTCAGTAGCTATTGTCTTAAAACAAGCTTGTTTTAAAAATACATGTCAGCAAGTGATTCCAGCATTGTTTTAAATGAAGTAATGTATTACCTAAATCCTTCATAAGGAAAGAATAGACTTTAGTAAAGTCAGTGCTTTGCGAGGCCATTGGTTCTTGGCGTTTTTAAACAAAGGAATACCAGTTATTGTGTTTTAAGCTTATGCCAAAGCCAAAAAAAAAAAGTCTCCTGTGAAGCACAAATGCATGACATAGTGTACGTTAAAGGGATGGTTAGTTAGTCTTTCAAATATTGGAGGATACTAGTTTGGAAACTTATGTACAATTGCTTGGCAAAAAGTAGGTACATCTGTCTGTGCAGACCTCCAAACGCTTCAAAACTTGTTTTAGTTACATATTGAAAAGATCTGCCAATAAAGCCTTAGAGGATAGCTAAAAAGGCGTGATCGTGTACTCAGAACTAGATAACGGCATTAAAAAGTGGATGTTGAACCTGAACACCTCATCAGAGAATTGCATGAACGTGCTACTGGCATGTTTCCACAGCAGAGCTAGTGGTTAAAGTTGCAGGCGCACGGGCCACGTGAACAGTTGGAAGGATAGTATTAAGTGATGGCTGGTGCGCGAGGAGAACGAGGGTAGCTCTTGTGTGCCCTGCTTTGCAGCTCTGCTATAATGAAGACAGGGTGGCTGGATGTGCTGAAACTCCTGCTTCTGGCTGGTTTGTTCTGACTTATGCATCAAAGTATGATTTCGGCATTGCAAGAAAAGGACTTGTGTGGGGAAAAGATCAAGTGGTTAATGTGCAGATCATCTCAGTGAGGAAGGGTTTTGACATTTCCAGTGTCAAAAGGCTCAGCTGCTCTATAAGATCCCATTTCACATGTGTTGGCCATGTGTGCTTGTGTGGCAGAGGCACATTCGAGTGTGCCGTGCTGCCACCAGTTGTCAGGCTACTTCAGTGCCATTGAGCAAACTGCCTGCCTTCCCTAGAGCTCTGAGTGGAATGTGGTACAACTGGAGAAGCATTATCTTACATTCATGCTGTGTTGATAGTTTTAGCTGAAAGACAGCTGCCACACTTCGGAAACCTTAACTTTGGGAAGGGCTGGCTGAGACGACACTATTGCTGCTTTTAGTAGTCACATACAAGATCTAAATATTGCACCATCCCTGGCAGTGCTCACGGCCAGGCTGGACGGGCCTCTGGGCAGCCTGGTCTAGTGGAAGGTGTCCCTGCCTATGGCTGGGTGTTGGAACTAGATGAGCTTTAAGGTCCCTTAAAGCTCACACCGTTCTATGACATTTAACCCAATTAAAAAATGAAACTAACAAACAACAACAAGAAACCTTTGACACTTAAGAACCATCTGAGTGAGAACTGGTGGCCTGTAAGTGACTGAGTTGGCCTAGAAAACAACTCTGTAGGCCCTAATCTCTACGAATTAAGAGTTATACCTTGTGGTTTTTTGTGTATGCATGTGTGTTGAGACCCCAGAAAGCATCAGTCTTGTTTTCTGATGCCTTGCAGTGTAGGATGTAAATAACTACCACACCATGGCTATGCTGTAAGGAGGAAATAAGGTTTTAGAATCTATAACTGACTGTATAACATCTTAGCTTGCTGTCTTTGTATGTGAGGCATTCAGTGCTCCTGATACTGATTTTCTTCTACACAGAGTACAACTGCAGATCCTGTATTAGGTGACAGCGGTGCAACAGCAGCAAAGAACTCTGAGTTGGAGGGACGACTTGTGCAAGAAGTGAAAGAGCTGAAGGTTAGTAGTGAATGAACACCAGACCAAGTCACTTGATGCTCAGCCTCCCGTTATGACTTGCACAACAGGAAACGCTTTGGGTGGAGAGGGGTTGTGCTGTCAGCATTTTAGGCAACATAAGGGAAGATGAATACATCTCTTCTGTCATCTTTCACTTGGGGAATTTAGGCCTTGCGTGCCTTTTAAAAAAAAATAAAAAAAATTGGTAAGAAGAGTCTAGGGACTAGCTTTACTGTGACATGCCCAACTCTTCTTGGCTGGGGGGAAGGTAGCCACTGTTTAAAAACTCCTACCTACGTTTCTCCTGGCTGGTAATAAGGGGAGTGTGGTTAAGGAAGAGTGTAGTAGGAGTGAGGCTACAGGACGACTGGCAGGGATGGAGTTGTTACCGGTAGCGTATGGAATGTGTTTGTAGGAAACGAGGCATGAGCTTTTTCCCTGCTTATGGTGTAACTTGGTGTGAGATTTTTCCTGTTGCCAGAGTGAAGTCAAAGCCCTTTCTGAGGAAAAAGCATCACTGAAACAGCACCTGGATTCATCCAACAGTACAGTTGCCATCTTGCAAGATGAGAAAAGCAAACTTCAGCAAGAAGTTGCAGAATCCAAAAAAGAACAGGATGATCTTCTGGTGCTTTTGGCTGACCAGGATCAGAAACTATCCGCTCTAAAGAACAAATTGAAGGATCTTGGTGTACCGGTAAGCACAACATGTGTCAGTACGTTCTCGGGTCTGAGGCTGGTCTGAGCAGTCTGGGTATGGCAGTACTTCTATCCAACGCATCCGGTGAGGCATTCTTCTATAAATAAAGGGCTGTTGAATCTACCAGAGTTGCTTTCTGAACTTAAGTTGGCAGCCAGCAAGAAAAGATGACGATTGCCTCTTGGAAGAGGTGTTCATCTTAGGGGTGTTCAGAGGTACCTGCGTAAGTGTTGTGATGAAAACTCTTGTCATGTATGTGCATGTCTGGATGGTATCTGACGGTGTGTCTGGCCTTGCTGTAGCTTATCCTGGCTGCCAGCTAGAAAGCAGATGATGGCATTGTAATAATCCAAAGTTTGTTCTGCAGAAAATACAAGTGATTATTTAGCAAGCAACTAAAACTTTCTAGCTATGCTGCAAACTGTCACTGCAGTATCTGGGAGCAATTCCAGGCGATTCCTTTTAAGAATCCTTGCAACTTGCAGCTGGACTTGTGACTGCAAGATGGACATAACTAGCTGATGTGCTGCAGTTTTTGTGGCTGAAGGCCAGACTTGAGCCTGTGTTTCTTATCCAGAGGCAATCGTTCTTTCTGATGCAAATCATTTATGTATTAAAGGAAGGATTACTTTTTGGTAGTTACCCGTTAATATGGTCTAGCTTCAGCTGTTTGAATAAAATGTGAGAGTCTACGTGGGGTATTTGTAGCAAGTGTGGATCCTATAAAGCATTCTTTGAGTCTGACTACTAAGTATAGGGGAGGTAGGGAAAAACTACCCCAGAAGACATTTAGCTGTTTCACCTGTGGCATTGCAGAGCACTGGACAGACACATTTTCCTCAGCCAGTTTGAAATAGCGGGTTTTAGTTCATGTAACCATGTTGGAAACTCATGTACTTATGAAGCTAATCCCTAAAATGTACAGGGCAGAACTGATGATGCTAAATGGAGGCCGTTGTTCTCAGCAGTTAGCTTTCCTTAGCAGAGAGGTTAAACTGTGAGATTGCAAGATGACAGTTGTCTTTTTAAAGTGTTAATTGATACAGCACGATAATCTTAGGTTAGCTTTAAGCCTATTTTCACTCCTTCTACATTTGTCTTGTCTTCAACGGACTGGGTCAGAATAAGGGATGATATTGCTCACAACCGTTCTTTCTTAATTTCAGGTTGAAGATGAGGACGATATTGAATCCGGAGATCAAGCAGATGAAGATGAGGATGGGGATGAAGAGGAGCAAGACTAATGTGCTTTTGTGTGCTACCATGAAAACTAGATTGCATTGTTAGTGGGGAAAAAAATCTATTATTGATATACAAAGCAAAACATCTGCTTACAAGAAGCAGAGGGGAAAGTGGCAACCGTGGATCTAGTTATAAGTTACTGAAGTTTCTGGAAACCCTTCATACTAGGTAAAGCAAGCAAAAATTAATATTTAAGTTCTACATGAGTATCCCAAATTGTACTTGTTTAGAATTTGCTTTAGACACTGTTTAAAGCATGGGGATGACAATGCTGCTGCCTCAGTTCATTGTCATTGACAGGAGTTCTGTGCATTTGTTTGCCATTTTAACGTTCTGGAACTCTTAACATAATTAAATACAGAAGTATTTGGTTTAATATCTGTCAAATGGAATCATTGCCTCTGCCCTCAGCATGGAGCTTCAGTGTAATTCGTGGCTTCCTTTAAAGAGCAGTGGCGAGGTGGAAGGGTTGGGGTGGCTGCAGTGTGCGCTCACCACTCTGCTGCTCTCCTGGGCTAGTTCTCTAGGCACGAATGGACCTGCACAGCATAGAGTGCCTTGACACCTGATACCGCTGCATTTGGTACCTCCCCGAGGGAACTGCAACACTATGCTAATAAGGTGGAAGAGGTTTTACGGAAATCTGCACAAGAAAGGTAGCATCTTCAAGAAGAGTCTCTTTGGAAAAAAACAAAGACCAATATACTTGTTCTAAGGATCTAATGTGCTACCAAGTCAGCATAAAAATAAGTAAAAATTCTGTTGACTACTTCAGTAAGGAAATGAAAACTACTATGATTTATATAACTTATTGGCTCTTGACAAGTGAATAAAAGATTAAATTTTAAAAGAAAAAATGAATAGAGTAAATACATCAGTTTCATTTTTTGGTAACAAATAGGTATGTCCACGTAGTACGCATTCATTTAATTCTCTTGTCCTGTTTTAATAAAATATATTTTAATATATATGTATAATTGTCTAAAATCCAGTCAAGCGTGACAGATGAAAGTAATAAAACACTGAACTGGGGGTCTAATCAAATGAGCATATAGTGGGATAGTTCAGTTTTTGCTTTTTCCAAAAGCACAGACTTCAGTAGCTGCTTAACTTAGAGCTTTTTTGTAAACACACAACGGCTATTTAATCATAAGATTATTTGATGCAGACCAGACAAGACTGACTTCTTAATATAAATATTTATAGAAGTCATGTCATATGCTGTTTGTGTAACATGAAATGTTTGGAAGTAGTTAAATTAAGCTCCAGTCATGCACTTCATCCTTGGGTGTTTTTTTTTTTTTGGAATTGGTAGGAAAAGAGCAAGCATCAGAAGCAGTGTTAGAACAGCAGCTGAAGTGTGTGTGTGTGTGTGTGTATGTATGTACGTACTGGGAGAAAAACTACAGAGCAAGGCCTGCCTGACGTCATCAATGTGACTTGCTTTGTGACTCTACGAAGCAGCAGGGAGCTGTGAGCAAGCAGCTGGAAGTGTCTGTCCTCAGCTGTTGCCCATCCAACTTGTCTTTTTCTAGGCTATGTAAAATTCAACGAGGGAAGAAGCATGCAGGCCCCAGGCGTTTAGATGGCTTTACACCTTGACTTATGCAGCAAGAGTTGCAGATAGAGACTTCTTGATAAAAGTACTTTTGTTTCCAGTGCTCTTGCTCAGTGATGTGAGCAAGTTCTAGAAGAAGTGACATCTTGGCTGCTTGCAAAACCTCCTAAGAAGAAACATTTTATAGAAATTAAGCCCAACTTACCTAGAAGAATGTCTTTTCCTCATATGACCAAACCCTCTTCGGGACATGAAACAGAGGAAGATACCATATGGCTGCTGTTCAAATGGAAGATGGTATAATTGTGGCATTGACAGCTAACAGGTCTCCCTGTATTTTTTTCTATGGAAATTGGGGAATTGAAGAGTATTTGCCTTACCAAGAATATTTTGGAGTTCTTGTAAAACTGCATTGAGAGATGCATGGCTTTCAAAGTCGGCAGAGGCAATAATACCAAAGTCATGTAACTTTTGCCAGTTGGTACCTGTCTTCTGCCTAAGCTTTCTGTGGTTGGAGTTGGTACAAAGTAACTGAAATGGTATTCTGCTACCCTTACTTTGAGGTACTATATTCACAAGGTAGCATTTTTAAAAATAGCTTAAGAGTCTAAGTACGTAGCTTCCACTGTGTGCAGGATATCGGCTGAAATCTCTCCCATCCCCTGAAAATTCTGGGTGTCTAGGATTCTCCCTCAGGCACGATGCTATGGGAGTCTTCAAGCAGCATGTCTGTAGGCTACAACACACATGTAATCAAACAGTCTTTGACTTAAAAGGTTGACTTTAGTCTGTGCAAGAAAAAATTTAAATTAAATCTAGATGTTATAGTATGGGTTTTATATGGTGACCTAGATAATTTCAGTTGTCAGCTCCTCTAATCCTGATGTTAAATTAGACTCTTGCCTAAACTCATTAGTGTTTTCTACAAGCTCTCAGTCAAACTACTGCTGGGTGTTGGAAGTGATGTGTGCCTTTCAGTTTCTCTGTTTCAACACACTTAAGCATTAGATAGTTCCTGTTTTGTCTATTGCTGTATATACTTGCTACCACACATTGGCTCTCCTGACTATGCCCACTGGACTTTGTTTCGCTGTGGTTGGAACATACAATTAAATTAAGTGGTCATCTATGCTGGGGATGAAGCTGTTTTGATAGTTTCAATGTCTCTTACATAAATGGTGTTGATAAGAATTGCAGTGGGATTTTTATTCCAACCCAGATGGCAATTTGGGTGCTTCCGGAGGTCAGAGAGATCAGCCTGGGTCCAACCAGAGCTATGACTGGACTTGCGAGGCATGTAACTGTGCCCACAGGCCGTTATGAATGGCACTTTAATAGAAGAGTGGAAAGGAAAGGCATGCTATCTTTTTATGGAGTTGAAACTTACACTAAGTGATTCAGTCACAATTGTTTTCAGTTGAAGAGATGGGAGCTCCTTTCTGCATGTCTTGGGAAGACAAGTTTTAAACACTTTTCATTAACTCTGGTGGCAGTGACGGCTTCAGTACCCAGGTGTCCTGTGAGCATTAGCACTGCTGGTTGCTTTTGTCAGCAACTGCACCGCCAGGGAGTTGGTTACAGTTTGTCCTATCCTATTTTGAGAAGACAGACCTACTTATTTGTATCTACTTGAACCTCTTCCCCTATCACCGTCAACTGTCCTGTGAAGCACATGATTTTCTTCAGAAGAGTTGGCTCCTTCAGTAGAGAACCAAGGCAGCTATGGAAAAGGAGTGGTGCCAGGAAGCCTCGTGGCTGTGTTATGTATGGGAAGTCTGGAAAGCTTGTGTGGCCTCTATGGTTGGACCAGCAGGGAAATTAGCTCCTTGCTCCCCATGTCCTGCTAGGTGGTCAGTGCCCCTGTGCCTTGCAGGCCCATGTTACGCACCTTTTATGTTTTCCCAGATGATTTTACTTTGTCTTCTGGGTGCTTTTCTGCAAAGTTTCTAAAAACACTGTGGGCAGAAATAAAGATTTATGTAAGTTGGCTTCAATATGCAAGCATGCCCTAGAAGGCAAGTGTGCCTCTCAAGTGTAGGGAAGGGGAATAGAAAATGGAAGATAAGGGAAAATAAACAAACCTTGTCGTTACACTGATGAGATGGAATCATCTGAAAAATAAACATGAACACAGACTCAGCACAAGAAAGCATAAGGCATCTGATTGATGGTCTGGCCTGATGTCAGTCAGAAGCTGTTAACCTGGCACCCTTACCTAGACATCAGTGCCTCTCCCAAAAGATGGTATGCCACAACATTTTTTTGTTGCCATTCTCTGCAGTGTTATATACTTGGGAAGTTTGTACTTCTGGATGCAAGTTGAAAATGTTTGAAACTGCAAAAAAATGAAAGAAGAGATAACTAGTCAGCGTTGGAAGTTCAGGAGACAGACCAACTGGTTACAAGCAGGTTTTAAAGAGGCTTGTTCAAAGCTTTCTTCTCAATTAGAAAACCTGTTTTTGTTGATTATTTCATTGCACCATCCTAGCAGTGCATCTTCCTACTGGTAGTAGATATGTCTGGATTGTAACTGTATGATTGTCAAATGGGTGGCCTTTGCCTTGGAGGTATTTACTTGACTGTGTCATGAAAATGAGATTTACTTTTCTTTCTGTGGAATCTTTTCTTGTCCCATCATGATCAGGCCATCATGAATGCAGGGTGTTTTTCCTCACTCTGAGCAGGATTTGGATCCTTTCCACATAGTCTCTTTGGCAAAGAAAGCAGTTGATACTGAGAAGGCGAATAAATCATAGATTTCTAGCTTGCTTGTTGCACATAGTGAGATTGGTACAGATAAACAGGCTAACAGGTGCTGATCTGTAGAGTACCAGGAGTGAAGACCAAAAGGTTCACTTCACTCCAAAAATACAATCTGATTATTGTACGGTAATAGTAAAACTCTGTAACCTACTCTGAGTGTCCAGACCAGGCAGTGTGGGTCCCTTCCTGTACACCCTTTCAGCGCAAAAGGGTGTTCAGGAAAGGTCCAGTGCTGCCTGGCCTGAACATGGGAAGCCTCTGCAATTTAAGACGGCTGCTGCGCCATCTTCTGGATCAGTTGTTTGCAAAGTATGGCCTTGAGGGAAGCAAAAGCCACCTTACCTGTGTTACACATCCTCTGGTGGTCATTGCAAGCTCAAAAATGATCAAACCCTGTATATTTGTATGATGTTTTTTCTAGAAAACAAAATCATAACAAAGGGTTCAGAAGTGCATGGAAGCTAGAGAGATCATTTTTTGTAAATACTTTACCAGTAAAAAAAATTCTCCCTCTCTTAAAATTACAGGAATAAGGCAAAGTTTGAATGGCGAGGAGGGAAAATGGGTTGCCAAACAATCAAATCCCCAGCCCGCGTGTTGCTTAGCTAAGGGGGTGTGATGTGGGTGTCCATGATACACAGCTCCTCACAGAGGTCGTTCAGCCAGCTGTCACAGCAGTGTTTGGTGGTGTGAACGAGACTTAACACTTGCAAACGTGGTACCTCTCGGGACAGACTCCGTGTCCCCATGCAGTGTCACTCCCCCTTCCAACAAGGGGATTTTTTTTTTTAATCTATCTGCGCTCCCCCAGCCTCCTTGCTCACTAAACCAATCCATCTCATGAGTGGCTCAGGTCTTTGTCCCACTGGCTGCTTCTTCCCCTCAGCCCCAAGAGGCACGGGAGGAGAACAAGAACCTTTTCTCCTGTTGCACCTTAGTGCCCAAGCACTGCCCAAACAGCGTCTTCACTGCAAAGAACGAGGGGACTGGGTTACCCCAGCATTGATGAGGAAAAGGACCCCAGTGCAGAGGGGCAATTACCATCAACCAAAAACAAAGTCCCTGTGGCTGGCTGAGTTGTGCACTTTTCTTGGCCTGGACAAGCATGTGATCACTTCCTGCCACTTATATCAGAAGACAATAACCTCATGATGCTCTTCTTGATAAAGGACATCCTAGTGGGAGCAAATTATTGTGATGCAACTGACTTGGATCCTGAGGCTAATAGTGAAGGTCAGGCCAAGGCTGAAAATACCCTTGGTGCATAGTGTCGTGCCTTGAAGCTGAAAATTTCACTGCTGGGGAAAGAGGGGACAGTTAGTGGTCACTGACAGTTGCTCGCAGACTGCACGTGTTTCGCTGGAAGCAATATAATAAATCACAGGTCAGAGAGCCTGCTTGACTGGAGGGAGATACTAGTACCAGCCAAGAAGAGCCACTGCTCTGCAGGCTGATGCATATACATGCATGAAGATCCCTCAGAAAGCAAGTGCTCTGGGGTTCGTGTTACAGAGGGGCCTCAGAGCAACCCCGTAACAGCAAGCAATGGATGAGCCCTCACACAGCACCAAGAAAAAAGAATTAGCCCTGACTGTCAGCGGGACCCGAGGCGCAGGACAGCCGAGACTCCTCCCAGCCGTGTCAGCAGACCCAGCTGCTGCAGCCAGATCAGTATCTCCTCACTGACCCGGGGTGCTCGGGCTACGTGACGGACCAGGTGAGAGAGGTGCTTCCCAGCTCATGGGGCTGACATGGAGCACACAGGTCATGACAACAGGTCCACGCTACAAAAATTAACCACTTCTGGCTCTCCTCTTGCTGTATCTTCATTTAGGCAATGGAAGAACAGTCTGACTTTTCTGCTAGTCCCTAGCTGTGGCTGGAAGCCTTGTCAAGAAAATCAGCTGATGGTGAGCCCAAAGAAGACATGTTCCACATCCACAAAAGGAAACTGGCTTGCTCCCTGGCCTCCTGGATCCCCATTTGGGCCAGAGAGAGGCCAAAGACAGAGTTGGTGCTTTTGTGCTTCTCAATCATACCGGCCCCTGACTTCCTGCAGAACAGGAGCCAACCTGTGAAAGAGCACAAATCTATGGAGAAGCTTTGCCAGCGCTTGCATGACTAAATTTGCTGCTAGAACTCCAAATCCCCTTCCCCACGAACAATTTGTTGCTTGTATCCTAACGTATTTCTAGGACTGTTAACTGAAAGAACTTTCTTACTCGTTCTGCATCTGACCGACCCCAAGTTTTAGGCTGTCCTGGCCATTCATACCTCCTCTTTCAGATAAAGGGCAGAGCAGGACAGGGGGCTTGCATGGGTGCTATTTGCAGTTTAATACACAAAATAGGTGCAGAATGGTAGGATCTCTGCCTTCTCAGTGGAGGAAAGACCAGGTTGTTGCATGCTCACATTTCTAAGTATACAGGATTCCTCTGCGGAACTTAGACCGGTCAATGCATTGCAGATTTGGACATTTTACTGGACACTCAGCTTAGCTTCCTGATAGATCTAGTCCAAAAGCAAAGGAGAAATGGAGCTTTTCTGGTTATCAGGGAAGTCCTGAGACACGTAGTGGTTTAAGGTATCAGCAAAAGCCTTCCTGAACCTCATTTGGTGACAACCTCTGGATGCTGAACACACCGAGATTCCTTCCAAGCTGAGACCAAAGTATAGCCAAATATTGTCTTCATGTTAACCCACATGATATGAACAAGTTGGGTAATCAGAGCACAGAGTCGCAAGCTGACTCCACCTGCCCTCCTGGGGGACACCAGACTCTCATCTGCATGCTTTCAGCCCCAAAATGATGATGCAAGGGACAGCGGGTTTGCTGCAGGCTGCATTCTTCTCTCAGTGGCTTGGGAAGGTGTGCATGTGGTTGGGAGGGAGAAAGCTGCCGAGGTAATTAGTTAGATTTTGTTTATCCTTAGGCACGTCTCTGTAGCCACCTGGGCCTACCACAGCGATACTGGGGAATGCTCTGCCACCATATACCTTGACAAACAAAAGCACAGCAGGACTGACGCAGGAACACCACTCAAGTGGTGAAGGCTAGCCAAAGAAATCATGTATGTGAAACGAGTTTAAAATGCACTTATAAACCTTTCTGCTTTGGGGTACAATGAGCTATAGCATAGATAGGAGAAAACTACCTGGTATGGGCACAGAGTTGCTTGCTGGGTGTGCTCCTGCCCAGGCTTGCGGACCTGCTCACCTCCCGGTGACTGGCAGCTCAAGCGCGGTTGGAGCTGCTCCTCCGATGCTGTGTGTGCCTACACGGGAAGGGGGCAGCTGGGCACCGTTCCCCACCAGTTCCATCGCTCCACATCGACCAGCGGCACTGGGTAACGCACGCAGGCCCGGCAGGGCCCCAGGAGGGTCAGGGCTTGGATTGCTCATCCTTGCTCCTCAGTCCCTGTGGTGTGAAGACACCTGCAGCCTGGCACACAGGAAGGCTAATACTCGCCAAGCTCCAGCGTGGCCACCAGAGGTCATGGTGTTCCCACACACGGCATGAAAACCCAGCTGCAGCAGCCCTGAGTTAGATGCTGAGAACTCAAGACTGAGATCTACAAAGGTTAAACAAGTGCCAGCGTTTCCAACCTAGCTAGATGGCAGCTTTTGGTTTTAAACAGAGCTTTAGGGCAAATACTACTAAAAAACAAAAACAAAAACAAAAACCAAAAAAACAGCCACCTTATCAGCCTGTTACCTAAGTCTAGCAATTCTCAACCCACAGTAGTTTTTGCAGCTGGCACAGTTTGCTGAAACAAGAGCTTGTAACGGAACACGGGTTTGGATGGTGACCACGCATCCACGGGAGGGCACGGCCAGCACAGGCTCTGTGGAGCCCCAGAGCCATGGGCAGCTGCTTCACTGCTACCTGCCCTGTGCTGCTTGGGTTTGCTGACAATCATGCTAGCTTTATGCAGTTCAGACTAACTTTTGGCATTGTCCTGCCCTGTTGTTTTGCGCTGTGCTGCCAGCTGAAACCTGCTGGGTGCACAGTATTGTCCACCAGTAGCACAGATGCCAAGGTATAGCTGGTGGGAGTGTTGTGGGTGGTGTGTGTGCCCGTCCTGTTTTTTCTAGTATGGTACTCATGAAGAGGAAAAATATGTCAGACTGTCAGGTCTCAGGTTAGGTCATAACCCGAGGCTTTCCTCAAAGCTGTGGGCCCCGTTCAGTGAAAGACAGACATCTGCTTGCAGGCTGCTGCCTTGGGGCTTAGTTGTTATAGTCTCCATAGGTATCTGGATGCATGGACATAATCTGTGCCAGGGACTAGGTCTCAGGTGCTTTTCCTCCTGGGACTGCTGGCTAATTGTGACTGGTCTGGAACTGCACGGTGTGATTTTATACCCTGGGTGAGAGGTAAGGAGAGCATGCCTGCATGCATGTCTAACCTTGGACATCTCTGGGCTTCAGCGCATGCAGAAGACTACAGAAGGCCCTGCTCTGTTTGCAGCAAAGACTGAAGTGAGACAGTCTCCAAGCTTGCACAGAACTCGGTTGGCATCTGAATTCTTCTCCTCTTACATCTTCTAGGGCTTCAGCTTTGATGAGCTCATGCTCATGGTCAGGACTGGAATAACTGGCCATCTTGTGGGATAGAGATTCCTGCCCTTGCTCCACTGGAGCTGGCGGCTCCGGGCAAACAGTGTAATGGGTCTTCCCTGCATTCAGTACGAGGACACACTCTTCTGGGTGTTTGCACGAAGAGCAGAAGATAGCACCTCTTGGACAGTCATTCAGGGATTGTCTTGTATTAAATGGTGACCACACAGTGGGCACATGGGACTTGGCGCTGGCCCTGCCCTGCCCATCCCATCCCATCTCCTCTCCTCTGATTTGTCCTTGCAGAGCATTATCCTGAAGGCCTGTATGGCACTAAGCTTGTGTCCTGTAGCAGAACTGCCTGGGTACGTGGAGGACAGGCTGAGACAGCCTCTTTTGTCTGTAGGATCAGAAAAGCCTTGCTTCTTCCTCTACAGTGAAACCTCTTCGCATGCCTGCAGTGGTTCCCTGTTACTGTGCTCCTGCCTTCTAGCCTGTGAAATCCTGAGATTTCTTTTGTGTGCTTGTTAAGCAGCAAACACGGACCTTTTGCTGAATTCTCCGGTAAAGATGGATGTCCCTCCCTGGCAGTTGTAGGACGGCCAGTCCCAGGCCTGTCGTTCCATTCTTCGATGGAGAAGTGACACAGTCTGAGAGGGAGAGCACTGGACCAAGTTAAAAGACCTAAAAGTTCTACTGCACCACTGCATGACCTCTGCAGACGAATAGCTTGATCTGGGGACAAGCTTGGGAATCGAGGAATTGAGCTGCCCCCCCCATCACCTCTCCTCCCCTCTCACCGGCTCCTTTTGTTAAACTGCTCCTGCTGTGTGCATTGCAAGGTGACTGCAGGGCTGCTTGTTTACTTAGGACTCAGTAAATCAAGGAGTTAGCAAAAATCACCCAGGCTGAATGAAATGCTTTATCTGACCGGAAATATGAGCATGCTTGAGATCACACAGGGTGTGAGCAGTAGGTGAAAGTTTTTGAGCTATCTTGTTAAAGGTTTCTAAGTTGTTTTAAAACACAAAATAGAAGAAAACTTTGCAAATTAACACATTGCTTCATGAAATTAAACTCTTCCACCTTTTTCAGTACATGCTGCATCAATGTCTCTCTCTGCTCACACAGGCAATGGCAACCCGAATGGACTGCCTGAAAGGTTTAAATGTGGAAACTCGATTGTTTGTTGTAGCTTTCTGGGGGAGCTGTTTTGCCAAACGTCTCTTGGTTGGAAAAGCATTTTCCCAGGTGGCTAGAGAGTACATTTTGGGACACCTGGTGAATGAGCAAAGGGCTTCTCTGGCCTGTCATGGCTATGTGTGAGTACTGGAATAAGAGAGGCTGCCAAGGGTCAGATTCAAAGGAGCTGCTTGTGGTAGGAGGCAGTTGACTTTGCTCCACAGCAGCAAAGACAGCAGTATGGTACCCCAAGGCAACAGCAGTAAAAGACTCCCCATGTTTGCTCTTCCCTGCTCCCTTCTGCGTACCTATCCAGAGGGTGCACAGCAAACGCTCCCAAGGGCTGGTGCTGTGGCTAAGCCAGCAGAGGCGACGACAGAGTACGCGTTAACACACCACTTGCCAGGGTAACTGAGCCTTTCTCTGTAGGAAAAGACATGGTTGTGCCAGCAAGCCCAGCTGTACAGGCACATGCCAAAGATAGAGCAGAAACATGCAGGTTCACTCATCAGTCCAGGAAATCCGCTTGGATAAGAACATACTTTCTCTATTATTTTTTTAAATCTGTCAGACACCTACACTCAACTTTTTGTCATAATCTGTCTGGAACTGATTTTATCTTGCATGTTATGCACTTCAATGGGAAGGAAGGGGGTGACGGTTGGGCAGCTGATACAAGGCTTCCACCCTGAGCAACCTCAGCTTCAGGTGGCCGATTACTCACACCTCTTCCTGGCAGGACCCAGTCAACCTGCTCTTCATAGTATTTCTAAGCACGTGTAGCTGCAGGCCACAGGACCGGCTGCCATGCCAGAACTAATGGGGTTTGGACTGCGGTCTGAAGGGGCTCGAATTGTGGGGAGTTTTGCCACCTTCTGGGCAGCCCTGGCAGGTCTGCCTTCCTCTTGCAGCTGCTACGGACCGAGAGTAACTGCTGCTTCTCCCCCATTTTCTTCTCTGTTGTAGGAGAAGGATAATGAACACCTTTCGTCCAGAGGCTAGAAGCTTTCAGCAGGGATATTACACCTTCATTCCCAGTGACATTTTCAACCCATGTTATTCTTAATCCAAGACCAGACTTAGAGGCATCTTTTCTCTGGGACTTCCAGCCCACGCGGCTGCCTATTTCCCAGACATGCTAGTGCACTGCCAATGGGGAGTGGGGTAAACAAGGCTGCTCAGGACTGCTGTTCCCACTTCTTAGCAGATCATGCTTTGCACTGGTCACCTGTGGGTTGTGTTTGTGGAGTTTCCTGCACAACCGTTGCACTATACTATCGGTAGTATAGATAGATGTCTGTTTGTCTGCCTTGGTTTTAAATGAAAGCCGGAATGCTGGAGTGCCACACCACTGATGCTATCGTGTGTCATCCCTCGGCCTGGCTCTCCTGGGCTCTGTGCTGCTGTGCGCTGTTCTGGTGGCAAGGTCCCATTCCTGCAGGTTGTCCTGCCTGCGCCAGCTGGCCAAGCGAGCTTAGAGATGTGACCGTGTCACTGCGCATGTGGCTTTGCTTCATATCTCTGCACAGCCTTGAGGACTCTGCGTTAGTATTCCCCGAGTGATGGATGCTACCGAGGGGTCCTGCCACAAGTGCTAGGTTTTTCTGGCACTGGCTGAGTTGGTGGCCTTGAAGGGCTATCCCAGCCACAAGAAGTGTCGCATCTTGCACTTGTTTATTGTGTGCTCTGCAAGCCCATGGAATCAGCTGGTCTTACGGCAGATATGTCAGACATCTAACAACTTAGAAAATACCCTTTGGCCAAAGCTATCTTCTAGATGTGCACTCTTAGGCTGGTTGCATCATCTGTACAAATCACTGACTTGGCTATCTAAAGGGGAGTGCTCTTCCTCTGCACACAGAGAGCATGTGAGTGTCTGAGCCAGGCCCAGCTCCATGGGTGAAGTGCTCTGATGTGATTACTGTGGGACTTGGTGACAATTTCCTTGTAAAGTTTTGTAGACTCTTGAGTCACATCTGCCCTTTGCTCTAAAAATCTCCTGCTTTGACCTCAGCAGACTGCAGAAAAGATGAAGTGAGAAATTCCTCCCATTTCTGCTTTTACCTTTTAAGTATAGCTTTTACAGTGGGGCTGGTTATACGCTATTTTTCCTCATCCTTCAACTCCTGTTCAAACGTTCCTGGTGATGCTCCCAGCTTCTCATCAGAGGTTTGTGTCGACTTCTGATTGAGCAGATAATGTGACTGTTATTCTTTCCTCCCTGTTGCTTCATGGTATGCAACACGACATTAGTCAAAACGTTTGCTTCCAGGCACCTGCTGTTTCAGGAACGACCTATCTACAAATATCTGTTACTTGCAGATTTCCTGCTGTGTTTCCCTGAAGGATCTCCCAAGTGTCAGGGCAACAGGACTGATGATGCAGCCCATCCTTCCATCTCTAAGAAGATGACAGGACCAACAGCAGCTATAAGTCAGTGGGAGATCAGAAACTGCACAGAGGAGCCCTGCTTTCTGCCAGAGCCACTCCTTACATCCAGGCCCCTCTGCCAGCAGGGGAAAGCAGCACCCCTTTCCTTGGAGGATGCTAGCAGAGATGTGCTTGTAAGAGTCTAGTTGTATCCAGCACTCCGCAATGTGCATGAGCTGGCTGAAGCTCTGGGGCCTTGCCCCGGCTGTCTGCTCCCATATGGTGCCCATGACCCATACCTGCTGGAGGCTGTGGTGCTGCCTGCAAGGAGCAGGCTCTGAGGGAAGAGCACTCTTGCAGCACAATGCTCACACTCCATGTCTCCCTGCATCTCTGACTGAGTTTCCAGCCAGATTTCCAGGCATATGCATATGTCTTGCATCTGTCAAAGTCCCAAAGAAATACCTGATTCCTAGGTTCCTCAGGAGAGAAAGAGAGGGAGGAAAATCCCCATTTCAAATGGCCTCACTCTTTAAAAAGTCTCAAATGATGCTTGTGCTGCCTGTAACCTCTCCACAGCATCCTTCCAGTTCCCTCGGACATAGGTGAGTGCAGGGCAAAACAGTCTCAATCATTTATCTCTCTATTCTTCGTCCAAAGGAAAAGAGAAACTAGGAGAGAGAGATTGCTGGGGTGGAGGAAAAGACTCCCCAGTGGGGAGAGAAATGGGGACCATGTTGTAGTTGTGGCCTAAAGACAATGTAATTCACACGGACTGTGCAAGGCCTCTTGCTGCTCAGCCCCTCCAGTGTCTCAGCCAGACAAGAGGAAAAGAAGACAAGAGAGGCTCCGCCTGCTCAGTGTTTTCAGAATCAAAGCAGAAAGCAAATTAGGGAGGAAGGAGCTGGCCCCATGCAAGCCAGGTTCCTGTAACACCTCGGAAGACAGTCAGCATGTCGGAGCAACGGGCAGCAGCCAGTGCCTGAGTGTGCCTGGCAGAAGACCAAGTGGGCAAAGACAAGCGCTGTCTACTGAGTAAACGGCGAGCAATCTCCTGTGAGATCTTGGCAGCAGGAGCTATTCTGCAAAATCACAGCTTCCGTTGTGGTGTTTGCTTTGCGTGGAGCTGGGGTTTGTCCCATCGCCATCGGCGGAGGGGAGCAGCTCGGTGTGTGCAAACAAAGGCACTCAGGAACCCCGGGTTGCTCTGACAAGATCCCAGCCTCCCACTGGCTCTCCACGAGCCGAGCATGTACAGCCGCCCAGACATCCTTCACAGGCCACGCAGACCTCAGCCCTGAGAGCTGGTCTTTGACTCAGCTGTGCTCCCATTGGCTCAGCTTTAAAGGGCAGATGATTTCTTCAGAAACTTCCAGTCACTGCAGGAGGATAAAGACCTCCAGGTAATACGGCTGCATATTAACATCCCGCACATCCTGCGTAGGAGAGTATACAGTAAGAGTACAATGAGCATTTTTGCCTTCCTAGATCATGGCTTTTGTTTTCCTTAAAGCACTAAGACTCACGGGAGGCGCAGACCTGGCAGCTCTAAAGACAATGATGGCACACATGGAAACTGCAGCTCCGGTTTGCTTCTGGTCTATGGGGAATTATGGCTTTGTGCTGAGTAGTTTCGCTGTATCTGGGCTGTGCTCTGCTGTTGGGAGGGCTGTTAACACTGAAATGCCAGACATTCAGAGTCATACCTGGTATCAGGGAGGAAACTTGAATCACTACATAGTTCCCCAAACCTGAATTCATAGCTCCCTCAAAAGTTTGCAGTTTTCCAAAAAACAATAAGAACATTTATGTATATGTTTATATCTCCTGCTTAAAAACCACAGGTTAGCCAAACTGAACCTTCTCTGGATTTAGCAAAAGCACATCAGATGTGGGAGCATTGACTCATGTATCTAGGGTGCTGTCAGTTAATGCTTTCCAATTCCTCTCTGTACTATTGGAAAATTCATTACAAGAGGGGCCTCGCAGTAGCATTTTGTTACCATTATTATCACATGAAATTTTGAATGGGGATCAAGAAAGGTTGCTGTCTAAAAAGCACCTTGCTTGAATTCATGCCAACTGTATACTTATGATACAGGACTGAAATGTGTCCTGGAGATGCATTTATGGCACGTGACCGAAACACTGCACCTCAGAGACGGATTTTGTGTGAGTATGGATACACGTAGCCATGACTGTACCTTTAATCTGCCTCTAATTAAAATTTATTGCCATGGCTTCAGGTCAAATGAAATACCTCCAAGTACCTCAACGACACTTCCATGCTCAGATCTTAGCTGGCATCAGAGGCGTGGGGGACACCTCTCTGTTAATTCAGAGACTCTGTACTGATGGGGGGCTGATATTCTGTATCTATCTGGAAAGAGAGACACTGCAGTGCTGGGCTTAACTGCACCCAGGACATCCCAGGGGACCAGTATGGCCAGGCCACAGCACATTCTACAGCTTCTGATGAAAAGTTCCCACTGACCTGAGAAGCCTGTGGCTTAGCATTTGTCAAAACTCTAAAGATCTATACGGTGGCTTGCTACTTGAAAAGAAACTATGGTAAGAAAATATTTAAATACTACCGCTGTGTGAACTAATATTATTTTAACCTGGGGGATTGTTTATACACTCAAAGAAATACACTTTCAGGGAACAAGGATTTTAGCTTGCATTTGGCAAATATGTTAGTCTGAGTCAAGGACTTGGGAGAGTGACGTTTTTCATTTCAGTTTAATTTTGTTTTCATGTCATTTATTTGATTTCTTTTCAAGGAAACACTTCAGATTTTTTCCTTTTGACATGTGTTCATGGTGAAAATAGCCAGGGTTAGAAGCTGGAAAAAGGAAATGTTTTGGTCAACACCAAAGTTCTTACAAGTCTTCCTTTCACTCTCTTCAAAAAATGCTTTCAGACTGATGCAAAAGACAAGTATTTTCTTTTTTTTTTTTTTGTTCATCCTTAACAAAAATGCCCTTCTCAGCCTAGCTTTTCAAACATATCTACAAAGGAATCTGTGAGGCTGTGAAGTGGAAAATGCAGCATTTCCATATTGATGCTGTTTCCCCAGCTCCACCAGACTCCAAGGTGCAAATGCTGCTCAACTGAAAATGGGCCAAGATGGAAGTGCCCATGCTGCTCAGTGAAGCAGACAGTCACATGTGAAAGCCAGCCAGTTTCTGGGGCACGCTTGCTCCAAAGAGAAGGCTGCTGTAGCTGACCTTGTTGATCTTGTATGTTTTGGGGTTGGGGAAAAAGAGTGTTAAGCTGGCTCCCTATGAATTCAGAATACGTGCTGACTACATGTACTCATAAATGCTAGCAACTCGCAGGTATAGCAGATTGGAAGATTTTGGTTCCTTCACTGCACTCAGGAAAAGCTTTCCCAGTGCATCACTGATCTGGCCTTTCAGGCAGCTTCACATGTAGACTGGGAAGATTTCATGAGTTTTACTTTCTATTTGGGAGGGTGGAAGGTGTTTTTTTAGAGTCTGCGGACAGAATGCCAGGCTTTGCATAGCCCTTTGGCAAATCAACAAAGACAACTTGGAAACTACGCTCCTGCATTGCTCCCTTTCTTGTGTGATTCCGTATCTATCTGGCTTTCTTTTCTTTATTATCAAAGCAGTTTTCAGTGCAATGAAACCAAGCAAACTTTCTGGCACGGTAGGCAGAAGAAGGCACAGGCTCAGCTGCCAGGATGAATTCTGCCAGCTGCAGAAGACAGGACTCACTTCCCCAGTTGTAAAATTAAAAATGAGCTAAACATCCAGCAGGTGTTAATGGAAGGCACGAACCACCCTGCAAACCACAAGCCTTGGAAGAAGTACAAACTAAACGCAGACAGGAAATCCCCCACCCGTCCAGGACCTGGAGGTGCTTACACCTGAAGGAGAAGTAACTGGGTATGGTTTACTTTAGGTTGATTATTTGCAAATGACTGAATGTGAGTGACGTTCATTCCCTTAGTTCTACAGTAACATATCACATGAGTGAAAAAAAAACCCTTGCTATCTCCCTTGACCAGCTTCCTCTAACTGGCAGGTTCTCTCCCCACTGAAGACCTGATCCTGGTCTCCTCGAGTCAGTGGCCCTTCACCATCAAAAGGAGATGGTGCCGGTGTCACAGAAGCACTTCTACCAGCCAGTACCTCTCTACACAGCTGGGTCACAGTCTCAGAGCATTCAAGGCTGGCTGAAGGATGGGGAAAGGGAATTAAGTCCTCAAGCTGCAGGAAGACTAAATTTCTTGGTAGAACCGGGCCGCGATGTTTTGAGGATTACCACTTAGATAACAGGCCTTTGCTCCTGTTTTTTCTATTCCTTTGCTTGGATCCAAAAGCTGACAGAGATTACAGGGCAATAGAGATAGTGTGTATTTTATGGATAAAGTAAAACAGCCATAAGCATGGCCAAGGAAGAAGCTGGCTGGGACAACAGTCCCATGCTTTTCTGCCTGGCATCCCATCTCATCTGGCCTGAATCTTCGCTAGAGTAACACATCTTCTCTGAAATCCACCCACTCTTACTAGCCAATTTTTCATTTCCCTATTCACATGCCTCCCCTGTCCCAGCATGCCCTTGTTAGTCCAGACTGGCTCCAGCTAAATCTATGCACATTTATCTTGCAGAAACAATCAATCACTTACATTTTCTGTTTCATGGGTGTTCTCCCATCTGGGACCTGGCTCCATTACAGTTTGTTGTATTACGTGACCTCCCTGCCCTCCTGGAGACTCTGCTACAGCTCTCCGCTCCATGCGTCAGCGCCAACAGCCGCAGGTTAGGCCCTGCAACAGAACGGGGAAGGACTATGACTCTACAACGGCCAGACAATTACTCTTTCACTTTCCAGGTATGCTTTTATTGAGAAATGTGAGCTTATTTTGATTGTCTACTGACAAAGACTGAGTGGGTGAATTTCAGAGCTCTCTGGGGGAGAGGCCTTTGGCTAGTGCTACAGATGAAACATTAAACTGATCATGTTGACGCTAAGTGTACTCATGTTCAAATGTCATGTTTTCAGTACAGGAACCACTTACTATGAATAAAGGCAAAACAGTAACTCAAGGACCATGGAGACAGAGGCTGTGGTAGTGACGAGCAGGGCAATGAAGAAATCCATGTGTGTGTTCTAGCTAGTCCTGCTGAGTTGGCTGTAAGGGCTGTGTTTCCTACGAGAGGTATGAGCTTGGTCTTGTTATCTAATTCTCAGTGTACCAAGGGAGCATATTTACATTGCAAAGTGTTCTTCGTATCCCATTTGGTCTCAGCAAGGCAATTAGTAAGTATTTTTAAAGCCTTCCAAATAAACTTCAAAGCAGGAGCACTTCCTGTTGGAAGGGAAGGGCTGGCTATGAGTGAGAGCTCTGAATGCCGTCTGCTAATCACTTCCTTCCTGTGGCCAGGGCTTTCCCCACTGGTGGGCTTCTCCTGCGTTTGTTTTTCTGCAGAGCAGCCTCGTGAATCACAAGAAATATCTAGAAACAAACCAAACATTGAAGAAAGAGGCTGGAGCAGCAGACCATGAAGCAGAGGCTGGAAGAGTGTTACACAATTCCGAAGACTGGTACCGTGAGTAAACAGAGTTTCCCGGAGTGGGCTGCTGTTTATCACCTCTCTCCCAGTTAACGTCCCTTGTTTCAGAAGCAGGCCGACTCATCTCCGATGAGGCCAGCATGTGAGGTGCATATCTGACCGGATATGGGCCCTACGAGCTACATAGGCAGAGCAGAACGAGAGGGAAAGGACTCCTGCTCTGCTGGCCCACTGGCTTTCTGGCCCCAGGAGAGGACTGTACTGCCAGCCAGACTGCTGTCCTGACGTCCGTTTGGTGGCTCGGTATCTCCTCAGTGCTGACATTGGAGGGACATGCCGCACTCCACACATGCCTTTCTGCACCCAAGATGGAAAATGTGACCTGCAGCTGCCTCTGTGACGGCTGTTTCCTGTGGATACTGGCAAAGTGTGCCAGGAAAACCTTTGGTGTGAATCCTGGGCCAAGCTTTCCACAGACACTTGGCGATTTGGGGAGCCAACCGGTAGGGAGCCCCACCGAAGGTTTCTTCTCCATTGCATGCCTTTTATTTTCCCAAACTATCTCAAATGCAGTGAATTAAAAATTGAGACTCAAATATAAAGGAATCACTCTTTTTCAGGTGAGACTCCTTGTGTCAGATACATGAGTTGACCTGCCTTGTGTCTGGGAATATGGATATTTAAAATGCTCCTTTTCCTAGAGAAATTCCCTCCTGGCTTAGGACACCACCGTGTTTCTGTGCTGTCTCCTGCCACCCCACCGCCGAGACTGGGTCCTTGCTGGGCTTCATGAAATGATCGAGGCACGGAGCAGAGGCAGAAAGATTGGCTACTGGGTAGCCTGAGAAAGCTGTGGTGTTTCTCAAAGCAGATCAGCAATTAACTGAAACGAAAGGCAGTCATTAGGTGAAGATGCTCAGGGCTTACCTGGCCTGCGTTAGCCATACCCATGGCATTTCCCATAGTCAAGTGACAGATTGCAGGGCACATTTTAGGTTAACTGTGAACTTAGTGTAATTACAGAAACATTTCTCTTTTGGAAACGTAATTGACCCTTTGGAACTGACACACCATGAAGGTAAAATTAAGAAAAGGAAAAACATGCTGGAAATATTTGGGCAATTTCCTCTTGGCACATAATTGCTTGTTTTGTGACCTAAAAAACAGTATTTCTTACAGTCCTACACAAGGCTATGGGTTACTTAAACTATTTATAGATGCTTGATCCTATCTTTTTTCTGCAATCAAGGTGGTGAAACTTGGATCAACCAAATGTGACATAATTCTTGACACTGCCATCTTGAGCCATGCCTCAGGTGACCTACCAGCTCCTCGTAGTTGCTGTGGGCATGCTTTATCAGCTCCATCTATTGCAGACTTCGAAGAGGTCCCTCCCTAGTGCAGAGGACGCTTGAGAAATGGAGGATACCAAGCATGCTATGTTGTGTCATCGGCCCTTGATGAGGGGGTGAGGGAATTGTATCTTGGCAGTACTTTTCCACTTGCTTCCTACCAGAGAGCTGGTAGCTGGGCTGTTACGACATGTATGATCTTTAGTGAGGCTGATCCTTGCAGAGCCAGAGGTCAGATTTGGCTTGGAACATCTCAGTTGTGTGGTGACCTGTCTTAACGCTAACACAAAGTGAGGTACCACACTTTATTTTCAGGTGTGAGAGACCTCAGACATGTGTCCTTCCAGAAGGGATCTGCATTTGCATTGAAATGGACCTTGATAATACATACTCTATGATCTGTGTTAACAGTCACTGGAGATATCTGCAAAGCAGGAGGGTTAAAGTCCATGGAGCCTCTTTTCATCCAGCAGTGACCTTCTATCATTTCCCATGGTCAAGCAGGAGCAAAACTTCAGAACTGGCAATTTCCCACAGAAAGCGAATCCTCAAGAACTTGAACTTCTTGTTTTGACAATGTGATTGCTTTGTTGCCATAACACTAGCGTTTCATTTTGACAATGGTGAAAATACTTGTTTGTCAAAATTCAGTAACATTATACTGCATTTAATACCTGAGATACAGTATTAAACATAACGGTGAAAAGGAAACCATAGCACAAAGAAATGCATGAAAATTATAGTCTTCGGAAGCAGGATGAGAGAAGGGGAGCAGCCCTTCTGAAAAGGAAACCTGAAGGGAAGAAAGAAAAAGAATACCGTGCACAACAGAGTGTCTGGTTAGACAAGAGTAAAGACTGGAGCAGAAAATGTCAGGTTTTTCTTTTCTAATGGAAAGACACACTAGAGCTGGCTTCCTGGGAGCAAGGGCTTGACTCCTGGGCATGGCAACAGATGTGGTGAGAGAAAGGAAGTGGTGGGACTGGAGAACTGCTCTGCTGGAAGGGCTGTCTCAGGAGGGGGCAGTTAAAGCCTGTAAGAGATCCCTCTCATATTGTTATGATGGGAGCATGAAAACGGGCAGAAGGGGATGTCCTAAGAAAGCTGAAGATCTATAGAAGGAAGCGGGCCAGGAGCTGGAAGTAGTGAAGGGCCGGTGCTTTGTTGGGTCCTTCCCTCAGGACCTCACTCCTTCTGTAGATCTTCTACTGCTGCAAGACAGGAATAGGTTTTGATTTCTGAGTGGCAGAGTTGCTGTGGGTCATGTGGGAGCGAAGTGAGACTCAGGTTCCAAGCAGCTGGAACAGTGAACGGCACTGCCAGATTGATAACCCTATGGATTTGCATGAGATGACTGCCTACAGCTACCCTTAGTTCCCTTGGCGTCCCCACTGGGGCTGACGGACTGTAACACCAGAACAATTCAGGCAGCACCTACCCTCTAGCCATGGGTGGAAGGGCAGGAACTCGTAGCCAGTTCTAGATCTCAGAAACACCAGGTTTCTCTGCTCAGGTTCAAGGATGTCGAGGATGTATTGGGGCCTGGGGCAAACTGCAGGCTTTCTGCACCTGTGACTTACTAGAACAAGCTAGCCAGATTTTTATCCAAAATAAAAGAAACCCAGAAAAGGCTCTTCTTCTTAGATATTGTATCACCATTACAACACTGAGGATTAACCTGGAATTTTCAACATGAATCTTTTGCTTGTGAAATCCTGGCCTTTCAAAGTCTGTATTCCCATTTGGGCCTCTTCTGTAGTTTTATTACAAAAACCTTACAATTACATACACAGGGAAATTCCCCCTTGTCCTGCCTACGAAATTATATGACATATAAGCAGAAAAGCCCCCAGAGTATCTGTAACAAACTTCACTAAATGGCCTGTTTCTCCAAAATTACACTTCCCATAAATATTTTTCCTTCTCATTTCCTGTGTGCTACTTGTTACGTTATTTGTTTAAATCAAATCACCATGTGGCAACTCTTAACATACATGATGTGACTGTAAATGCCCTAGAAGCAAGTGAAACTGCATAGATGAGAAGGACAAGCAAGCAGAAACGGCAATCACTGATAGCACAAAATGGAGACTGATAAAACCAATAAAAAGCCTTCCCCTTTCCTGATTGGCACTAGACTGCATTGAAAACCTGGCCTTTAACATGTGTGACAGAGACCTACTGAAGGAAGGTTTTTTTCAAAAGACCAGAGGGCACAGAGTCTGGGCTAACGTGGCAGAGACTAAGGCGCATCTGCTCATGACTCAGTGCTTCTGATATCATTCCTATTGTTGGCACGAAAGAGAGAAAAAGCAGCAAGTTCAGACAGGACCAAGGTAATTTCTAACAAAATGGGTGGGATGTCACACACCAAGCCCTAGGAAGGCATCAGTGTCTGGTCTCCCTGACCACCTCCTCACTCAAACGCCTTCTCCCTCCTCACAGAAAGCAACTAGGGGCAAATCCTCTTTTCTACCCTAGTGTACAGACCAGGCTGCCATGCTCTGCACCTTCTCTCTGCAAAGCTTCATCATGCTTAACGGAAGGTTTAAGACCTTTGCACTGAGACAGGGAGATATCCAGACTGAGACAGAGAAGTGTTTTAACTTTCAGTTGGTTACTAAAGTAAGTCCCTAAGCGTGAACAGTGTGCCCATAGGCCGCTCTTTCTGTGCTGCATCCAGAGACGTTTGTATCTTCTTCTGGTTCCATCTCTGGAATCAGCAACACTATATTTCGGGTGGCCTTTAGGGACATGAGGGTCTGTGTCTGAGTGCTAATTTTCAGCCCTGCAGACACTCCAGATATGCGAACCTGCCCCTCGGCAGTCAGTGCTGCTGTGCTTGTGCAGCTGATTTTTCCTAATGCTGCCTGTTTACAAAGGCTGTGTCCGTACCCATTTTGCATCAGCCATATCTCATGACAAAACTTGAGTGCCAGCTCCTCAATGAAGATGCTCTGGAGTCCACAACTGTTTTTAATTAAGACCAAACTTCAGTCCTCAGAATAATGCTGTCATGTCAGTTCAAGGGAGAAAGCATTTCCGAAGCACCTTCTTTCTCTCCTGTCCCCAGGAGGTGAGAGGCTTCTTTTGCTGTCGTCCTTGCTCCCAGTCATTTCCACTCTCCCTTTTTCATGAAGCAGCATTTTCTTCCCTACATCGGCACATCCTCAGCAGCCTGCAGGCAGCATGACAGACAAGGGCCGCAAGTTGCGGCCCGGCCCGTAAGAATGCCATCCACACACAGGGAGCAGCGGGAGGCGCGCAGGACCGACCTCGCTGGCGGAGGCAGACTGTGAGGTAGGGAGCTGCAGAAGATAAAATGCACCTGTTTTATTGAAGGCATGTTTACATCAAGGATCAAATCCTCTCTTACTCTGCTGAAACCGTAACGTGGAGTGGCTTTTCTGGAACAGCTCCCTGAATGGGCATGTCCAAACAGCAGCAGGAGAACATCAAAAGGTGCAGTGATCATCCGCAGATAAGCACCCGAACTGTCTGATCCTGAGCTACCCCCAGGCACGGCTTATTAGTTTGTCTGCCCGTGATGAGCTCTCAAGAGCCTATAGCTCTCCTTTACACCAGAGCGTCTTTCCACAGTGCTGGCGTCACACACGTGGTAAAGGGCTGACTGACTGCTGGTCAAGAAGGTTTGATATCCAAAGAATAGTTACTTGATGGAAAACCCACAGCGCGAAGTCCTTTTAGCAGAGAAAAGAATGGGAACGCAGGTTTGGGTCAGTGCTAGAGCAAGTCCCCGCTGCAGTGACCCAGCCACAGTGGGAAGTGTGTTTGCATCAACCATCTCTCAGTAATTATAGCAACAGATGACTCGAGATCAAAGTGTGTTTGTGAATGATGTGGCGAAGTAAATGTATGGAAATCTGAGCTTTTTTATCTCTGGATCTGTCTTTAATGCTGACTTCTGTCCGGCTTTAACCTGCCCTGGGAAAACATCGCAGCTTCCATCGCCGCAGCGCTGGCCTGGACAGACCCCCAAGAGCCGCCCACCTTCCCCCACGCTCACCTCCTTGCCCCGTGCACAGCGCGGCTGCTGCTGGCTGGTGCGACCGCCCCGGGGACAGCAGCTGCTTGTCTTTGGGGCCTGACTGCAGAGCTTTTCTCAATGCAGAGGAGCACGTTGGCTGTCACGGTGACTCAACAGAGCCAGGTGCCCGGGCGCTTTGTGCCGACACGCTGAGGTGCCACCGGTGGTTGCTACTTCCAGGGCCTGTCCCTCCCACTATCGGCACCCCAGCGGGCAGCTGCTCCGTCGTTGGCCACAGCCAAGGGCTCCAGAGCTGGTTGCTAACCCAAGTTCTCTCGGCCTTGCCCAGCCATAAGGCCAGGCTGCAAGTGGGGTTTCACAGAAGGGCCTCTTTGCTCAGGGTGACTTGTGCGGGAGAGCACAAGCGTGCACGGCAGCTGGAGGCTGACCAGCACGTGGAGGGGGTACCAATCGTCCAGCCCTCTGGATGTATCCTATGACTGCCCTTCATCTGGGTTGAATCTGTTCCATCTTCTTTCTGTCACATATTCTCCTGTCAGATTCTATCATATGTTTATCCTGCATTTTCTAATTAGTTAATTACTTTACCCATGATGCTAAGCTCCAGTCATTGCCCACACGAGGTGTTCTCTGCGTGCCATCGATCTGTAAGCACTCTATGGGGATGTCTCCTCTCTGCACATCCTACTCTGGACAGCACCACACGAGGCTGGGGAGATGTTTCCAAGCCCTTGAATGCGCTGCAGCTACCCTGGCTCATTAGTCTAGTCCCTAGCAGTTTCGCAACCTTGCTTTCAGTTCCACTTCATCTGCACAACTGCAACCTTTTTTTTAATTGGTCTTTATAACATGTTTTTTGCCTACAACCCTCTGCACATGAGGAGCAGAAGAATTCTTGGTGTTATTTGAAAACGCATCATGGGATAAAATTCTGCCAGAGGAGTAGCTTGTTGGGAGAGAATGAAAACCAGAACCGTAGCTGTCCTTGCCTGTGTCCCCTCAGAGGCCAACCACCAGGGGCTGGGTCCCAGCTGTCAGGTGCCTTAGCTGCCCTGCAGGGAACTGGAGTAAATGCCTTCTAGGGCCACAGCTGGAAGGGACTGTGACAATCAGCTGTTTGATTTGCTTTGTCACTTGTGCCACAGATATTCACCCATCTCACCTCATGCTGTAGTGTGTGGTGGATGGTCAGTTCTCCAACAGAGGTTAGAAGAAATGAGGCAGGGAGCAGTTTTCTAAATGTGAGAAACAAAGACAGGGAAGATACTCCACACACAGGTCTGTCATGGGGCCGCATGCTGGCTCTAGACATCTTTCCTGCCCAGTTCCTGGCTAAAAGTGTTTGAGTCACAAGCAGCAGAGTGCAGAAAGAAGGTCAGGATGGATGGAAGTTTGGTAGGGAGAATGAATGCTAACTTAGAAAGGGCTCCCCAGATGTCCCTGAGAGAGCCTTGATCTCTCTTCATGATCTCTGTTGATTTCATTTGCTTTTTTAATTCCAAAGGTGTCTCCATAGCCAGTGCCTTCTGCACGGTTACCCCTGGGAAAAGACAACCACATTGGGTGAAGTTTAGAGTTGCCACCTGGGCCTAGGTAGCGATGCCATCTATGCACAGGATTTCCCAAATCACCTCAATCAATCATCTAAATTTTCCATTGCTCATGCTGAGATATTGTGTTGCTCCTACATGCTCATTTCTCAATAGAGTTGAGAGGCTTAATTATTGGGTTGCAAAGCTCCCAAGGGTCTTATGAAAACTGAACTGGAAGAGCGAAGTAACATGACGTACTATGCATCCTTAAAGCATGATAGGCTGCTATCCACAGATTTGTTGTAATCCAGGGGAAGTCTGTCCCCAAAACCAGCTGCCCAACATGCATGCAGTTTGCTTGCTATCATCAAAGTCTACAGGATGAACAGGCAATTCATTATCATTTAGGGTAGCGCTTTGAATGTTATCATTTCAGCTTCTTAAACACTGAATCTTTCTGTCCCTGGGATCACATCTTCCTGATGAAGAACACTTAGAATATCCTGTGGTGAAACACTGGATTATTATTAATGAACCTTGTGCTGCCCCAGAGTTTTAATTGAGTTAAGTGTTTAAATATACGCCTGACTTAAAACGCGGGCACTCTCATTCCTGCCACAAGAGCTACCAATGCTTTTCACACAATGCCAACAAATGTTAACTGTTAAAAACACATTAAAAACATGTTTGATCATTTACTAACCTCAGTTCTTCACATGTCCAAATCTAAATCCCTCATCAGAAAGTGCTGAGCACTTACTGTTCCCTTGAAACTATGCACGTCTTTAATTACATATTTCTTTTCCATAGTCTTGCAGGCAGAAACTTCTGGATTTTGCCAGTGCAATAGCTATCCACAGATATTCGTTTGCCTCTGAGCCACATTTCGTTGGGATCTGTCATGTGTGGAACCATTTATGTCAAAATATTCAAGACAGGAGACAAGCTTTGATATTCATACAGAAAACTTAAATAGCTTATAGCTTTGACCGTTGCCCTTGGTGGCAACGTGTTTTTCTCAAGCTGTATATAAACCAACAGTGGAGATGAAATGCTAGAACAGCTTGTGTGGTAGGGACAAAGAGGGTACCCTGAGCCACAACAGCCACCTGGCTCAGATTTTAGAGAAAACTGAGCTGAAGTTTTTGCCCACAAGCAGAAAAGCAGAAAGCAAAGGGAGGTTTGCTAACGATTTAAAGGAAGCTGGGGTTTGACATTAATGTTCCTGTTCCCTCATCCCACCATTCCAATTCTCCTTTCCCATTACAAGCTATCGGATAGAGACAGTGAGGTTTCAGGAATAGGTCCTGTCTTTGCAATGTGTGTGTATGACTGTGGGTACAGCTGCATCTCAATTCCTCCACGGAGCCCCCAGCCACTCCTGTGATACTGGTTGGATTTCCCGGGCCATGTGCTGGAGCAAATGCAAGGTGCTCGTGCGAAAAGGAGCAGAGATGGCTGGATTTGCTCCTCTGGGCCTTTCTCTTGCTGTACCTCATCTTCAAGACGGGGGCCAAGGTGGGCAAAGGCACCGGTTTCTGCCACTTTGTGTAAGTCATATCTGTTGCTCTGCTACGTGTCATGATCCAGGAATGCAACTACTGCTTAGGCAGTTGCCAGCTGGCCAAAGCAACTGCAGGTGTGTAACTTTTTATTTGTTTATATATGTAAATCAAGTCCAAAGTCTCAAATGATTAAGTTATGGAATGCAAGGCATGTGACAGAACGGTTAAGAAATAGTGAAGGGCACACAAGGGTGACAGGAGGAAAGCATTTCAAAGTGGTAGCTAGCTGTGAGCTAAATGATGTTGAAATTGGGTAACCTGGATTTAGGGGAGAGGTTGGAAAGGAAGGGCGTAGCATTGGGAGTGGAGCTCTTTCTTTTTTTTTCCCTCTGGAAAGGGCCCTGATTTTCAGGCTTGGGCCCTGATTTTGTTTTATCTACACAACTGCAGGACTGGTGTGGGTCCATCAGCCTCACAGGAGCTGGGCCTGATTGATGCCCAGAGAAGCAACAACAGTTATTGGGGTCAGCTGTGGGTTTGGGGGATGTGCTCCCAGTACAATCACCGGCCTCCCCTTCTTTCTTCTCTCTTCCTGCTTGTCTCAGGGCAACAGGATGGTGGGCTGCGGCACACTCGAGTCCCTGGCAGCTAAGGTCAGCTCCCCAAGAGTCGTGTCAGCTCACAGCCGGGATGCCAGTATGCTCTGCAGCCCTTCCAGTCTCCTCTTTCTCCTTCAAACGGGCAGTGGTGGCACATGGGTCTCTGCCTTGCTCCTCACTGTGCTAGTGACTGGATGAATTCCCCTTCTAGGTGTATATAATTTTTCCTACAAGGGCAGCATTAATGGCTTTTGGCCCTAAGTGTCACTGTTCATAGGTGTTAGAGAAGTTATTCAAATGTTTGGTAGACATGCATTGCCCCAGTAGTTTACTCCTGGCTTCTCCATGGCAGATGAGAAAAGGCAGAGAGCTGGATGACACGGGCTTGTGGACTGGGCTCTGTCTGCTGGACTCATGTTGGATCACGCTGGAAGCCTTAAGCAAAGTGGAAAATGCCCACTTTAATGGAAACTGGATTTGAACCTGTAATTACCACAACCATCGCATGTCTAATTTGCAGTTGTGTGCACAAACAAACGACTTGCCCATGCACTGACTGAGCTTTCGCATTAAATGCTCCTGGGTCCTGGTCTTAAAAAAAAACAGCCAAGTGTCTCTAGCAATACTGGTCTGATCCTCCCAGAGATGAGCAGGAAGTTCTGTACTGACTTCAGGAGAGCTAGACTGCACCCTTGCACACAACAACAGCCCAGTGGCAGACATCAAATGATGTTGTTCCCCAGCAGTCTACTGATGTTATCGCTGTTTCTGTGAGTAGTAGAAAGAACAAGATCCTACAATGACAAACCACGATGCTTGTTGTGGTACCTAAAGACAAGTAAAAAAAGAAAAAATCTTCCCAAGTAAAAAAATGTGCATTTCATGTCCCTTTTTGTTTTTCATGGACCAAGCACCTTCGAGACAACTTGCTCATGATCTGCCAAAGATGCCTAGGGTCCATCATGGAAGACAGACATGAAATAGCTAGAACGTCAAGCCTAGAAAGGAGAATTGCACCATTAAAAATGAATCATTACCTTACACATAAAACTCTAAATCTGTATCATGTCTACTAATTTTTAAGGAGCACAATTCCATGGAACAATGGAAAGCTTATTTTAAATGAATTGATATTGTTACTTCTGAGCTTCTTGTCGGCAGCTGCTTTCATCCAGAGACTAAATGTTATTTACAGCATTGCCACAGGGAAAGTACTGGAATAGATAGTAATTGTTTCACCTCCACTGCATGTTGGCTTTGTAGAAATGAACTGTTTGCATTTTTACTAGGAATATTTTTCTTTTAGGTATAAGACTAGTACAAAAACAGCATAAAGAACTCAGTTCGAGTTTCTGATAATCAGGAATGTCAAATTTTACATGCTGTTGTGGTCTGTTTTGTTCTCAGAAGGGACTCCTAAACTCTTAAGCTCAGATTCATCAAATCCTGTGAAAACAACTTTCAGTCTATGCCTATCTAATGAAGAGTTTCTGAGTCCACAATAAGTCAGAGAGGTGGATGTGGAACATGTGTTAAATGCCAAACTCGTGCCTAAAACCAATCAAACAGAAAGAAGCGTGCGGACACTCAGCAAGGATGCACTGTCGATATTCTGCTGTGGCCTTTCAGTAAACGAAGCTGGGCCAGGAAACCCAAGTGGGTTTAAACTGGAGCATGGTAAATGGATTAACAGGAGTATACAAAGTGGCTGGACTTGATGCACTAGGAATTACCTTCCAGTCCCATATTCCTACGTAAAGTCTAAAATACATACTAAGCCATCTAAATAAAAGTGCTCACTGACCTCACCAGATTTTGTAGAGATGTGGCACTGGGGAAGAAAAATCAGACTGTCTGTATTTAAAGTTTACTCATTACACATTTACACTAACACCACAATTTACACACACACAGAATTGTTGTATGTAAATGTTGACCTAAATTTTGATACGTGGTTTGCAGTTTGGTTCCTGGGCACTCCTGAATTCCCCTGCTTTTGAAACGTGGGACTGCCTATGATCAGTTCAGGTTTCCCCTGGACAGGCAGCTCTCTGCATGCCCAGCCTGCTTGCAGTCCCCATTGCCCATGAACGTGCGAGTGCTGCGCTCCAGGCCAGTGCAAGAAAAATGTGCCCAACACTTGATGATAGCAGTTAGCAAAAGGAAAGATTTGATGCCATGGTAGCTGTATCATCTTCTCCTGTAAGTTCATGTGCTTTGTATGTCTATCAAGACACAAGAGTTCTTGCTGTGTGGTTTCATTGAAGGTGTTTGCTCCAACAAGACATATTAGTTTGGCTGTTTCCTCACTAGATACCCTTGGCAGTTCTCCCCTAGGAGAGCAGCTGCTCCAAATATAGAAAGACATTAAGAGGGTTGAGCAATACGCCCTATAGACTTCTGTGCCCTATCATCATGAGGCTGTATGATTTCATTCAATTACCAAGTCCTAATATCTGTGTGGCACTTTGGACTGATTGTCTATTGGCTTTTGCAGAGTTGTTAGACAGAGGAGGAAAGTATTTTTTCATCGGTACTGGTACTGTTTGTTTGTTACTCCTCTGCGAACTCCCCCAAGTCCTTGGTGTCAACACGTGGCAGCTCTGTCATGTCGGTACTGCTTGTTTGTCCTGTTGTCCCGAGTGCCATGGAGGGTGGGAACTTGGCTGGCCCTGGGGAAGTGAGCCACATCAAACACTGGCATTCAGAGTCGCATGTGGATTGTGCTGCCTGTTTACTCCCTGGCTGGGAGCACAGCACGATGGGATTCAGGTAGGCCGTGGGTTTGGGCTCGGCTTGCTGGGGGAGATGATCCTGTAAGAAGATGTCACTCTACTGATGAGAACGATGGGCAGGATCTCCCAAATGATATGGGGTTAATGTGGGGAGCAGAGTGATTCTGGACTAACGACACTAGTGTAGATGGCGCCCTAGCCCCACTGGTACCAGCCACACACGAGTTCACAGAAGTCAGCCTTAAGCTTGAGGCAAGAAACATCACATAACCATACCGAAGTGAACTCCTACATCCACATGTGCATTGCAAGGTCTGGCTGCCCTCCTTTTGTGGTTACCAGATGGCCCACAAACTCTCCCAAGTCAGCTGTAGCCCCTGTCCACTGTATGGCCTTGCACAGCGCAACTTCACCAGCACCTGCAAATCCAGTTCAGTCCCTGAAAAAAACGTAAGCACAGCAATGGTACAGACCATACTTCAGGGCGGAGACTTTTCTCCCAAAACCAGATGCAATTGTTTGTTGTGTAATGGTGCTTAAGAAGTCTTGTAACTCCCTCACATACTGGGAGGACTCACTTGATGGCAAGGGTAATTTCACTTTCTGACATCTATCATCTACCAGAAATTCCAGGCCAGAGCTTTAAAAAGCAACTAGTGACTTAGGATCTCATGACTGCTGAACATTTAGATTGAAGTATCTTGGCAGGCGTGCACAATCCTCCTCCTCAAACCTCCTCCTTGTGACAAGCATCAAAACTGTGGGTCACTTGAAAAGCCTGAAGCTGTGACCTGGAGCTAATGCTTGCCCAAGACAAGTCACAAAAGCTCCTTCTGAACCAAAATGTCAGCTCTAACCTCCAGATGAAGATCTCTGCCCTGCACTTCAGGGAGCTTACACATCATTCCTCCAGCTAGGGGGCACAAACAAATCTTTGGCGCAGCAGCACCACAGGCATGAGGGGCACAGCATCCACCCTGCACGGGAACACTCTAGGCCACCTGCCTGCACCCGCAGAGCCACAAGCCTTGGCAGTGCTGACAAGCTTATGGCAAGACCAAAACACGACCATTCGGCCTCATGTCAGGCTTTGATGCTTATGCAAGCAACGTGACAAGCAGGCGATGGTGGTTTGGCTCACTTTCCTCAAATGAGAAAGGAAAAAGGTGCCTTAAGCCACGCTGGGATGTTTCAGGAACTGGCCAACATGTGAGCGGGGACGTGGATGCTGGGCAGGGTCAAACAGAGTGGGTCTAATAAGAGCTATACGAGCCTACACTCCAATTACAGCTTCTTCCAGACTTAACTCAGCTCACATGAAGGCGCCAGGTATCACCTCAAAACCTCTTCCTCAAAGCAGTCCTGCCATGTGCTGGGCTCCACCAAAAACAGCACAGCAAAGGGATGCCCAGAAGGCGATCACTGCATTATGCTGATGCTGGTCTGCTTGCCAAGTGGACTTTGTGGTCCCAGGGGTCTGCCTTGATAAGCATGACTCCTTGCCCCTGGAGGGATGAGTCCAGTCGTAGTGTTCATATCGGCTTATCTCCCCTCTTACATCACACCTCTGCTACTGTAAGCTGTGGGCGACTGGCAAGCATGAGCCAAACTGCTGCTCCCTAAAGAGGAGGCTGACAATGGCGGTCTTGCATCATTTGTGAGTGTCTGGCAAGCCAGTGGAGGGCCCTCACACAAGGGGGAATGATGCATAGCTCCTCCGAGCGCTCTTCAGCAGACGAGGTCTGTCAATTTCTCCCAAGGGCTAAGGATTTGGGGTCTCCACTGCTTGGCTGGGGATGCCCTGCCAGAGGCAGGACTGCAGTCACGTTGCACTGCAGGCTGCCATCTCCAGCCTACAGCCTCAGCTGTGCCATGGGGGGTTTGCTGTTCAGTCTAAGGTGATCTGAGTGCCAGTAACGCGTAGGGCTTGTGCAGAAGTGTTTGGTGGCTCAGTACTTCTGCATGACTTGCATCACATCAATCTGCAGATGCTCTGAGCTGGTTCCTGTTTCAGATGTGCTTTGGGCAAGACAGGGCTTTCTCTGTGAGACCCTGAGGACAGTTTCTCCAGCAGAAACATTGCTAAGTAGCTTCAAGACCTATCCATCCAGCAAGACTGACCCTATTTGGACGATGTTGTTGTTGAAGGGGAGCCTGGCAACTGTATCTTACAGGTAAAGGTCTTTAGTTAAGCTATAAAAAGCATCTTGCCTTCCCTGAACCCATCTTGAACTCTGCCCTACACCGATCCCTAACAAAATGGTACCTGCATCTGTCCCACCCAGGCCTACAATCAGTGGTGACTCATTGTCATATATTTTTATTTATGCATTTATTGCCCAGATAACTCTCCATTAGGCTAATGAGTCATTCTTTTACACCCACCAAATGCATAGCTAGGATGCTGTTACTTTCTGCTATTCACAAATTAGGAGGAGAAGGAGAACATACACAGCATCGATCCAGAAAATATCTCCTCTAGAGAAGCTCTCCACAGGAAGCACAGTTGGATTTGTGAGTGTCCACAGAGTCTCATTTAGCACATTTAGTGAAAATAGGGCTATGCTTTTCCTACTTATCTTAATTTGAATCTTGTCTACTGTTTAAAAGACAACTGGACCCTGGGCGGAAGAGGGAGGAGACTGCTGGTCATGTATGTAAGGCTGATAGGTTTAACAGGGTTGACTAAAATGTATTAAGTAATTGTCCAGGACGCTTGCTGCTGAGACATTTTCCCTTCTTGTTGCTTGTGAATTTATCAATGGAGTCCCCAGCCACACAGGTTATGTCCCCAGAGTTCAGCTCACCTTAGGGTGCTAGCAGCCCCATGCATTGCTTGCACCACCTGGAGTTCAGTTCAGTACGTTAAATCTCTAGCAGGATCCAACAGCGAAGTGAAAGGTAGTGCTCACACAATTCTTCTTTACTGAACCCAGGGCGTCAGTGTTCTAAGATATGTTGTTCTTTGTGGCTAAGGAGATGAGCTGCTTGAGCCTTGCAAATAAAATTGTGCCTTGGTGTCAGAGAGAAAGATGATGGGAAAATTTCTACTGACTTTCTCTCTGGTTTGTGCTGCTGACAGTGCAGGAGTGTCGCTGACCTCTCCTCCTGACAGGCCAGTGGGTGCCCTCTGCCAGTGAGCTGACAACTGCTTAAGTCTACAGCCAACCAGTTCAGCTTCTTAAGGCTTATCAAACTATTTGCATAAACAATGTGACCAGAGCAAGAATGAAGCAAGGATGGGCTTGAGCTTTAGAAAGGCTTTTTCCTACACAGTTTTCTTATCTTCACTCCTCTGACTGTCCCTGCGCTGCCTCTTTAAAGCAGTTGCTCCCCAGACACTGATGGTCCCAGGTTTCCTCTGGATTGGTATCTAGAGCTGGAGCCTTGGGGCTCTTTGAGGAGAGCTTGACTTGCCAGTTTCTACTTAGTGTGGGCACTCAGTGGATTCTGTTCTTTCCCCAGTGAGCTGTATTCATGACACAGAAACGAACATCACATCCTTGAAATCCCCGCTGCGTGTCTGAATTCGGCCTGTTGTTAGAGGCAGACTAACTGAGAGAGAGACACGTGTTGCACAACAGCTAAGACTCACTTCCTTAGGAAAATAACCTAAAATATTGCAGTGTGATGCAGGCCTTCTGTAAATGGGTAATGGCTTTACTGAATGATGTTACATTTCTGTACCGCAAAGCACTTTGGCGTGCCAGCGTTAGCCAGCTTCCCCTCAAAAGAGGGGAGGAAGGCGTGCAAGGGTGGCTTTCACGACCTTGTGCCTTGCCAGCGGCAGCCAGAGTGCAGGGCAGCGTAGGTAAGGAAAGAGCTGTGACTCAGGTAGGTTATCCATCCCTTGTGCCCCCAACAGCTGCTTTCTCCTTGCACTGTGGCTCACTGCACAATAATCCATGCAGAGAAACAAAGGGCATTTCCACTCGGTGGTTCCCTCCCCTCTCTGGTCAACTCAGGTTTGAAGCCAGGAGAACTGTTCTTGCGGGGAGAAGAGAATCCAAACCAGCCCTGTGTGCACATGTAGTGAACCAGTCCCCATGGTTCCTCCATGCCTCTGTAGGTCCATGGTCCTTATTTGCCTGCTATAGCTATTGCAGATATTCTTTGCTTATTTTTTCTAAACAAGGCACTTTTAAAAAATGTTCTTAAAAATCTCTTCTTGCTAGAGGCTTTTGCAAGTTCCCAGAACATGCAGAGGATCCCAGTCCTATCATCTCTGCTAGGAAAAAAAGTTCTTACATCTGCTCAAAAGCGAAAGGTTGTAATATTTACCAGTACTGAGTAAGAAATGTAGACTCCTCATTTCAGAGGCAGTTACTGGAATGTGCTTGGTATTCAGACGATAACTTCTGTCTGTAGCAACTTGCTGAGTGATGTCTTGAATCACACTTTGATAAAGTGATGTGTTTGAAGTTTCCGAAGACAGTACCTTGCTATCACTCCCTTTTCAGTGCTGTCACTCAGAGTTCTTCAGCCTTGCCTCTCACCAGGTAGTCAGACTAGAGTCTCATCCAACCAAACCAAAAACCCATCTAGGCTTACTTGATTATTGATTAAAAACAGGCATTGGAAAAAATAAGGAAAACAATTTTTTCCTGAACAAGTTCACTTAATACCAACAGCAACAGTGTATTTTCCCCCAGTGAATGTAAGCAGAACCGCAAGACCCTTTCAGCCACCCATACAGCCTAACCTTGAGAGGGCCACGTCATGTGATTTTCGGGGTGTTGGCTTCTCTTGTTTCGAGGCTATCTCCTACATAAATGGGGTTTAATTGCTCCCTCCATTGAGCCTGACAGAAGAGAGCTAACACACCCACTGGCTGTAAGCAGGCCTGCGACTGTATGGAGATCAAAGTCAGTAGTGCCTCACGGCAGCCATGAGTACATTCCAGGCTAACAAGAGCCCTGCGAAAGGTATGGAGAACCCTGTAGCCTTACAGTGCTCCCCACCCACTGCTGACTTCCATTAATTAATTAACTCTGCAGCTTTGTTCCCTTATCATAACCCTCCCAGCAACAGCACAATAAATTGTACTTGCAACAGATGCTTAAATGAGATGATCCCAGGTCTTTGCAACTTGAAACAAGGGTGGGAAACTCATAGCTTTGCGGTGATCTCCAATTCATTCATTATACAATCGGATTTTAATTGCTTTAAGAATATGATTCTAGTAAATCTGGCCTCTAGTACCAATCACGTTAGATGCTTCAGTTGCTAAATCTCTGCTGCTATGTACAGTCAATCTGTCCCTTGTGGTCTTCTTCACTTCAGTAGGGTCTGAAGTATTGAATCATCTGTAGAAACTAATGCTGTGGTTCACCCACCCCACGTTCACCCACGGAGCAGATAGGTGCCAAACTTAAGCTAGCTGTTTTGAGATAGTGAAGGAGAGGGCATCTCCATGGGGAAATTCATTTAAAATGAGAAATCTAAAATAATTCAGATGAATCATCCCCTGGAGACGTTTCTTTCTTTTTCTGCTGGCTATAAAGGTGGGTAGGCATGAAATGCCTAACTTACAGACTACTGAAGTTAACTACAACAGAGCCCACCCTATGCATACAGAGACCTGAGTACGAGAATAAACAGAAGGTTGCTCCAGTGTATGATCTGACGTGAGAAGAGCAAGCAGACTGATGCCTCATCCTAGCACTGGGGAAAAAGCCTCCACGTAGGGAGATCAGTATCATTTGCTGGACTGGCATAAAGCTCTGTTAGTATGTTTGGGATAGAAATGGAAATGTGCACATTTCAGCAGCCAGGCAACAAATGGTCTGCGTGATCAGACCAGGCAGCGCACAGCACTCAGTGGGCACCTTCCAAGCAGAATGAATTCCTCATAGATCAGTTAAAAACCTATCTAAGAGAGCTGGTAACACAGGAATTACTCCATTTGTGTGTATGTGTGTGTACTCACAGGAATCAGTGAGAGCTCCTGGGGGTCAAATGCTGTTAATCTCAAGACTTTGGGGGGGGGTGGGAGAAGATCTTCTTTTCTGATCCTTTCAAACTGTCAAGCATGACATTAGTCAGAACATCAGCATTTGAGGCTCACGAGTGATTACTCGATTTACTCTGCGATTGACTTCCCCAGTATTTCATCTTGGGCATAACTCTCAACAGCAAATTTTAATAGCTCCTGCGGGAGCCCCGTGTTATGAACAGGGACTGGGAAGTCAGATCCTTGACGTGGTTTTGAAGATAATTCTTTCTTAAAAAGCAAGTCTGCAATGCGCAACCTTATACCAAAGTCCTGCTATTCAAATGAAATGTATCTAAATGTAAACATACTGCATGACAGTGATACTGCTTTTCAGATCCAAATTCAGATCTAAAGGTCTTGCTGAATCCTGCACTGAGCTCCTTCCCTACGGCATTGCTGCCACGTGCCCCTGCTTCTGCTTCAGTTTGATTCAGGCAGTGCAAATACAGCTTCTTGCAGAGCCTTGGGGTTGGCTGGCCAGTGAGGTGTGCAGAAGGGGCATAGAGAGTGCTAAGAGACACGTGCACATGTCTCGCATTCAGTAGCAATAAAGCAACTGGCTGCTGAAGGGCTGGAAATAAGGCTTAGTGCATCTGCCTGCCTGCTTAAAATCCTCCAAGGCACACTCAGGTGTCACTAGAGGCAGCCCTGGTGACTCAGTAGGTGGCAGCCTTCACCTTGACTTTGCAAGGAGCTGTCACCCTGTGGAGGGTGTTGGGGTATTGATGAGCATGGGGCACAAAGGCACCCCTCTCCTGGCACACAGCGCAGAGCCTGGACAAAGCCAGCCGTGAGACTTCACCCTGCGGTGTGAGGAGCCCCACGACAGACTCCTAGAGTAACTGATCTCCTGGATAGCGAGTGCCCTTGTGTGTTGGCAGAGGTTTACACCCCAGGAGGTACTGCCAGCATCTGTGACCCCAGCACTGTCCAAGTGATCTTTACGTACAACCAATGCAATTAAAAAGACAAACTGAATGGGCTTACCACTTTGGAAGAGCTTTGGATCAGCAAAATCACATCCACTGCTCGTTCATACGGCAAGCAGGAGCAGTATAGTTTTTCTCTATTTTTGGAGGGGGAGACCTGCTACAAGGAAGAAAATGGAGCTCCGGAGGGCTGTGTTTCGGGAAATGGACAGCTTGGGGTATAAACACAGAACCTAGCAGAGCTTTATGTGGGATGTAAATCACATGCCTGCGAAGAGGGAAATGCTTTCACCATGCAAGCCACTATTCACTGCACAAGGAAGGTGGAGAGAACAAAGTGGCGGGGGGGGTGTCTAGCTGTAAGGCTCCTGCTAGTGACTGAAATTACTGCTTTCAGCCTGCCTTGTCCCGGAGCAAGATCAGGGACCAACCCAGAGGGACCAGTCTGGTGGATCTTGGGGGGCACCATCCTCCATCTGGGTAGGGCAGTGCCGAGCAATAGCGGCAGAACCCTCTTTAGGTGGTTCAGCTGCAGCCAGAATGGCCTAGCTTACCCCAGCCTTGGCCTTCACATCCTTTCAAACCTGAGGTGCTCCTAAGCAATGTAGTTTGGGTTTGAACTGTGATATTAGACCTCCTTCCCAAAGGTCTTAAAAGTTTCAGGCCCTGTCAAGCTGAATTTTTTTGAACTGTTCACCTGAAAATGAGGAGGAACCATTACTAATGTGAGAAACCATCCTGGTTACTGGCAACGCCTACCTTACTACTTGGCATTATGCCTGCCTACCCTTCTCTCTGTCCCTGAACAAGCTTGAACAAAATAACAAGCATATTTTGCCCTCTCACTGAGAGGCAGATTTATACTCACGATCCTGTCATTCTCTCTGAATACCTTACATAAACCACCATTGTTTTTGGAGAGAAGCCAAAACAGTTTGAAGGAATGTGTACAGGACCTACCAGAACAGAGTTTCCCCACGTTTCTGACTCTATAATGCCCCTATTGAGAGAGCTAAACCAATAGGCTCATACTTCCTGCACAGAAAAGCTTTTCCAACTTTTCCACTGCCTTTAAAAACAAACAAGGAAACCCACAAACTCATGCCCAGCTATTATCACGAAAGGGAAAACAAGAGGTATAAAGCAAAAGAATTTGCCACATGCGGATCTATAAATGCTAAGTCCGTGAATGAGGAGACATTTGCTTTTGTTCCGTGTAGTCACACGTACTAATCTTTAAAACACCTTCACTCTAAAATTGCAGCTGATTACTTAGTCAGAGGGGATTTTCTATTTATGCAAAGGCCTCTGCTGAGGCTCCAGGTGTGATACTATATATAGTAGTATATAGTGCTAGACTATAAACTTAGGGAGTAATGTTTAGGAAAAAGGCTTCTTTGAAAAGCTGCCTGAAGTAAGGGGGTTGGCAGGACTTTCCTGGGACCACTGTATTGCCACCATAGGTAGCAAAATTCAAAGCAGCAGCTCAGAATAGGCTCTGCAAGGTCAGCATTAGTTATGGAAATCATTGGGTGTTCGCTAAATGTACGGGTGACTATCTTTGTAAGCAGTCCATTGACAGAGGGGAAAAACATACTGCTCAAAAAAGACCAAAAATTAACTTTTTCTCTACCCACTTTGTCTGCAAAAAGGTTAAGTGGCCTGCCAAGGTCCAAAGAAGATGTTAGTGACAGAGGTGATGCCAGATATAACAGTTCTGAAGCTTTCTCCATCAGCTCATGATAATGCTGTTTGCTGGCCCTTACGCTTTCTGGCAGACTCTCCTGCTCCTTCACTATCAGACTCCCATCTGAAACAACCATAAAGACAGCCTGCTTTGAGCTGTCATCTCCTGAATCTGGGAAGCACTGCTCTAAGTCCTGTTGCCATTCTCCCGGACAAAGAGGGAGAGTCTTGTTAGTGCAGTTATTCCAAAGGGAGTGAGCTGTGGTGTGACGATTCCTAGGGGAGATTTGATAAATGTAGGGACTTGCCTTCACTATCATCTTTCATCTTCCAAGGCCCGCTCTATCCACAATGACACTGCCATCATCTCTATGTCAGTTGTTTGCCATGGGAGGAGAAGGTACAGTTAAAATGCAAAATCAGAGCTAATCCCTCCATCTTGTTCCCTTCTTCATTGATTGCCGGTTCTAGAGAGCCCAAGGACTTGCTATTGTACACTTTCTCACAACCCAGGTACTTCCATGACCACCCCACTACCTTAGGAAACACACACCCCACAGCCCCGACGCATTTATCTGGGTGCAGTCATGTACTACTCAGATTGGCTATGTTGAGTGTGCTGTGATAAGAATGGATGTAGATTGAAGCGATTCACACAGAAGACCCTTGCATGTCCTAATATGCAGCTGGATCCTTGGGCCAAAAGCCCCACCACATGCGTATCTCAGAGCTTCTCTGAAGAGAAACAAACTCCCAACACTAAGACACCAGTGCACACACCACCCACAGTAGGCCTCTTATTTCTGCCTTTCCTCATGCTGCTTCTCTGTGACACCAGTGTGCCTGCCATCCACATCCTGTCCACAAGAGTTTGGACAAAATGCATAGCCAGGCACGATGAGGAGGACTAGCTTAATCCTACAAGACAGCCAACAAGATGGACCTTCCCCTGTGGGTCAACATAGGACTTGACTTACCAAAGACTAGCCAAGATGGTCTGGCTGGAGGTGCAGACGTGGCATGTGGGGTCTTGGGGAGGAGCTGGAGGATTCTGCCAGGAAGATGGTACACGCCTGAGGAGGCCAGCAGCAACATGAGGACAAGGCAGGATGGCTGTCTGGGGGTCTCTCTTTGTCAGAGCAATCTGCAAAGGGAAGAAAAGCAAACGTGTTAGTCTCTGAATGCCTCCGAGGACACAGTGCATGACATCTGTGAGGCTACAATGCTCTCATTGTCTGCTCCCTAGCCCCCAGGTTCTCAAGGACATTGCTGCAGGGTAGCATGAGTGCTGGGATGGGCCCTTTTGACACTGACACAAAAATCTGTGGAGTTTGTGTGGTGCTGCAAGTAACTCTCACTCCTGCACCCTGCTGACTACCGCAGCCAGAACAACACAGGCTTGGTAGAGAGCAGCCACGGAGCAGAAGGTACGGGCTGAGTAGTAAGACAGAGGCCCCCTGATGATATTTAGGATTTTATCCTGCGTTGAATGCAGCCTGAGAATATCCCACTGCTCTAGGAGCAGTGGACAAGATCTTTGAGGATACACGGTAAGGACACCAGGGTAGCGTTTGCCACAGGTCTCCTCTGTGCTGTCCAGACTGCTGCACTTCTGGAAGCAACAGTATGACAGCAAACACACCAGGGCACTACTCTGTCCACTTTCTCGGGGCTTGTGACACCCCAGTGAGCCCCTGCCTCCAGTGAGAGCGGGGAAAATGGTGTTTGCAACAACAGTGGAGCAGTAAAAGACCCGTATTCCCACGGGCTATCCAGGAGCTCCTAGCCTCCCAAACCAAGATGAGTTTTCAGTGCTCCACCAGATCTCCACAGAGGGATGTACATGGTTGGCAGAAGTCTAGGAAACCTCTGTGTGAAGGAAGCCTAAATCAAGTAGGAGTTTTTAGAAAGTGTACCCAATGTGGTTCCAAAGTCCCACAGAGGCCTATGACAGAAGAGCAGAGGACTGTTCACTCTGTTGTAGGTAACAGTGTTCATCCCAAGCACAGCACCCATACAAATTAACTAGCTTTACAACACTCTGTCAGGTATTTGACAAGGCAAGAAAAACATCTCCTTTAAATCGCCCTGTTATCCAAGGGCATGTGGGAATGAAATTTCCATTGTTAATTATTGGTAAAGTTGTTGGTGTCTGGTGCTGTGCAAGGGTTTTATATGGAATGCAAATACAAGTACTCGGATGGCCAAGCAGCTGCTGCATTGGCCATGGCCTTCCTCAGATAAGATAATACAGCTTTTCACCTTCTTCCTGTGCAGTCATAAGGGTTTCTTGTTATCCATACTGATAGCCACACAAATGTTGGGGCATGTCCCCTGCTGGCCTGGGCAGCTGACCTGGCCACATAGTAATGGTTGCTTGTTTGGCGTGCCAAGACCAGGAAATGTTAGTATTTTGACAAATTTCATCCGAGAAGAGGCCCCTGACTATCACCAGTGCAGTGACAGTGTAGTAGAACAGATGAATTATCACCAAGATAATGTAGCCTGCTGTGCAGTGTGGCCTCTGCTCTGAATCCCTTAGGCCTGCAGGCTGAATTTCTGCCTGTACATGCGCCCATATCCTTGTAACCAGCTCCTGCAGCTAACCGCATCTCACTTGCAGCATCTCCCTCCTTCCTTGGCAGAGAGTTGCTTTTACATCCAAGGAGCTCCACAAAGAACACAGAAGCACGTGGGTCAGTTCTGTCTTTCTGGACTGGAATGTGGCAGCCCAGCAGACACATGCTTGTTGTTTACACATTTTGCATATGCAGATTCTCACCTCCTCCACAAAGCTGGAGTGGGCCTAATTAGAGAGCAAAGCAGCAGTAACCAACCTGCAGAAGGAACGAGAGAGAAGTATGCACGTGGCTTATCACTAGAGATGGACAAAACCCAAAAGTGGTTCACCTTCTGCTAAAGCCACCTCTTTCTCATGTAAGTTTGGGGGTGGTTTTGTTTTGGGATTGTTTGGCAACCAGCCATAGGAAGCATTTTCTAAGCTTCACCTGTGCCTCTGAGAAAACAAAATATTTTTCCTTCCCAAGTTACTTTTAGGCTGCATCCAGGACTGTAAAACTGGCAAAGAAAAGAGTAAGTAGCATCAGGCTCTCCTCGGACACAAAGAGAATAGCATCACATCAACCATTTGGACTTCAGGAGAACCCCTGTTCCCCCTTCTGCTCTCAGTGATTTCTTCTTTCCTTTACAAATATGCCACACACCATTGCATTGGATGTATTTGCTGCTGCTTCGATTGGGAAACTGAGTCCACCAGTACTTTGTGAGAAGAAGGCCAGTTGGAGCAAGCAATGTTGACCTGGAAAGGGGGCCATTTGCACGCAGAACAGTGTTATGGTCCGGAAGGCAGAGCAGACTCTGCTTTGCCCATGCCAACTTCCATCGCATCCACGCCAGCCACTGGCCCATTGCTGAAGCGCCTTCAGCCCCAGGATGGCAGGAGAGGCAATGGACGTGCTCCTCAGCTTCCCTGGCGACGACTCAAGTTTGCCCACAGCAGGCTGTGAGCTCTGACTGGGCACGGCATTGCCGGGAGAGAGCCCGGGCAGGCTGCGCAGGGAGCTTCTTCACCTGCAGTGGCTAACTTGGACAGGAATGGCAAGCTGGAGCGTGGAGTAGGACGACCATGCCATGTCTGCATGGTGGCTGAGCCCAGTGCACGCTGGGCTAGCCTAGAGTCAAGCTTGCAGTCACGTGAGCCGCCCTGACACTTCCCCATTTCTGCACTGGCTTGATCTCATGTCACTCATTTTTACATACAACACAGGATACTTGTATACACACTTTCTTACAGCTCTTACCTAGTTCTCAGTTTCAGCTCAGGGTGGCTTTAGGCTCCAGGGAGCATCCCCCTGTTGTGTAAACATAGGTGTTTTAAGGGAAGGCACCTGCCCTTTAAAGGTCTGAGATTCATGCACACTTTCTATGACTTAGATGTTTTCCCATGACCTTATCTGCTCTTTCTGGGCTGGTCTTGGTCCCACTATAAAAAGCACATTGCAGTCTGTGCAGGGAAACGATGCATTTCTTGGCAGGCAGGAGCTGGAATATATATACAGAGCATGTAGGTATTTTTGCAAAGTTACTTCTTATTTTTAAATAAATAGCTCACTGTGGTAAATTTTTCTAGAATCTAAAATACCTCCGAATGTGAGGGATACTTGGGGATGTACCAGGGCAGGATGACGGTAAGTAACCATGCTGCTTCTGCTCAAACTCCCTGACAGATCTGCAGATTGTCTGCTGCTTCTCTTCACATCATCTGCATCTGCTTGTCCCTGTAGCCTTGGACTGAGAGAGCATTTGAGCAGGGATGCCCCTTGTCAGAAGCTGTCACACAGCATTCCTGCAAAGACACCCATTCTGACACAGCAGAGAGAGCAGTAAGTTGCTGGAGTACATATTTCTCAGGTGCCAGACAGAGCATTTTTGGTGGATGTGCATTTCTAGAAGCAGGCAGCAGTCTAGCTTTGCCACAGGTCTTTCAGTAGAGTATCTAGCCTTGTTCGGCTGAGAGTCCCTGGGGATCCAAAGGAAAACTGGCTGTGAAGGAGTGAGATCAGGTTGTTTTGTCATTAAAAGACTGGCATTTTAGTTTGTGCTTGACTCAAGGGCCACCTTGGCAAACGTGCTGGGCACCATTTCCATGTCCTTGCCATGAAGGACTTTGCCTACGCTTTAGGTGCCTAGTTTCACACCTAATATGTTATAAAAATATCCTGCAATTTTGAGCTGTGCTGCTAGAAGAAGTTTGCAGGTTGCCGCCTATAAGCCATTCTTTAGTAGCACTTCTACATGGAATAGATAGATAATAGCCTCCTAAAATTTACAACAGGAAACAGCGAAAGTTTTCCCACTCCTTTGAACAGTAAGTATACAGGCACATGAAATCATGCGAACATGGAAGCTTTTCTGTGGGACCTAAAAGTCAAACTGCCTTTTGACAGGTTGTTTTTGGAGACGTAGCTTGCTTCAGACCGAAGACATGTGCCTCAGAGCACGTCTACCCCAAGACACCATTGAGAGCATGTTCTTTTTGCTGACAATGGGAGCTGGGCATACACATATAATTCAGCAGACGCTGACTGTGCATAAGTATATAGATCCGGGAATATTTCCCACAGCCATACCCGGTACGGAGGGCTGGTGAGGAGAGATCCAAAATGGGAGTTGAAGATATATGCCCAGCCCTACGAAGACTTTCTTCCATTTCCAATGTCCTCTCTCATTTTTTCCCTTGCAATATTCACACACAAGAGTATTCCTAAGCTGTGAACAGTTGTGAACAATAAGCACCTTGCAAAACTGTGTATGCTGCACACCACAGGAAAACAGTACTTGTGGAAAGTCCACAGCCTCCTCTGTGTACACGGCAATCTCTATTTTGGGGAGATCCATCTCCCAGAGTTCAGGCTACCATCCTTGAGCAGTTATCTGACACAGTGCAATGAACTGTCTTCTGGGTGAAGCAACTGCCTTTCCACTGAGAGCAAACAACCAGCTGAGACCCGACGGTTCCTCTTCTGACAACCAACGTTAGGGTACCACGTGTATGCTGCGAAGCTTTGGGGACAGCAGTAATGTGTACCAACTGCCACAGCTAACAGCTGAAAGGGCGGCCTGATCCCTGGCACGGCACCCGAGGAAAGCACAGGGGCTGGGTGCAGAGACTGCTGAAGGGCAGGATCCCCTCCATGCTTGCAGCTGCCCAGCTCTGCAAAGCTGTCGGTGACAGTGACGGCAGAACTCGGCTAACACCAGAGCACCCTGTCTATGTGTTAACAAACAGCTAAGTCTCTACCTGGAAAAGGTTATAATCCCTGTGGGGCCCTAAAGGAGGTAATTAGAGAAAGGCAGGCCTGGGGTGGCATGCTTAAGGCACGGCTTTTTGAAAATGTTTCCCCTGACCCAAAGGGGATAGGCAAGAAGCCACGGATATACTCAGGGAGCCTCCTTTATGTGCCATCTACTGTAGCACTGATGTGGCAGGCAGACATTAAGCCCTTGGTGCCTAAGCTGCTCTGGTGCTTCAGGAAATCCCCCAGGTATCTCTCAGCCCTTAAATGTCCATGAACATCCCAAAGTAGCACGGGGTACTTGGCTGCTACAGACAAAGCTATGTGTAGACAGCTAAATGTGCTTCTGCAGCCTGGCTATGGAAAACAGGATTGCTCAGGCTTGCAAAACAGCGTGAGAACATGTGAATGAAGTCTGCAGACTTCTTCCTCGTTCCCAGTTTACTCGGGAATAATTGTTTACTTTAGCCAAGCTCTTCCTGATTTATATCCACAGATCAGCATTAGGCTCAGCACTGCAGTCTGTCATGCACTATCTCCACACATGAAAGCAGACAACAGAGATACAAAGGGGCAATTTTCTCCTCAGCAACACTGTGATAGCTTTGAGGATGTCGTGGCTTTTAGGCACGAGGCAGCAAATCAGAGGCTGGTACACGTTTGAGTCATTGTCTTTCCAGCCTGAGCATCTGGCCAGCTGTTTGGCCCCGAAAGTGCAGTGCCATTTGACAGAGCAAGTGTGGTTGTTCTGTGGTTTCTATTGTTTACGTGCTCAAGAACCCCAGCTTTTATTCTCTGGTTACCTGTCCGCCTCCCACCAGTCTTTCAGGTCTCGTGTTTGGCCGAGAGCATTGCAGGTATCTCCAGTCGCATCTTGCTGGTCCCAGCCACGTGTTTGGTCTGGGCTCCTGCCTGCGCTTATTTGATGTGTGACCCATGCACAGGCTGCCCCGTACCCAAGACGCTTTCATGCAAACAAAGGAGTGACCAGTCTTTCAGGTGCGATGCAAGGGGAGGCTGAACTCAGACACTCTGTCCTGATGAGAGGCGCTGATGTTAATCGCCTGCCTTTGATCCATCTGCCTTTCAACTACAACTACCATCTTCTCCCTTGTCTTCCTCCAGGCTCTGCTCCAAATGAGGACCTGCACAGCTGCCAGGGCACATGATAGGAAGTGCCACATCCAAGCAGATCAGAAATCTCAAGCCTTGGCGAGGATTTTCTACAGGTAATTGAGGGTGTTTGCATTTTGCACAAGCAAAATCAGTACCGGTTTGTGCAGCTAAGTACACGGCTGCACCACTGCCTAGTCTGGACATGCAAATAGTCCTTGCTGAGAGCAAGTGCAGCCTTTGGAGAACATACAAATCCGAGACCTCAGTCTCAGTTCTGCCTGCCCCAGAAAAATGGGTTTTACTTTGCTACCCAAAAAACAAATAAGAAGTTCAGTCTTTAGAAATCAGCGCTAGTTTCTTGACATCAGTGATCTACTAGACACGGGTGAAGATACGCTCAGGGCCCTTGCAGATCTTCTTTTTGAGGTACAAAGCTTCTTCTAAGTGTAATTCCTGCACACCAGTACTAAAAACATTAACATTTAAAAGCTATTTTCATCTTACTCAAAATAAAGACTAAATGAGATTTCCACAGCAGGTTATCCTCGTGGTCTGGGGGTGAATTTTATTTTGCTCTTTAGCTTGTAGGTTTTAAACAGTTGCTTTTAAATTAGTCCCCAAGATCCACATCAGGTTGGATATCAAACTCATCAGTGTTTGGGAGACATTATTCCTAACCAGAATCCAAATTTGATCCCGGACAGAGGCAGTATCAGCATTTTTTTTTTCTGATTTTTGAAATTCACAGCTGAAGACCAGACCCACGTCTGGGTTTGGATCAAGGCATCTCATAAAGCACCAGAGTACACTGGTCCCCTCCGCTTCATCCGACTCCCCTGACTAGTCCAAGAGAGTGCTTTCCCAGGCAGACTGTTTCTAGGAACAGTATCAGTACAGTAGCCTTGCAACTCATTAATGCTAATAGCAGTTGCATAACGCACAGCTGAAATGTGGTTGTACAGTAAGCTAAGAATATATCCCAAGTATATAATGTGCGATCGCCAGCCAAAGTTTTTAAATGAGTAGCATTCCTTCTCATTACAACTGAATTTATCTTTGATTGCAAATACTCTGAAGGGGGCCATGTTTCAAGGTATCACAAAGACATGCCTCTAGCGTAATCCTCCACTGAAACGCTGCATACACGGCCACAGTGTGGAAGGAGCTATGAGCTCGCCTGGTCCTTGTTCTCCCCGTGCAAGAGCTCAGGAGACCTCTAGAAGAGCAATTGCCCAGGGAGTGGAGGGAGGAAATTCACTGCAGTTTAAGAGCTGTGGAGTCGAGCTCCACCAGATGACAGGCTTTCCCGTGACTTCCAAGAAAACTGGATGAGACCCACTGCTGTGCCTTGGCCTTGCTCCTGGACCATGCAGAAAACACTGTTGTGGCTTTTACTTTAACTGGAGTCTGAAAGGCTTGCAGGCCATGGTCGCTCATTGCACCTAACTGACAGGGAACTCGAATATCAAAGATGGCACATTGTCCTTGGATCCTTAGGGAGCCCTGTGCGCCGAGATTCAAAGCAGGAGAGACTGAAGTGAGATCTCGGTCCAGCGAAGTGGCTAGCTATTCAGAAGAGGTCATGGAAGCCATGCAAGCAGCAAGCCAGCCACTGAGGTTAGGCAGCTGCACGACTATCCGCTTATGTCAGCCGTGGCAACAAGCACCAGTCAAATCAAGACAACAAAACTGAAAACTCAACCTTTACAAAAGTTGCTAAAGCCTGGCATGTTGCACACAAGTGCAGAATGAATTTCTTTAATGTTCTGCAGATTTGGTCAGTTCTCATGACTCAGTCACCTGTGTCATCCTGTTGGCTTGCCAAGAGAACATTGGCTATGACCCCTTCAAGGATCTGTTTCTCATCTCTCTTGTTATAGCTCGTTTAAAAGCTCTTAATTGTCTTTAGGTAAACGAGCTTTGGACCCTGTTAAAAACATAATGCCAGCTGAATGCTAGGGCCATCAGGTAACATCCGATGAAGCTCTGCATACACAAGCTAGACTGAGCCGTTAGTTTCTATGTTGCCATGAAGAGCAAACAGCTCTCTACTGCCTGCTCCCTGCCAGGGGAAGGGTGCAGGGTAATTCCCTCAGGAGATGCTCCTCTGTGTCCTCGCCCTTGAACTGCCAGCGCTCAAACGGACCCTCACAATTTAGTGACAGGCACCCAAAGTGTTTTCAGCTTTGTTTTCCTGTGAGCGCCACTTAACTTGGCTGCCTTATCAGACTCCCCTGGATTTCCCTAAAGTATCAGAAAAAAAAAAAGGCTTAAATAAGGAAGCCATCAAGAGAGAAAAAAAAGGGTAGAATTCTTCATTATGTTTTTCTGAGCTACGTCTGTGTGCCTTTTGGTGACCGTTCTTGTGGTGGGCTTTGCTGTTCCAACAGCCAACGACTGCCGCACTGTGAGGAAGGGTGCAGCTTGTGTGTGACCAGTTCTCACTCTGACTAGTGAGTTTTCCTCCCTGGAGAGTGAGCTGATCTGCTTCAGGTGAAAGCCAAAGTGCCAGCTAGCTTGTAAACAGAACAGATGATGAGCAAGTGAGATGTAGCCTTCAGACACTGATGCAAATGGCACAGGCAAAGCCAGAGCAACTCCATGTAATGTAGCAGGACAACAGACTTGGCTGTCCAAAGCTACTCCTAACCTTCTGGCTGCTTCTGCCAGTTTTGGGGGCTCCTGACACCACTGTGGTGCCTGGGAAGGATGCGCAGCTCATTCTGCCTGCTGGAGTACAATTCCTCTGTCTCTGGCTGGCGACTGGCCTGCACCAGCCCTTGGTGGGGGATTCCCCTATCCGTTCGTCCAGAGAAATCAGGGCTCAACGGGAAGGCAGGTCTCTGGCTCGCCAATATTTCCTGTGTGCTGTGCCCATTTGTTCACAGGGATGCAGTCTTTTGCTCTAGATGCCAGGGTTTTGCCCAGAGCCACAGAAAGCAGCATTTAACTATGTTGAAGGTTGCTCCCACTGCCAACATCACTGCCTGCTGTGGTGCCACTTCCACTGGGGAATGTGTCCTGAATGTAGCTGAATGAAATGAATGATGGGGCTGAATTACAAAGACATGGGGCTTGGGAGTCTGATGAGTGCTGCTGTGTCTTTGAAACAATGGAAGATATTAAATAAACCCTAATTCCCTGCTGGCACATACACACACTATAAATAAACATTGTAAGTATGTAAACAGCACACAGATCCTAGGAGTTGGATCACCTTTTGAAATAGCAGGCAGAGGTGTCTGCTACTCTACAATAGAGGGATTATGTTTGGCCAAATTATGCAATTCATTTAAATGCATGCTGTACAGTAACATAACTTTTGGAAACCATATTGTTTGGCCCTTCTGAGCAATTCCCAGAAGTAATTCCTGTGAGGAGCACACACCCAAGCCAGTCAGAATTTCTGGAATGACATTCCAGTTGCTCAACACGTGGTTATGCAGATAGAAGAGAAAACAGAGCGACGCCTTAGCCAGTATAATAGATAAGGGTGTGAGAATTCAACTCGCTGGCTAGCACATGAAAGTGTGAATGACCTCGCCCCACGTCCAGGATTGCTCAAGTCATAGGAGATGTCAGTATCGATACACACATCTTCGTTTATAGTCACAGGACAACTCTCTTCTAAATGTTTGCTTCTGCCCTCAGACCTTAAACCTAGAATGGAGAGAAAGTGCAACGCTTGTTGAACAAAGCACTTGCAGAGTTGTTCGCCTCTGCAAACTGCCTGCGGAAAAGGGTCACTGGACTTCTGTCTTTTATTATTCTATCCAGTGGAACACCTTCCGCCTCTTCAGATAAACTCACATGCAATTAGAGGAGGTCGAAGTAACGGGTTCTCAGTTTTCTTCAAACTGAGACTAGTGGCTCCACTCTATTATTCTCCTATATAACGACTGGGTGACCATCCCTGCATTAAATAGACAGTGGCTCCTCTCGGTCATAAAATCTCTGTGTATTCAACCTCTTTCTATAAAGCAACACAAAGCTCGAATCAAACATCATTTTGTGTCCTCAATATCTACCAGAAACGGGCCAAGAATTCTTCTTTTGTGTCCATAACCAGAAGAAAAGATACTAGGCAATTAATTAATTGCCTAGTAGATGTTGGCAATTGTAGCCAAAAGTGGTGGGTTAGGAGGGGGAAGGGGACAAGGGGAACTGCTCGATGTTTATTCCTCCTCGTCCTAGCTGAGGTACAAAGATCATTTTGAAAACGTGAGCTGCAAAGAAATACATGGTGGGCAGAAGTTGAGGATAGGTGCTGTGTGAAGGGGCACCTAAACCCTCACGCCAGTGTTAGAACACTGCTGGATCTCTCCAAATTATGGGAGACGGGCCAGATCCTCAAAGATAGTAAGACCCTTAATTCTTGCAGGAAAAAAGGGATCTTTGAGTATCTGGACCTGGCTGTCTAATATCCTCATTCCAAACGCATCTGTAACTTGTCATGCAGTAAGTGACACATGCCAAGTCTCTCAGTTTCTCAATAAATTCAGCAGGGTTCAGATTGCCCTGGTACAGACTAGCAAATGGTTCTCTGGAAGTACTTGCCTCAAGCCCTAATGACAAGACACACGAACAGGTCCCTCTCCCAGCCTGCTTTGCAATATTATTGAGGTTGCAAAGCCAAACACTCAAAATTCGTAATGAGTATTGGCAGTGTAATCCTCATCCTGCCTGCTCACACATGTGCTTCACATGAGGCCTTGAATAATGGGCCACACCAGACTATGCCCAGAATTTGCTTTCATGGATTTGCTTCAAATGAAGTCAATGGCCCAGGCTGTTCCACTAAAGAAAGCCTTACCTGTTCAGCAGGTCTGCCTCAGTGAAGTTCACAAAGGTGTTCAATGAGAGGGCATTTCAGTATGCAAGAACGTGTGTATTGGTGGGTTCTGGGTTCCTTAAAAATATCACCTATCAATTAGCCAAGATAGTGAGAGAGTAAAGGAATTATCTCAGACATTATGACTACGATGGCTAAATACTGACAATGTGGAGGAAGGTGTTAATTGCAAGTACAGCTGTAGTATGGCCAGGGATTCCCAACATACCCAATTAGAGAGAGCCTTAAGTGTACTGGATCCAACAAGCAAACTCTCCACTTACTCCAGGGACAGCACTGTCGTTAGTCACTGTACCCAGCAGTAGTGCTAAGGTAGGATTCGGCCTTCGCCTGAAATTATCCATCTTCTCTCTCTGAAGAAATGAGTAGGACTTAAACAGACTTCAGCCTCTGAGAAATATTAAAGCTCTAACCAGAGAAAATCATAGGTGCACAGAGACTAATTTCCACCTGTTGATGACGTAGTAATGATGTGAATAGATTCACACCAGTCCATCTGCTGCAAAACTCTGACCTTCCCTGCAACTGCACCTGCCATATGCAGTATGGCTACAGCTATAGCTTGTGACAGAGTGACAGCTGTCTAGCATATCTCACACAGACCGAACCCCTTTTATCAGCAGTTCTACCTAAGATCATGTCATACCTGCTGGCAAAGCGAGTTAACAGAATTTCTCACGCCTCCTGCAACACACATGATGGCAATGCAGTTGTCACTAGCTACAGCTGACAGCTTACCTATGAAGTCACCCACTTCTAATCATTTCCCTCTTTCACAGTCCCACCATCGCCAGCAAGCACTCCTCGGACAATCTCTTACTTTTAGAAGTGTCATGGAGGCTACTAGAGCATAGGTCTGAGTAACAATGATTCAGAGGTTTGCTTCAAGACAGTATTCCTACTTCAAACAGCTGCAGATGGGTGCTTGGTCGTTTGGGCTGAGCAGTCAGGGGCAGTTGGAGATAGCCAGCTCATGCTTGTGGGTACTCCTGGCCCCAGAACCAACGTGACGGACCATCTAGGCACGAAGCTGTTTGGGTCTTTCTCTTGGGAAGAGGCTATGTGCCATTGAAAACCCACTCTTTTCTGCTTAGTGCTACCCATGGGAATTAAACTTATTATATCTTAGTTTAGCTATGTTAGAAGTTAACTAATAATCTTCACTGGCCTGTGCACCGACCCCAGCCTTCAGGCTGCCTTCCCAGCCTGACGTCAGAACTGCCTTATCACTATGGCCTTGCCCTGTGATCTGAACTCTGGGCTGACCCTGGCTGCACTGTAACAGACAGATGTGAGACGCTGAATGTCCAAGGAAGTCCCCTAGGCCAGCACTAAAAACCCCATCTGAAGCTTCTTACTGCTAGTTAGTCAACTCCCTACCCAAAAGGAAGAGCACGGTACAAGTGACGAAGAGTATTCATTTTATCAGAAAAATCTGTTCCAATGAGAATAGAAATGTTAAAAATTCCTTTGATTTACAATTTAATAAAAGATACTAAATCATCAAGAAGGTTTGGGTTTACCTCAAAACATCGCTCTGCTTATTAGCTGAATGAATGCAGAAGGAAAACTTCACCATGGTATCACTTCGGTAATATATGCTTTCTGGGAACGGCAATGGTTTCTAGGGCCATTAAATATTTGCCATTAAATACTTCTCTCTTTTGCTCACCCACACTGCTAACGTACTTTCCCCAGGAGATGGAATGTTTGCTGTATCAAAATAGCAACTGAATAAATGAAAGTTCAAGTAGAGCTAAAAATAGAAAGGGCACCAGGTTTTCACAGTGCATATATAACATGCTTCACACCCACTTCCTCTTGTGTGCCATTAACTCTGAGATCTGAAGTGAAATAACCTTTCTGCACTTTGGAAGAACAAACAGCAAAACAATACAGAGAACAAATTGTTATAAGAAAGTCACTGAAGTTCTGTGTAGGAAAAATAGAGAGACTATTATACATATAGCGCTGTGCCCCATGGCTGGAGTTGCCAAATAGTAATACCTGGTTTAAATTTTAGCACTACTTACATGGGAATTTGGGGACAGAAGAATGAAAATGATTTGGGTGGAATTTCACCCTCCCCGTTCTTCTTTAATAGTCCCTCTCACGCATGATGTGGAGCAGAGCCAACCGCTCAGTCTGTGGGTAATGCTGAGTTGCACCTCCTGGTGGAAACCAGCCTCCAGAAAAGAACAAGCAGGGCTGAGGGCAGAAAAACAGGGAGAGAAACTTCATGAGATGTAAAATAAGAAAGAAAAGCAAAAAAAAGAGGCAAACGTTTTAAATGGACAAAACCCATTTGCTTTTCACACCAAAGACAGAGCATACAGGCACTCTTCTAATGTTGCTTTTGCATGTAAATAAATGTCTTTTCATGTCGCCACAGAGTGTGTTTAGGACAACCAGGGATGGAAGGTAGGGGGTTACAAAGGCAAACGGGGTGGGAAAGTGCTCCAGGAGGCAATCTCTGCTGCAAGATGTAGTCCTCACCAAAAAAGCTCACAAACCCTCACACTGCATCATAATTTCTTGTAGTTCTCCTGGACTGGCACTGCCTAGAAGTTCTCTAGTGGAAGGATGTTAACATTCAATAATTGACGCTGAGATAAAAAACAAACAAACCTGGAAGAACGTAGCTGAGCCAAGCTAGGTTAGATTAGGTGGGAATTTACTACTTTTAATTTAGTATCTGGACAAAATCTCACTGAGAAGAAACTCCTGCCCAAAATGTAGGCTCATAAAAATATAGTGAGTTGACATGTTGGGTTTATTATTGTCTCAGCATGTGATATGACATCTGCATATAAAAAGGGATGTCCTTTTCTCTGTTTATGGAGGTTATTTGGAGGTTGGCATATGTAACACTTGGCCCGTTGGGAGTTTCGTGCTGTTTCTAGGTGCAAATGTGATAATGAGTAATAGAAGAAAGTATCACAACATGTCTCAATGTGTCTCGCCTTCTGATGAGAACTCCAGACCATTTCTGCACAGCTGTCTGAACAGAGCTCCTATCTGATCCTTATCGTTTCACTCCTAGCAATGGAAGTGGCTGTAGGTTTTTTTCTTACTTAAAAAATGTTGAGGAAACTAAATGGAAATGCTGACAAAACAACTTCCTGCCTTTTCTTCTGAGCAACTGGACATGCTAGATATTTGCTCAATCTCATTTACATCAGTGTGTATTGCACTGGGGGCTGGGTGGAGAGGTGAATTCAGCTCACAGGCAGTGAACAGGTTGCTCCCGCAATCTGCAGTCGAATCACTACTTGTTAACCCTGGGACTAGATTTACTGAGTCAGATGGTCACTGCCAGTCTGTTTTTTCCCTCATCCCTCCCAAAACACCACCACAGGGAAACAGCCTGGACGAGAACGGAACTCTGTAGTTGGGTTTATAAAAGTGCTGCAGTGCAAAGCTGCTTATCCCAGGACTTGCACTACTGTATACAATGTGAGCAAGGAAATAATCTGTCTGGGAAGATGCTGCTGTACATGAAAGCATCTGCCTGCAGCTAGATTCCATCAAAGAGTAGATCTGTGGATTGATTTTCCCAGTATGACATCTTCCATCTGCAGAACATTCAAAGGTTCTTTTATTAGCCCCGCTGTTGTTCATGATTCCAGCAACATGATGAAACAGCTCATAAAAAGGCACCCAGCTCCACAAACACTGCCCCATAAGCAATACAGGAAGTCCCAAGGTGAGCTGGTGGCAGAAGAAGAGCCTTGGTAACAGGGACAGGGGAGGAGCACGGGAAACGCTACGAGCACAGGCAACATGACCAGTGATGTCCAGTGCTGGGAGCGCCATTTCTCAATCTGCCTTTTAATGGAAGCCCACCTAATCTGGAGACAAAGCCCAAGAATTAGCTTGTGCCAGCACAGCTCACATGAGCAAACTGTACGACAAACGTTGCAACTGCTGTCAGTGAAAATGTGAACATTCACTTACGATTTCTGTCTTGCAGTTTGGTTCTCTGCATGCATGGGCACATTTCTATGCATTTTTATTCCAATGAAGTCATGGACAACCTTTTGCTGACTTATGAACCACAACAGGCTAAGTACCATTGGCTTATGGAACAATGAGGATAGAAGAAAGTCAGTAAGAAAGTAGGAATAACATGATTTAAATAAACACAGCAAACAGAAGGACAGAAGTGACACGTAATTTCCACAGTGACCTGTCACGGATATTTCAGACGGAGCCAGTGAACAGGGGAGGCTGCCAGAGTACCTAAGAGGTCTGGACACAGAAGAATATGTTCCCTAGGGCTGGGTATCTGAAGCCTGAAGAGCCACATCAAACATTTTTGGACATAATATACAGTATGTCAATTTGCTGGGGACCAGGCTCTGCCACAAGACATGCTAATACCATGCAAGAGGTCTGAAAAAATCCTTGGAGCAACCACACAAATTCGCATATTCTCCTCCAGAAAAGGATTTTATTAGATGGCTAAGACAATTTATTTAGCATCTGTGTGCTTTGATGTCCTGAATCTATTAGAAAGCCCTGTTAGACCATTACGCTGTCGAAATATATGCTCTTATATGTCGGAGTGAAGCTATTTGTGAGCCATTCCCTGTGCTTTTTATTTATGGGAGAGGAATATGTTGTTCCCCAAGAGCATTTCCTACTGATCCACTTCTCTTTGTCATCTGATTTACAGGTCTGATCTTGACATTTCACCACACCCAGATTTCCCATTGACTTCAAGGAGCAGGACTCTGTGGGGGCAGTGTGAAAGTCACCCAATAAAGGTTTTCAAGAGGAAGCTGCTGAATTCATCAACACCAGAATTTACATAGATCTAAAAGATGCTAACAGGTTTGCTATGGCAAGTACAACGAGCTGTGTCAATTGAAGTGGTACGACAAAATGAAGAAGGACCGTGCAGAACAGCCCAAGTATTTGCGGTGACAATCCTTCCCACTCCTTGGTGTGCTGACTGCACGCGCTGACTGCATCAGGGCAGACCCCCTCTTTCAGCCCCAGGGTGGGAAGGGGCACTTATGTACATTATTTGTGGCTTACAAGGGACTGCCATGTGCACAGATTCACGGCCATTTCCTACCGCCCACTCCAAAATGATATCAGAAATGGCAGTCTCTAAGAGAGGCCGGATTATTTTAGTGTTTCCTCCATGAAGAATTTGCCACAGACACTTAGCTAATCCTTAGCTGACATAAGAGACTTCTTGTGTTAGATGCTGCATGGTGGCATAAAGCACAAGCTACCTTTAGAGCTGGACAAAGACTAGGACAGTTAAAAACAGCTCCAAAGCAGTGCAGAGGACCACGTGCAATGTTGGAGCAAGGGAAAGCCTGACCCAGGCCCCTCTCCCAGCCATCTCTGAAGGGGCCTTGGAGAGACGCTGGGACACAGCAAGGCTTTGCCACTTGCATCCTCAGCACATGGTGCATCTACAGCAGAGTGACCTTGTATCTGGATAAACCTAATAATGCAGTGATTAATTATAAACGCTGCTTCTGTAAGATTTGGACGGGAAGAAATCTCTTCCTTCTGCTGAGGAGAAAGAGAAATGACACCTTTGAATAGCATCATTTGTATAAATGATTGCGCTTTTTACTCACAGTTCATCTGCCAAGTTCTCGTTTGGGAGGAGCCTGTCTGAGTTTTGATGTGTAAAGTAGGATAATGGATTTTCATTATTAAAGAGCTTACAAATTGGCCAGCAAGCCCCAGATGAGAGGTCACTGTACAAAAGAGAGGGTTTGACCTGAGTAAGGAAGCTTTGGATTCACTGAGAGGACAAGAAAAAAGGTTTTGTTCTGCAGGAGTGCAGGTTGGTCGGTCAGTCTGACTGTCTGAATAGAAACTAACTCACAGGCTCTTTTTTCTTTCCAAGTTTCTCAGTCTGCCTGTCTGTAGAGTTTGTTGAGCAGGGTTGATAACAACAGAATTAATTCCATCCTGAGGTTTTAATAAATCCGTCTGCAGCAGAGAGGAACTGAATCTGCGATACATCTGGCTAAGGAAGAGACTGCTGCAGTCTCATAGAGTGTAATAGGATCTGACCACACCGACTGACAGAGAGCATCCCCCAGTCCAGGTGCCAGTGCTGTGCACGTGGAGTGGTACTTGCATGAGAAAGAACAGTGGGGCATCTAAAAGCAGGCTCTTCATATTTTGGGGCTGAAGAGGGGTGAGGAGTAGGAGAAAAGCTGTCTGAATGACTAGGAAAGTTTTAGACGTCCTTCCCAGCGGGTGAAGTCCTGGGACGGAGATGGAGCTACGGTTTCACTTATTCCAGAGAAGGAGCTCTACACAGACTGACAGTTGCTCTGGGTATTGGCAGAAGGGTGATACCATGACAGCAATGATACTTGTTTAAAGTAATCCAAGTGTTGCAGCTTAAAGGGATGCTGGGTCCTCAAGAAAAAATATATCGTTACTGACAGACAAGACAGCCAGAGCTAACGAATACAGATTGAGGCACTGCATAATGGGATGTCTGCTTACCAGCTTGGAGCCTGCTGCGGCTCCCCCTGACCTCAAGTTCATCTTGCCATCTGTTTCAGGGGTGGCAAACACAGGCTTCAACCAGAAAAGAGAACTCTTAGGGAACAAAACTGGAAAGAGGAATTAACATCTTGGATTTCCCAGAAGGCTAATGATGGGCTTGGTCCAGCACTGTCCATAAAATAACCTGCAGTATCAGCAGCTAGGGTGACAGTGCTCTTTATCTCAGAATAATCTTTCCCTTTTACAGCTGCAACTCCTGCAATTACATGAGATTCCCACCTTTCATTTTAAAGAAAGGAAAAAGAACTACCTTTCTAGCCCACAGGCTTACAAAAATATATTAAAATGTTTGCCTCCTGCATTCTGAGATGACTAGCAAATAAATGCAATTCAAAATATGTAGGTTAAAACATCGTGTGTCATCAAGTTTACATGAACCTTCAGAGTTTTTGAGGGCTCTGCTTGTGACTTCTGAGTATGAGGGTTTAGTTACACAGTAGGCAAGAGTGCCATTGTGTGCCATGCTTGTTGTCTCAGCAGTTCCATCTCAAATATACTTTACTGACAAGCAAAGAAATGCAACTGTAAGTTGAGATTTGAAACTCCTGACTGTTTCTGTCCCCTTTGCACACTCTTTAATGGGGACTCATCAGAAACTGCCTTCACTTATCCCCATGCAACACCACTGACTTTAATCACTGACCTTCAGGAGGCATTTGCACAAGAGCAGTTCAATAGAAACTTGTGGGGAGGCAGAAAGGAAGAGATCTCAGCGGGAAGGGAGCCTCTCCTCTTCCTCTTAGCTTTCCAGGATTTTGAAGGCCAAGAGGGATTCAGCACATTCAAAGTAACGGCACTTTTTGTACTGAATGCAGCCCAGCAGCAATGGCTCTGCTCAGGCTGCCCACTTCAGAGGAGTCCACCACTGTGAAAAGAGCATCTCAGAGACAATTCAGGCCTGGGGATAAAAGGTGGTCATGACAAGTTCCTTAAGCTTACCTAATCCTCTAGCAACAGAAATACCAGCTTTTATGTATTTTAATTGCTTGGAAAAAAAGTACGCACCTATCTCCCTTTGGGAGGGAGCTGCATCAGGTGGCATGAGAGGGATAGTTTTCCCCATGTTCCTAAGGCTGCAGGAAAGGCGACAACGTGTCTGTATCAGGTACAGGCCACAGTGTGGACCCAACAACCAGAGAGATGCTGGCAGTCCCAAGTCCCACAGTGCTCTTCGGCCCAAGCTGTGCTCTGGCAGCAGCAGTCCCGACAGGACGACTTGGGACAGCAGCTTTACTTAGGGCCTCCGCAGGAGGCTGAGGTACACTCAGGCTTTTGATTCATACTCAAGCTGTGTTCTCTTGCGTTCAGCTCCATCTTAGCCCAAACCAAAGAGGCTTTGTTTTGTTTTTCATCTCCTTCCCTTCATGAACCTCACTCAGGTGTCCTTCCCACAGCAGAATCCTCCCTGCCCCTAGACATTGCTGTTTTCCAAGCTGCCAAAAGCTTTGTCTATTTTTTCTTTACAGTCTCATCAGATTGTGGGAGTAAAACTCAAAGACCTCCCAAAAATCATGCAGCCCAGGTGCAGCGTGAGTCTTCCTCCTCCTACACACTGCTCTGCAGAGGCTGAAGAAGCCTGGAGGATGCTAGAAGGTGTTAAGAAAAGACAGTTGTGCTGCTGTGTACTTTTATAATGCAGTAACACCTTGAATCCACTTACAGACTTAGTGATTCTGTTGCTTTGCCCCTTTTTTCTTCTGGAACTAGGAAAGTCGAAACTGACACAGTTGATGAAAGACATAAAATGGCTTTAGCAACAGAAGAGAAGAAATAGATTAGATCTCTCAAACTTGAAAAGCAGAGGACTAAAGGAGAACACGCTATAGTGCCAGAGTGACATAGAGGATGCAGTCAGGGAATGATTTTTCACTTCTTCCTGTAACACAAGAAGTAGGAAAAAATAATGGTAATTATTAGACTGCAGTTCTGAAACACAAGAACTTTTTCACACAATGATTTGCTTCAAGGCTGAATTTGCTCACTGGAGCCGTCATTTTTTTTCCCCTTTTTTGCGCATTATTTACCTGTGGAACTCATTGCCACAACCTGCAGTGAAAGTCAAAGCATAAACTAGTTCAAAAGTGACCTAAAAAATCCAAAGAGGGCTCATCAAAGAATAGTGAACATAATGTTGTGAATGTTACGTTACTGCTTTTAATTTCCTTTTTTTCTCTTGTTCTTTGCCTTTCCCTTTCCTCTGTGTATATCCCATCTGCTGTGACACACAAGTCTTCAGTGTTACTTCTGGGCTTGAAGAGATTGTTTCTTTTGTTTGCTTTTCAGCCATAAGATGCAATTATGTTTCACAATAATTAACAGCCAGAAACGAGGTGATAGGATGTGATATTTTTTTTTCCAGAAAGTAGATTTCAAGGTACCAGAAGGTTTGGCAGAACAACGCGCTGTCTGCAAATGGAGGGAATACACTGCTCCAAAAAGATGTGCTCAGCCCAGCAAATGTTTCCTGGGTATTGCATGATTTCAGTCACTGGATCCTTCTTTATTTTTCAACTTAGTGCGTCATCCTAACTTGGATTTCAAGTACTGCTGATCACCAGGAAGGCATGTGACCAAATCACCATAACATGTTTAGTCCTGGACTTATAAACTAACAAACATTTGACAGCTGCCTCTGCACTGACATGGCCATTACCAGAAACGGTCCAAGACACAACATACCAATGTCCAGCTCAGGGAAGAGCTGGTATCTACTGTGTGGTGACACGGCTTCCAGTGGGGAAAAGGACTTTCTTGGGCTCACCAAAACTAACAGTGCTGGTCTGTGAAGCTGCTCAAATTCATTTAGGTCTATTTCCAGCATGCCCAAAGAGTGGTTTATAGTTTGTGAACTACTAAACAAACACTCAAATACACTGCAGTTTCACACCAGTGGCATTAACTCTTTTCTTTCCCTCACTCCCCATCACTGTTCCCTGGGTTTGTGGGGATGGAACTGGCTTTAGCAAGTGATAAGGCAGCGAGAAAAGGGCATAGGGAGGTCGGCTGCCCCAGGGAAAAACTCTAAATCCTCCAGACAGAAAGACAAGGAAGCAGAATGCCAGAAAACAAGAAAACCTTTTAAGACCCTTGAGTGTTTTGTCCAAGGCAGTGTTGGAAACTTATGCTGTTCTTTTCCACAGCAGGAAGAGGGACTGGGGTGGGGGAAAGAGCTTTCTGCCACAAATCACGTGCAAGTGATTTGTGAAGAACTGGTTGCAATGCATTAATAATACACTTGTCTGTTCCGTCTGAATAGCTCGATGTAGTGAACAAGCCTCATCAGTGAGATGAATGAACTCGCAGTTTCACTCAGATGCTGAAAGGCAAGTCTGCATTCGGAGCATTTCCGAGAGGTTTCTGCTGTGACTGTAAGGGGAACTGAGGGCAACAGCACCCCTGCAGCATTAAGTGCAGCTCAGTCACTTTTCTGCTGGGGCAAGGAGGTCCTACCATCCAAAGAGAAAACGTTAAGAAATTTTTTTTTTCCCTGGGAGGCAGGTGACTAAATGCGTGCCAACAGGACGAAAACCAGGGGATGCAGTACCAGGCTGTCTGTGCTGGGGCGCTGCTCCCCAGCATAAATTCTAATGGTCTGGGCACAAGGCAGCTATGCCTCCGCGAGAGTAAACGGAGAAGGCAAGCCAGCCGAGGGGTGCAACGTTCCTGTCGTGACCTCATGCCTCTGAACCAAGGGTGAGCCTGTTTAGCCAGAGTGGTGGGAGGGGATTAGAGAGTGCTTTTACTTTGCATTTAATGAACAATCAAACAAACAAATGCTAAAATTATTCATTTCTTCACAAAATGTGAGTGCTCAGGTCTGCAGACACAAGACAACCATCTTTTTTTTTTCACTGGGAGGCCAGCAGAGAATTTTCCACAAGCAAGCACACGCTGCGTAATGCCAGAATGCAAACTGACCTCTTGTTCTCTTTATTTCTAAGTCACAACTGAGATAATGGTGGATATCTAGGAAGTTTCACACATAATCTGGCTACTGTGCATCCAACACCAGTGGCTTGGTGTCTAATTTCACAGGCCATAAATAATTCTGCATCTTCAATGCAAAACCTACGCACTGAGCTGACAGGTTACTCTGTTTTGGGTTGCTGTGTGTCAATATACTTTGTTTAAGCCCTGCCAGACTTCCCAAATGGTTACGGAGCTGTATACATTAGCAGTAACATAATACAGAGAATACGGAGACTGCTGAACAGGCTAGAGGTTTCTGGTACCTACAGCAGGAAGCTCTGAAGCGTCTCGTTTGACTTGAGAGCCCTGAGATAGAGCTCCAAATTTACTCTAGGTTGTCAACGTCCAGGCTTGTGCTTTGCAGGGGGCAGTCTGTGGCAAACGGTGCGTGGGTATCCATGGAGAAGCCACCTCTTTGGCTTCTGCATGGGTGTGAATTCTGATTGATCTTAAGGTATATGAAGGGCCTTGACATGTACCTTGACATGATTGAAGCCGCAGTACTTCAAAGCTGCACTACAGTTACAGATGGATCAGAAGCAACAAACTTACTCAGAGGTTATAAAAGATTTGGGGCTTGAGACTATTTCCTGACATCGATGGCCAGGCCTTATCTTCCTGCTCTTCAGCAGGAAAGATGTCTGGGCATTACTCTGGCACAAAGAGATGTTTAGCAAATAACTGCACAGGGTCATTCGGTGCAACTTGTGAAATCCTGGCATGGAGAACTTTTGAATGACAGGCAGTTCATATTCAGTTGGTTTTAAATAGTGAAATCCCTTCAACTTGTGGATTGTAAAGCACTTCCAGAAGCAACAGAGAGAAACTGACCCTTGAGGTATGCTTGTGGAGGAAAGGCTGCAAGAGCAAATTTCAGCCAGCCTTGACATATTTTTCCAGCATGTAAGATCACTCATACAGAGCTGTGCCTGGGTCATGAGAAGCAGCAACCAAGAAAACCTTCTTTCTATCCCATCCAGAGTAATAAACTCAAGTAGCGGAGGGCCCATGTAGCTTGCAGGAGGTAGCAAGGCTGATGCTGCTCTGTAGCAGCTGGCTTGCTCTTCTGCATTCCCTTTGGCCCAACAGCCTGACGAATGCATCCTACTTCTTTCACCCTCTTCAGCTACAATGGAGAGAAAAAGAGATATCACTAGCAGAAGTTTAGTGGATTTTGATGCATTTAAAGCATGGGAGACTAAAGTTCAAGGTCCTGTTTCCTCTCATGCCCAAGCAAAGATTAAAAATCTTCGTTTAATCATTCGCTGGGTGAAAACACACTGTAGCAATTATCCCTCTCAGTGCACTGAGTGCCTCTCCCTCCCTGTCAGGCCAAAGACAAATACCTGCTCTCGCTCCTTTTGACACCCTACAGGTGCTGAGAGTTGCAACATGCCCCAGAAGCCTGCACTGGGTAGCCTCGCTCCCCTGATCGTATCATTGCGCCAAACAGAAGACCTGTGGGTGATAGGGAGGAAGGGGGACCACGACCCGGGAGGTCAGCGGCTCCATCACTCTGAGAGACGGCCTTAGGAGAAATGAATCACTTGAGGTCTGAAACCAGCAGAACAGGACTTGAAGCACTGCTTTATCTCAGGCAGGTGCCTAGACCAACAGGCTGGAAATTAGTGCATTTTCTCTCTCTCTTGGACTTTTCTGCTGGAGCTGCTCTTTGCCATTAAGCGTTTAGTGGTCTACTTTACCTTTCTGACCCCCCAGTCCAGCAGAGCTGTCAGGAGCTACTGTGCTGTCAGACCCAGCACAGATCCTGCTCACGAGACGACAGGAACAACCTGCTCCTTTTACAATGGCGGCACCTGCAGAGCAGGCCTCCTGTCTCAGTATCTTCTGATCTAACAGTTTCCCTTCACTAATATAAAGAATTTGAGCTGAGGGTAAGAATGCAGATGTGTGTGGCCCAGGTCTGAGGGAACACAGCACAGCTATTACCCTAGGGAGTGACCCTGAGCATCTCTCAGATCTTACACAGCTGATGAAACCCAAGTAGAAGCATGTCAGTGGGAGAATGAGAGATGCAGAAGGGGCTCCCAGTGGGTTACAGTCTGCTGATAAACATGTTCTCAGCATGAATGCAAGGTAGTTCAAGCCTTAGTCTGCACCTCATTAAGAACATTTCCTTGAAGCAGTTCTTACAGTCTATCAGCTGTTCCCTAGAGTATGCCATTCCCCCTCGGCTGTACTAGCATACTTGCTAGTGCAATGGAGACCAGTTATAGCAATTAAAAAGTCAGATTAACCACTTAGGAGGCGCCAGAAGCAGCGCACCGGCAGAAGCGTAGGCAAACAACACTATTGGTAGAAAGGTCTTCTTTAGATATACAGAACCTGCACTTCCTATGTCTGTAACAACCTTAGTTATCACAAGACCATATATACAGACACTTGGGTAACTGTATTTTTTTTATGCTTTTGCTGTAGCTCTCCTGTTTTGACCTAACTCCTCGCAGTCCAAAGACAGAGCACATCTAACTTTGTACCAATGAAGGGCGCAGGCAGTCTTTCAATTGCTTGGGATGCTGAGGCCCAACTCTAGGAGCAACCTGTGCTGTACAGCTGCAGTTGTAGAGCTGTGGGCTCCGATGTAGTGGAGAACGCAGAGGAAGATCCCTGCAGAAGCTTAGTGAATATGTCTGTGCTGATGTATTGGAAAGAGTACAGCTGACGGATGAGACTTGAGTCTCTCCTACTCCTAAGTACTGACACAAGCAATGTGAGGTACAATCAGTTGTACTGAGACGATGTGATAGACAGCTAGTCATAAAAAGAGAATGTACCTAAGGGAGGCAATGCCTGTGGTTGGAGGCCTTACTTGGGAGAGAAGAGAAGCAGGTTCAAATCCCAAACAGCTGAACTCAGCTCAGTTTCTTGCTGCCAAGATCTGGTAAATGAAACTGGTCAAACTGGGGTGGGTTCTCTCAAAGAACTTGCTGGCTTGAAGGAAGCCAGTGAAAAGGAAAGGGAAAGGATGGACTTCAGGATGGGCTTATCTTTGGAGCCCAGGTAAGAGATAAAGATAGTTTGCCTACAACAAAACCACAGTGCTTGAACCTGTGAACAACATGTGGGTACAGAACAGAAGCACGAAAGTTCTCCTTTCAGAGGTGCATAAGGAAGTGCAGGGGCCTGCTCACAGCCAGCTGGGTGAAAAGGTTGGCTGTTTTTATATTAGAAAGCAAGACACGTCCCTTGCTCAGGGAATGAAAAGCAGACTCCTACTGTTGTGAAGGAATGGCTGGCCACCATGCTGCTCCCTACAGATGCTCCAATCCGAGCACACAGACTAGATTTAAGGACCAGTGTTCTGGCAGATGCCTTTTCCAGGACCAACCAAGCTAAGCTGGCAGACCTTTGGAGAGCACCCAGGCCTTCTTCAGCTTTGACCCCCTCCTTTCTCTCTGGGACAAGTCACAGCACCGCTACACAAAGATGCCCAAGTATGACTACCTGAGAAATGGCTCAGCAGCCCAAGACAACCACTCTCATCCACTGTGCTCGCTCCCAAGCTGTACAGACTGCCAAGTGGCAGAATTCACCCCAGAGCTGCTTAGGTCACAAATCTGTCCAAATAGGGCCATTATGGAGGAAGTAGGATGCTTCATTTATTTGGGTACCTTTGGAAATAGCATGTCTGTACAACCCTAATTTGGCTGTCTTCTGTGTATGCATTATGAAACAGCCTCATTACACACACAGGTAATATTTTATTTTTGCCTCCTTTCCTACACAGGACAGGGCCTGCTCTTTGGATGAATCAGAGGAGAAGACTATTGTCTGTAGCATCCCAGCTCCAACATCTGCTGAATTTGGACGATGATGTGTAAGTGAGGCAGGCAACTGTAGGAAGAGAAAGGATTAGGGCAGTCAATTGCTGCCCTGAGGACTTGGCAACTGTCCTTCCCCTGCCGAGCAAAGTAATGAACTGAAGTTTTTCATGGTTGTTCACCAAGTGTATGCGCAACCCCCCCTTTGCTGAATGCTCATCTGCACAGCCTTGGAGTAGTCCTGCAGAAACGCAGGAAACTCAGTCACCAAAAGGAAAGAATGTTCTTTTTTCAGCTTAGCCTTTACCAGCCTCAGTTGAATCTGTACAGCGGGGACAAGTGTCTCTGGCTTTTTCAACAAGAGACTTGCAAAATAGACAGGTATCATAGAGAGGAAGGGCACAGAAAAGCTGGAGGAGAAAGCAATTGTTTTTGTCTGCAAGATACAATTTGAATAGTGGATTGCAGCACTGCCTAAAGATACGTGCACATGCAAAATGAGAGAACTTATATTGGCTGCTGGCTCACAGCACGCTTCTTCCACTGCAATCATCTCTCTCTCACTAGAGAATGAGAAGCTGTTTCCAGGACTTGGCAGAGGGGTGTGAAAAAAGACCCACATTTTAATCTAGCATTTTTCCATCAGGAGATCTCAAAGCTGGAGATGCCTGTTATCCTCCCTTTACTGATCTGGAAACTAGGGCAGGGGAGGTGAAAGTCAACTCACAAAATGCAAAACTGGCACCCAATACATCTGGGTGTCTTGATTATACTCCAGCTGGGAGCTGGGGGCTGCTGTCCCCTTCTCTCAAGGGTAGCTGCAGGGTTTCCGGCTCTTGTAACTCATCTTTCCTTTGCTGTTTCACGCCACAGTCACTATTATTGTGCTCTCTTTCAGCTTTGTTGTTCCCAGCCACTTTTGTCTCTGTTCAATTTTGCCAGGCTTCTCCAGGTGAACCCATTTCTCTGTTCCCAGGTAAACTAATTACAAAACTTTCTGCCTCCAGAATTTGTATTCTGGATGATCTGCTCTTGCACAGAGACAGGGTTAAGCCGATAGCTGGGAAGGCAATTTCAGTAAGGCAGGTCTCTGAGCCCAAGCAGATTCGCTGAAGCATTCCAGACGTACAGGTCAACCAGAACCATCCATGATTTCGGTCACTACAATAGCTGAGGAAAGGAGTGTTCTGTTTAGCTGTAGCTATGGTTACAGTAGCCTATAACTGCACGCATTTCCGTTTTGGAGTATTCGTGGGGTAATATAAATCTCCCTGATGCCACAGGCCTGTTAACATGCAATACAGTTATTTAGTGCATTAGTGACATACCGCTCTTTGGCATGTCAGGCTGTATGTGGGCTGGTGTGCAAAGTGAAGTGTCACCAAAGGTTTATGGGAGGAAGGATTGTTTCTTCTCACCTACTTAGGAAGGGAATTAGGTAAGAGGTGCTTGATTCTTCAGTTGCCTAAGCATGAGACCTACATTCTCAACACCCAGAAGCAACCAGCCCAGAGAGAGACTACGTAAAGGCCCCACAGGGTTATGGGCAAGCCACTCGGTGCCTATAGCTAGTCAAGAATCAAACCCTTAAAAAATAAATAAATTGACTGCAGTCACGCGAGTAGCTCCAATGGAGCTGTTCTGGCAGAACAACCTGAAAGGGCAAAGCTAAGCTGCTGTTTTAATGGGTTTTTGAATTTTTTTTTTTAAGTCTGGGGTCTTACACTGGAATTACCTGAAGCCCTTAAAAAAACAAACAAACAAACAAAATGACCAACTGGGTTTGTGGCTTCTGCCTTTACTTCATACCTGAGCATGTCTAAGCTTGCTGCGGAGTTATGCTGAGGTAAACTGCAAAAGCACAGGGGTGAAGGATACAGTAAGTAGAATATAACGACTTTATTACATTAATGATACATCCAGGCAATGAAATTGATGCAAGTGGTTAGTACTTTTCAGTATCTTTAAAGGACAACTCCTTGAGCAGGTGCAGGAGAGTGGGCGTAGACTTTGCCCCACTGATGTCAGTGGGAACACCCAGTGTCTTTTGAAGCAGCTCATATGTGGAAATGCTTTTCTGCTCCTCTCTTGGGAGCGTGTGAATTCTCCAGAATGTGAGCCGCCTTTTAGCTGCAGAGGTGACTGATTTACACAAAACCGGATAGCAAGAACTTCCTGAGATGACCCTGTTTTGTGAGGAGATCCTAATCTCATGACAAGTTTGTCTAGCCAGATAATGACAGTAATTAGCCAGGAGGCAAGAAGGTGGATCTAGGTATTCTACTTCATGAGTAAGAAGGATGTTTTATGGCAGTGCAATTAGGAGGAGGATGGAAACTGTTAATATCCTCAAAAACGGAGCTGGAACAAGCAGCACAGCACAGAGAATTGCACTTGAGAGGAGATTCCCCAATCTGCTCTCCCCGCAAAGTGGACAGGTCCGAAAGAAAGAGGCCGAGGCCGTTTTTCAGAATAAGCCCGCACTAAGCCAGCACCAGCATTTAACAGTAGCAACACCACACTTATCATTCCTCTGGTAGGCAGCCCGCTTTGCCTGAAGCACGGAGCAGGGAAAAAAGGACCTGTGCAATAAATACTTGTCAGCATTTCAGATATTCAAACAAATGCGCAGTGGATAAATGAGCAAATAGAAGAGGCAGGCCACAGCTGATCCCTTAGTAAAGACCATATTGTACCAGCCTCACTCTAGGACACAAGAAGCTGAAAAATATCCTTGCAGTTACCGAGCAGCTTGGTAGGGCATGCCTGCTGCAGCACTAGCAGATTATCACCTGTCCTTATCTCTTGTCGTTTCCAGTCAAATATTTGCAGAACGCTTACATACTGGGTAGATAACAACCCACAGGCATGGAGAAAACAGAATACTTAAATCAAAAGTGCATGGATTTTTTTTGCTGAAAAAAATGTCTCTCTCTATAAACCAAACGTGAGATGTTCCTTGCAAATAGGTAGCTCTGGTGGCATAAAGTGATGCAGTTTTGTCTTTTTGGGGTGCTGCCAGACACCCTAAAATGATAGTGTGGACAGGAATGTCAGATTTCCCCCTTTCATCATAATGGTTACTTTGAAGCCTAATTACAGCCATTTAAACACCAGCCTATTAGCCATGCTATTGCTGATCGCTGCACCGAAACGCACAGCCAGATGGGGAAGTTCTCTCCTGGAGCTGGCTGCGCGGCTCAGGCATTGCACCGGAGTTTGGAGCCAGCACGGAGCAGCAGCAGGGGTCCTGGGCCTGGCAGCCTCTGTTGTGCCTGCTCTAGTGCTAGAAGGGGGACGGGAGCGCCACAGGACAAGCTGCAGCGTGACCTATCGCATGGCGATGCTCAGCCCGCCACAAAGGCTAGGCAGGTACATGAAACAAAGAGCTTGACTACTTCACCTCTGAATTTCTGCAGACCAGGATTGTGTCAAAAGGCGACTACATCTAACCAAGAGGCAGCTACTATCTACCCACAGGTCACCTACGGCTCCTCTTGAAGGACAACCGCCAAGAGCCACTGCTGATCACTAGCTGCTGCAACATACTCCCAGTAGAATGACTCCCACCACTTGTAGGTGCCATGATGAATGCAAGGCCTGGTCAGGTTTGGTGCCACTTTTCTGTTGCAAGACATGTCCCCTCCGTTATGTTTCATATTTCTGTCTCTGCACAGTCCAAAAAACGGGCAGCAAGGCTCAAATCTTGAGCTTTGCCTTTTCCCCAGAGAACTTTAAGTGATAACCCATCTCTAAAATAAAGGCCTAGCACAACGGTGTCTCTTCAACAGTGGAAAAAGAGCAGGAAACCAAGAATGCCGACTCTTTTGCAATCTCATCTTCTATTGTGAGTTACACCAGTTAGTTTCTGCATGGTTCTTGATGCTGCTTCTCCTAGGTGGGCCACCCAGCACAAGCCAGATATTCACCCGGTATAACTGGAATAGCTGTGTCTACTTGATGTCTTAGGGGGATATTCATGAGCTGAAGATCTGACGCTAATGAAGTTCTCGTGCATCACACTGTAAGGAACGTGAAACCAGTGTGGGTTTACTTTAACTTGTTTGGTTATAAACTGTGGCAGTTCAGCTGCTTTGTGACCAACCGAGACACCCCTGCAGCGGAGGCGGTATCCTCTGAGGGCTGGAGCAGAGAGCTCGGGCAGGAATAACAACAGCTGTCCCAATACAAAGTGTTCCCACTTATGAATCAAAGTCCTTACTAAGATCGTGTCATGTCCAGACATGCTTGATATTTATTCTTGCAGACATAATATGAAGGCAAGGATCCATCCTTTTTCAAGTGAATCTTTTTTTTTTTTCTTCTGCAATGGGAGAAAAACACAAACTGAAACATGCACTTGCTAAAAGGTTGGGTACAGGAAGTTCTGTTTAATTCGCACATTTGCTGTTTTTGATGAAAAGTAGGAAATACGAGTAACAGCCTTTTATTTCAAATTTGGCATAAAAATTTGCCTTCAAGGTAATGCTGAATAACAGACTTCACACTGCTTGGAATTAAGCTGATGATATTCAGTGGAAAATACAAGGCAAAGGCTCAGTTGTAGGGGTGTTTCATTTTGTTAAATTTCCCCATTCAAACCTCACCTGTGAGAAACCTACAAAGATAGCACTAGCAATTCAATAACTATTAGCTATTAAAATTTTCACACAATTTTTACCTTTAAAAGGCATTTTCCCTCTTTCTGACTGACATCTTCTAAGTGCTGGGGAAAAGCCCTTAACTGAAATTTTTTTAAGGGAAAAAATTAACATTTTTTTCCAATTATTGTTTTTCTCTCTTTTGCTTTCCTACTCTTATGTATTTGGCTTTGTTTTTCATCTCTTCGGGTCTCCATCTATTTCCATGGAAGAATACTCCTGGTTATACTAGAAATTCAGACAAAGATATCCAGCAATTCAGAAAAAGTGTCAAGTGAGTTTATGTTTCAAATCCTACAGAAAAGTAACTTTGAACTATTCAGAGGAAATATAATGAGTCTTCTAACAAAGTCACTGGGCCTTAAGTCAGGAGTACAATTAAAAGTTTTCCTAAAAAAAGTATTTTTTGTTACTGGTGTTATCTTTTTTATTAAAGTCATTTCAGCCATAGCTCCTGTGTGGACAAAACTATATCTCATTTATCTGACTTATCCACAGATACAGAGAGAGAAAGAAAGAATCCTACAGCAGAATGACACGTCTCACATCTGCTAAGAGGACTACTGGAAAAATTAAAGGCTGCATGCTTTTGAGCACTGACTACAGTGGGATCACAAGTAAAGCTTTACTTCATTCTGGCCTTAAGATAAGGCAGATGAGTGGTGGTACACAAGCAGCATCCGAGTATAGACGAATCTGTTGTTCTTACGGTAGGATGCAGTGACCTGTTGTAATTCTGCCAGAAGTGCTGTTTCCAGAGTGGACTGCTCCTGTCATCTAAAGTTAAATCTCTGCTTTAATCCCTGCAGGATACAGACTGGACATTTGTATAGTGACAATGAGTAACTGGGCTTGACATAAAAACTTAATGAAATTACCCCAAACATGTGACGCTAGCATTCAGAAGCAAGTATATCATGTAACTTCTCTTCGTTTCCACTTCATGACAGTAACTATGTTGTATATTTGAGAATCTGTAATGTTGCAGAAAGGGGAAAAAAACTAGAGACCTGATAACCCACTGTCATGGTAATGTCATGAATGACTTCATGGTCTTGAGATGAGAAACTGGTCTGCAGCATGATCTGAACCTCTTTGGAGAAGCTGCAACTTACTGGCAAGCCTTACTCGATAAAAATAGTCTCTTACTCTACATGGATGGCCAGCTTCTGGCTATTCTACTCACATTCAATGGCATCTCACCTCAGCTGGTCTCTCCATGCAGTGGTCACAGCTGCTCTGCACAGAGGTGGGCCTTATCAAAAGCACTGCAGACATCACCATCTCATAACTCAGTCACTCCACGCCATCTTTCTCAGTTTTCACAACCATTTCAGGAATCAGGTTTGTAGCAAGGCTCGTATCTTCCAAACTGAAAAAGAGGAAGATCTGATTTAATCTTGACAGAAAGGGCCTATGCGAGTTCTGTCTAATTACTAACAGAATTTAGGATCATCAGTTTCTAAAGGAAAAATCGTGTTTATGTATGGCTGAACTATTCTAAAGAACAGACTAGTAGTTCTTCCTGATCTCCCCCCTCTAATACCTCTGAGAATAACACTTGTAAGAAAGTGCCTCCTCTCTTCTCTGAATCAGCTCAGGAATTTTGATCTGATTTGGCTTTTCAAAACCTAACAAACATGTAGGTGAAAACCTGTTTTGGAAGGTAAATGCAAATGTCCCTGCCAGGCAAGCTGAAATAGAATGTTTCCGATGACTTAAGTGAACCATTGTCAAAAACATCATACACTTGCAGGAAGTTTTGGGCCTAGTGAAAGCACTTCCTGAGGTTAATTCCAAACCAGATGTTCTTTGAGCAGTAGAATTAATGAATCCTAGTTCACTGGGTACTTCTGTCCTTTGTCCCTTAGTCTCACCACCACAAAAACCTCTACCCCTGTGTAAAATTTCGATGAAATTAGTCAATGCATTCAAAAGTTATTAAGAGGAGACTGGCAAATGATGAGACAGATAATGCACTCGTGGCAGGCTTACCTCCTTCAGAATCCAAGCAGAAAATGACCCATACAGCTTCTGCCCAGCCCAGCAATTATCGTTGCTAGCAGTAAATAGCAACACAATATAAACAACACAAGTTCATCTGTATGCAAATATTACACTGGTATTCCACGCACCAGTATAATTCATGTTGTTGGGGATATATAATTCTGAGATTGATTTTAATAACTATTCCTCTTAGTGATAAGGGATTTATTAATACCTGCATTGTTAAACACAATAAAGGAGATTATGTACAAAGAGGAAACAGTGGCACAGGTTTTAGAATTAAACACACAGGAGAGTTCCTGTGTCTTGCCACTTGTAAATAACATGAGAAAGCTATTGTCACACGTGCCATGTGGCTCTTCCCTTGTCTTACCTAGCCTTGTACAAACAGCGAAGTGAGAAGGAGCCCCGTGGCAGTCTCACCCAGAAATTGTTCCCTCAGTGAAAGTGCAACCAAAAAAACCCATCCAAAATGAGATTTTCCTGAAGAATTTGCCCAGCTCGTGTGCCAGAAACATCTAGATTATAAGCACTTTAATACAAGTAGGTTGGTAGGAGTAACTTTAAAGATATGGCTTTGCAGACACACAAAAGCCCAAATATATCTGAAAAAGACTGTTCTTAAGCAATGATTCAACCTCCTCAATAGGACCATCCTTCTGCGTTTCTTTTCTACTGGTGGTTGTTCAGAGAGCTTGTTTCACAGGATTTGTTTTTAAAGTCCTGTGTGTTCATACTCTTTCATTTTCACATGTATCTATTAACCCTCACTTATGCATTGCTATAGAAATGGTAGTCACAAACAGAGAAGAGTGACTTCAAGAAGGGAATAACTATAAGCAGATGGCCATCAGTCTGTCCATTCCCATAATCACTACACAAGCAGATTTCTAAGACTTCTAGTACGGTTTGAGATTTCTGGACCAAGTTTCTACGGCTGACATTGTTGAATGGTCCACTCCCAGCTCTGATCTCCTCAGCTAAAGAAAATGAGCCCTTTGGTATTCGTTTCACACGAAGACCCTGGGTTTTTGTTCTCTTCAACTCCAGCCACAAAGGCTGGTACTGACGATCACCTGCCTGCTGCTCACATCAGTAGAAACTTCTGGCCAGGTACGAGTGCGGGCAAACCTTGGGGATGTGCATGGCGCAGTTGGCCTTGGCCTTTCTTGCTCTAAGCCCACGCCACATGCTGCAATCAGGCCTAAATTGACAGGTCTGAGCAGAAGCCCTTTGATTAAAATAGGGCTCCCCCGGGCTTGCCTTATGTGTATGTGTCCTCTACCTGCCAAAGAGAATGCAAACAAAATTCGATTCCGAGTACCCGGTAACAGTGCCCAAACACAGACTGGCCTGTGCGCATTCAGAGTTAAGGCAAGTTGGGCCATTTGTCCTCCTCCAAGCCTCCTTTGTTGGTTTAGGTGCTGTATTTCTATATCACCCATGCAAGTTTTGATTCTGATGGCTTACGTACAGGCATGCCAGAGTAAAGGGACTGTTTACATGAGCAGTTCACAGTGCCCAGATGGGAAGAGCACTCAGTGCTTGAGAGGATGAAGGTGAAGAAATACTGTTTGTGAAAAGAAAGAGCACAAAGTGAGGAATGGTGATGCGAGCCTTTCTCCCTTGTGTAAGCACTTAACTGTGTTTACAGAGGGGGGGAGACAGTTTTTTCATTGCAAGTGAACAAAAAAGGCAGATCTAAGGGTAAGAAGTTCAGCTGCAGATCAGAAACCAACATTTGGAAGCACAGGTAATCTGTCCCGTTTCTCAGTGCAGCTTCTGTGAGTGATGGCCTCCTTGGCACACAGGCGTTAGGAACATCAGGTCCTACCACTCCACTGATGAGGTGTGCTACTCTAGAACCTACGCCTCTCTGCTCTCATCCACCTCCTCTTCTAGGAAAGAGCTTACAGGACAAGGACTATTAATCTTATTTTACGGATGGGGAAGCTGAGGCAACAGACAAGGGAGCTGAAACGAAACCCACTGCCCTGAGTGGCAACCATCCTACATCAGCCCCTGGGCCTGGAAGTTGGATTCCCTCTCCTCCAGGAGGATTTTGTGCACGGAAGTCACGAGCATGAACAGGAAGCCCTCTTTGCAAGGCCCAGGAGAGAGGATGCTTAGATGTTCCACTCTCAGCTGATGGTGCAGCCAAAAGACACATAGCCAAACAGACCCAGCAGTCTTTGGAAGAAGCCTAATGAAGTTAACGAAGCCAGCTACATCAGTGATCTTTATCTGAGTCCCTCTGATCTCCACACACGGCTGCAAGGCCAAGACAGCCCTGTCTGCGGGGGATGCCGTGCGCCTCTGCCGCCTCGCCCGCCAGCCAGCGGAGGGCAAGGAGCGGGAAAGCGGGCAGGTGCGTACCACACCCTGTCCCAGCAGCCCTGGCACAGGCGGCCCCGCTGCCTGCTTCTGCACAAGCGGGGAGAACCCAAACCAAATACCAAACCACGCTGGACATTACATTACAGATGGAAACATTAGCACCACTAGCTCAGAATACAACCTGGCACCAAGCTAAGAGGGCTGTAAAATCAGGCTTTTCTCCATTTCCCTTATTATCCTTTGTTCAAAAATTCTCACCAGTTATACATTTAAAATCTTAAACTTCTTGCAGTCATTTCTGCAAACACAGTTTCTGCAGATTCCTAACTTTCTATTTTTCCTAGGAAAAAACAAGCTTATCAGTTCAGGAAAAGCAAGCAGAATTATTTCACTTCTGAACTGTTAACCAACAGAGCAGAATGCACCCCTGGACCTCTCTGCTGGACTTCGTTTTACATGAATGATACATCAGGTCCTCATTCACCTCTTTGAACTACATCAGCCATAACACACTCTTGAAGGCAACGTCCCCCACTGTGCAGTGTCGACTTCCCCTGTAAGGTACAGTGTGGCAACACGTGATTTTGGGTACCTTATTACTCGTGGTCACGTGGCTTGGTTCAGACAGGATACCAAGAAGGCAAGCAACTCCCGTTAAGCGATGTGCTGCAGTGGGAAAATCTGGCTTAATATTGATCTGACCTGCACTGAAGTACTTCGGGATGATATAACTGAGATGGTGCAGTCTGAGTTACATTCCTGCATCATTCCCACACTACGGTTTGTTGGAAACATCTGTTAAATAAATAAATGGCAGCTGTTGGACTTCATCTGGGACAAGAAAAGTGCAATTATGTTTTGAGGGAGAAAGATTTGCTTATCAAGGTGTTACATCTCCACACAGGCCCAAGTGGACCAGGACAGCCGTGCTGCTTTGCTCCAACTCAGGATGCCGTGCTAGGTCCATGGAAGCCTCAGCAGGGCTGGACTGATATAGGCATTGACATAAATTTTTACACCTTTTTTTCCTCAAGGAGCCTGACACCAGCATCCATCCTGGCCTCCTGCGTTAAGGTAATTGGCCTGCTGAGTCCTTTGAGGGTACAGCTGCGGATCGTATCTTGCTGGCATCATTTTGATTGTCTAATCTCCGAGTCCCCAGCTCACATTACACTCTGGGCATGACACCTGACCCTACAATAACTTCCCTGCAGACAGACCCTCTTCACAGTATCACACACGAGGTTTATAGGGCTCCAAATTGCCAGAGAACACAACAGCAGCACTGTCAATGCAAGCTAGGGAGGCCGTGCAGCTGAGAGAGAACAACCTGCCTCCAAAAACTGCATCTGAAGGATACGAGTGGCTTTGCACAAGAGGTGTCCCTGATCCCAAAAGGGGCTTCAAGAGATGATGATAGTAAGAACTTGAGACAGCACCTAACAGCTAGACATACAAACACACGCACAAGCATTTATGCAGGGATGCAAGAACTGGTAAAATGTGGTTTCTTCAGGCTGAATGAGAGAGAACCAGCTCTTGTCTTTCCTGTGCTAACAGTGCTGAGCTGTGCCTTACAGTATGTCCCAGCTGAGGATCCACTGAGCAGCTCAGCCAGCATGTTTAACCTGATTTTCCACCACACCTTTGGGCTGCAGCACACTGTCATTATATCATGCATGCCTGAAATATCTCAGTAAAGCCGGGATGAAGGAACCAAAAGACCTGTTTCTGACTTTGCTCACACCAACTAGCAACAGCTCTGTGTGGTCTTCAGCAGGCTCTTCTGGAGGAGTGAGGACAGCCAGTCCCAAACACTCAGGAAGACCGGCTTCCTGGGGGTGCAGCACCTCCCTGCTGTATTTCTTTGTAAGCGGCCCAAGCATCTCTGCAGGAGAACTGAACCATCCTAGGGCAAGAAAGTGTCTAACTCGTTACTGTGCATATGAAGTCCTTCATTAGTTGGGTTCAGCCTGCGACACAGATAAGTCATGTCTGCGGTACATGTGTGGGAGGGTGCATGCATGCATACCGAGATACACATGTACTGCTGCTTAATTCCCTTGTGGACAGATTTCATATTCAGAAGGAAAAAAATCCAAAACCCAGACAAATGCACAGTCCTTGGCCAGCAGCCAATGTGGAATCTACTGGGCTTGGGGAAGTAACACTGCAACAGCAAACGTTATGCTGATGTTTGTGCAACCTGAGAGTCAGACTGCTGAAGTGACGGGCGCTTCGCACACCTCTGACAAGTTCCAGTAAGGTCAAGCCCTACCCCTGCACATACGCCTGCATTAAAACAAGAATACTCTGCCTGCCTGCTCTGTGACGCATGTTCTGAATGGCTCCTTGCTTCACAACACTTTTCAACCATTTCTGAAATTCTTCATGGTTCTTCTCATTTGTGGAGAAAGAGGCTGGGGATTTCAGAGCTCACTCTTTGCCCAGCCTCAGCCATGATTATTAACACGTCTTATTCTCCCAAGACCCACACAACCACCTTCATGGAAGAGCATGAGTCTTTCTATAGGATGGGCCCTGTCATTTATATCAGGAGATAATGTCTTGCACTTTCCTCATTCCTCTCTCCTGAGTAATATCTTCTCCTGTAAATAGATGAGGGAGGGAGGGAAAAAAGGAAGCCAAGCAATTTCTTCACTGCCTCACAAAACATTAATATTCCCAGAATATTTGTTTGGAGCCAGTTTGAGCCTAAAAAAATGGTTTAACCGGACCAGGACCAAAGTCTGACTTCAACCTGCAGCTGGGCTGTCACAGTGCCTTTTGATCTCCTGTTTGCAGGTCACTTGGAGCTGACTGGCTGCAGCATCACAAGAAACATGGCCCGGCTGCGCAGCTCAGCCCAGAGAGCAGAGAGGTCAGGCGACACAGCAGCAACTCTGCCACATCCAGATTAATCCAGCAGAAACTAAATGCTTTGGCATTTCCAAGTGGAAACTGCTGGTGCAAAAAGCACTGCTCTTCTCCCATTTCTCCAAGTTTAAGCCAGCACAAAAGCACAACTTACAGGACTGAAACAGTCTTCCCTCAGCACTAGAGCAGCATTGCACTGACATGCACTCTTGACTGCCCACTTCTTCAGTCTCCTCCTCTCACTGTCGTATTCCTTTCTGTGGGCTGGCCTTACACTGCTTCGAATTGCTCCACCTCAGGCGTACTTGTCAGGTGGCTTCAATGCGACCCTACCAACTCTATTCCTGCTTTCCCTGCTTTTCAGTGCCATCCGTCCCTCGCTCAGAGTCTTGACATACTTCCTCCACACCCAGACTCACGGCGGTTCTTCACTGTCTCCTACTGAAACCAAGAGCCCATTTGTATCCTGCTTGTGTCCTCCCAGCAGGTCTTGCTCCTCTCACTCACCTCATTCCTGGAGTACGCCCTCCAAAAACCCCAAGGATTTGCATACAGGCGCAATCATGGGGGAAACAAAGAACAAACAAACAAAACACCACAACTCAGTACAATGCAAACCTGGGTAAACCCAAACTGCCCCAGTATGAGCGCATTTATCTACCTGTACTTTCTTGACTCCCCAGCACAGAAAAAGAGCTTCTTAAAACTTTAACGATACTTGTTACTCAGAGCTTTTGGCTCTGTAGCAATTACACCGTATATTTAGTTACTAAACAGTATCTGTGAAGAACTTACGCAGGAGATGATTATTGCTGCCAGATCCCGCTGTTTCTCACAGGGATGAAACATTACTGAGTATGCAAGAGGACCACATCTACAACTGCAGAGCAGCATTTTCAGAAGTCTTCAGCACGGGCCCCAGCTTTGGCCCTGTTGATAGCAGTTGGAACACACCACGGGTACTGACTTTAGGGAGTGCTCCAGGCTCCTGAAAATTAACCAAAGATTTCAGCAGGACTTCTTCTGTCATCTGTGAAACTTGGACCAAATGATGTGGTTACACTGCACCTGTATTTCATCTTAAAGGATCCCAAACTATTTATAGTCACTTGCGTTTTACTTTCAGGTGTGTTTGGGTGGGTAAGCAGCAAGGACAAAGCCATACACTTAAGTCATCTTACTGTAAACAAAGATATCTTCAAATCATATGCAGCGCAGAGTGGATGAGAGGGTATGTACCTGCACACACAGATTCTCTGTCCCCACTGGACAGCCTGGAGAACTCTCACCTCACAGTGAATCTTCCCCTGCATTCCCACCTGAATGAAAACACTCTCAAAGAGAGAACTCCAAGTCAAACAAGATGTTTGCTTCTACTCAGAACAAAACATTCTGTTTCTTTGAGAGATTTCTTCACCAAGAAATGAAAAAAAATTTGCAAAAATTTAATGATAATTTTTAGAATAAATAAAAGATGCTTCGTTGTGAAATTAGACCTTTCTAAATTTCTTTATGCCTGCACCAATTTCATAGATCTACCATACAGATGTTTTGAACAGAACAAAGAAAAGCAGTCTGCTCCCTAAAATATCTCCCACCTGTAATCATGGTCAGAGATTAGCAGCTAGGCACTTTACCAATAACCCTGTTTGCTGATCCTAAGGCAGAATCTACCCTGCACAGCCTCTCCGTGTAAGATTGTATGTTAATCAAAAGAGAGATCTTGAAGCATTAAACTGTTTCTTTACCTCTAAAACAAACAGACAAGCCTGCAGATCACAGCCGCTATTTCGCATACCCGAACCTTTTCACATGAACTTTAGTATCTCTTGCAGCTGCGTGTGTTAACAACAGGGAGGTCACGTAGGGTCCTCTCTGCTAACTCGTGTGCGGCACATCACATCGGCTGTAATCAGTACAGGGCCCGCGGAACACGGGTAAGGAAGACCAGCTGCCTCCAGCACAGAGCACAGCAACGTATCCCTTCGCTGGCAGTGGCGGCTGCCATTTCGCAAAGCCCTAACAAAAACCTTCACTCTGAGAAGTTCCCCCAGCCTAAAGGCAGAGGTCAATGGAAACAGAAGGCAATAACCACACAGAGTTTAGGCATGTAAGAACAAGTTCCTGATCACATGGTCTCAGTTGGATTAGAGTTCCTCACCGTCCAGCTAGAAGTTGACAAATTCCACATTGGAGTTAACTTCCTAATTTTGCCCCATGTCCCACCAATTAGAAAAGGAGAGAAATCCCAGATGGCACCTCTAATAATTTACAGCAAAGGGAAAAACAAACAAAAAGCCTCTGAGCCATTCCCTCTCCACTACAGGCTTTCCAGAGCGGTTCACAACCACCTTTTAGATCCCTCTATCCCCAACAACTGCATAGCTGTTCTAAAAGCAAAGTCCATTCCCAAAGGCGTACTGGATCTCAGACGTTGCGATACAACAATGAAGAGAGGTTTTTTGTGTTTTGCTACTTACACTAAAAGACTATGAAGAATCAGCAGGGCAAAGCCACCTCTACGTCTGTTAACTAAGCAAGTCAAAGCGACAGCCTGAGTAGTCGGCAGATCAGATCTGCGTGCAAGACACAGTAGGTCTCACAAATTACATGGGTTTTCCTGTTTTGTTCCTCCTTTTCTGCTGCGAAATGGTGTCCAGGTAGAATGTGAGGCCTCTGGATATTCTCTCAGGATTTCTAGATGTCCTACATATGAGTCAGAGCATTAGATCTCCAGAAATCACAGCCATGTCAGCAACCTACGTACAGACCGTCAGCCAGACTATTCATTCCTGAGTCACGGAGAGAGACAGTGTCTGTTTTATTTATATGGCTCTTGTTTGTGTGTTAAGCTCTTTAAAAAAGGGAGACTGATCAGACAAGTCGACTCACAGCTAGACCCCCAAAGAAAAGAAAAAGAGGTTTTGCTTTTCCTATGGGGCAGAAGGGACTGTGCAGAGTTTCCCGTAACACATAAAGCCACTGAGCTGACAGAAAGCGAGCCCCTGCAAGGACAGAAGGTACGCGGGTGTGTGCAGGGAGAGGATATTATTGCCAATAACAGCTCTTATTTTCAACCTGCCCTTTGTACTTTTGGTTCTGCTTAAGAAGTGAATTATTCTAGTTTATATTCTAGTATAACCAACTTGGGAGTTTTAAAGCCTTGCTGGTCTTCTTTGGAGAGCTGGTGATCCAGAGAAGGCCTAGGCAGATCCACCTCGAAGCTCTGGTTAACTTGGGATCCTGCTGCAGTCACAGAACGTCTCCACCTACACAAAGCACTTGGAGATGTGCTGCTTTTGCTGTGCTTCAGAGAGCCAGGTATCCCAGACGGACATACAGAAGCCTTCGCTCCCTGTTGCTGTACGGTATGCTACAAATGTGGGAGTTGGTCTTGAACTAGCAGCATCTTCAAGTGTTTTGAAATCTGTGTTCCTCCTCTGAAGGCACATTTCAGACAAATACGGGCTGGGAATGTGATGGAGGGAGCAGCAGAAAGGGCTCCCAGCTGCAAGGCACAGCGGGGTGGCAGCGGGAAGCAGGGATTGACAGAGTTTGCTTTCAACAGCTGGTGTTGAGGAGCTTTGGGATGGGAATGGCTGTTTGACCCAACTACCTCCAGCACAGCCCTGACTAATGGCATTGCACTTCAGCAAAGCACGTGGTGACATTCCTTTCCACAGGTACAGGATTTGCATAGAAATAACAACTCAACAGCCTCAGCTGTAATTGCTGCTGGATCAATACAGGCAGCTGAACCCTTTAAGCCACCACCCACAGGAAACATGAAACGTCAAAGCCTTTCCAAGGCAAACCTCTTCTCCCAGAGAAAGAAAGAAATTTTCGCACCACTCCCCTGTTCTCTTTCCTGCCTTGAGTAAGCCAAGCCTTACAAAGACCGCAGTTGTTATAAGACAGCCTGTGCTGGCAAATGTCCTGTTGCCCCCCAGATTAGCCAACCCATGAAACAGACTCAACACCCAAAGGACAGTAATTTGCTCGCAATTACCCAAGCGTTGTCAATCATTTGATAGCAGCACTAGGCACCGCTCCTGCATGATGTAATTTCCAAGTCACTTGGGATGCAAAAGGAGCCAGGCACTATCTCCCCTTCAGTGCCAGCAGGTAACGGTTGACTGAACCCTTTGGAGTACACAGCATTGGGTGCCTTGGAAAATTTTTACTACAGTGCATTCCTCCGTGTTTAACTCAACAATGGAAACAGAAGAAGGGATTTCTGTCCTGCTTCTTTTTGGAGGCAAGCTAGACACAACATGAGAACACTAATCCACCTTCTGCAAAGGTCTGCTGCCTGACTTCTTGCCATGCCTGTGTCTCCCCAGCTGTCCCTTGCTGCACCGTGCTTCACCGCACGCTTGCAGAGTGCAGGGCTCAGAAGAAAAGTCCAGGATCCTACCTCTAACAGTGCCCGAAAGGAAGAGGTGCAGTCCTGTGCACTGGGCCCAAGAGCCTGCACCATTCAGCTTCTGCCAGCGTGTGTCTCGGGGTCATCTTCAGAAGGATGTTGTACCTCTCTCTTTGCACTCAGCACCTTTCACTGCAGTTCTCCTTTCACTGGCTCTTTGATTTTAAAGCCATTTATATTCCAAGCCAATCTGTACTAAAAATAGGCTTCCTTACTAAGAATGGCACTGGCATTACTCACTTACCTGCTACGTTCTCATCTCACTCTACACTGCCACACCTCCAGCTGGAGGAGTGTGCTGCAGTAATCATCCACAACTATGTGCTTCTGTGAGCAGGTTTTGAAACTTTGCCATCCTTTGGAAGCTCCCACTGTTTTTTCTTTCATGTGCTAATACAGTTCAGTGGCTTATCTCCCTTCACATCCTTGGGGCACACCTCTTTGCAAGACTGTATACTGACAACCCAACCAAGTGGGAAAGACACACAGGAGATACAGCTGTCCCCCTTCTTCCCCCCCGTGCAATTCAGGCCAATCTGCAGTTCTCAACTGAAGGGCATGCTGTTCTTACTTGCATTCAGGAAGAAACAATTTGCTGCTGGAAGCTACTGCATCCTTTGGCTTCATCTGGCAGCCACTCCACTCAAACTGCTCATCAGTTACTAGCAAGGAGGCTTGCAGGCTTTCCTGGTGGGAGGTACACTTTTCCAGCTCAGTTTTGCCAGATGCTAAGCATTTCTGTGAGGTATCGCTCCTCTTCAAAGCCCCTGGAAATCTAAGGGTGTGGGAGGCAGGCCATACCTCTAGCCAGGTCTAGCTGCATAGTTAAATGAATCCTACATAGGGTTTTGTTTTCTTTTCCAGTGTTCTTTTGTGTTTTGCACACCACTTTCAGTGCAGGAATGTGTTTCCTCCTGCTGTCCACGCCAGAGGTGCAGCCAGTGCTAGAGCTGACTGTCATTTATTTGCTCTGATAAGGGGTTAAATATGCACAGGTAAACCTGGGCGTATGTTCATAATGCAGGTGGCAGAGATACTTTAAAGGAGGCACCTTTCTTTGTTCCTTTAATGATTCATTCATTGGGAGTGTGGGAATTAACCTATATAAATTTTTGCTACTAAGTAGATACACCTAGATCCTGAAATAGTGGATGGGTGAGAACCAGTTACAGAGACTCTACACATTGTCCTGGTAGCACAGAAAGAAACAAACCCACAGCGGCAGGCTGGGAATAAATGACTACATGGCATTTCTCACGGAACATTCTCTACCTCCTGTTTTCTGGTGACTCACTGAAAATCCTACAGGGCTGCAAGAGACACCTCTGAGAAAGGTCTGACTTTGCATGAGACCTTCAACCGGGCCCCCTCTTCTGGGGGCTAAACTCTGACAGCTGGAACTGCTCACGGATGTAACTGATAAGACTTAGACTCAGCAGCGAGCACAGGCAGCCACACTTTGGTTGCACCAGCACTGGGAAGCAGGTGTGACATTGCATCAGGAAGCCAATATGAAAAGGGAGGCTGGCTTTCCAAGGCTGGCTCAGTGCCCCCTTTGTAAGCAGCAGCTTACACCTCATCAGCTGGGAGGTGGAGAAGAAAGATTTGTATTTTGGGCACCTCACTAGCGGAGAACTTTTCTCCCTCCAGCCTAGGTAGATGAGGAAAGAAACCTTTCTGGGAGGCTGTGCAGAGCAGGCTGAAATCTCCAGACTAACTCTTGGGCTCATAGCATTTTCTGATTTTGTCAGAAGAGCCTTAATGTCTCAGTAAACAACAAGTTGATCAGTCTAAGACACTTTAGAGAGGACAGGTCAATCCTGGCTTATCCACTGGAAGTTATAAACTACATTAGCAGCTGAGGAGCTGTGTGGGCTCACAGAAGCATGAAGCAATGGTCAAGTAAAGGGTTGGGGTTCCTAGGGAAATATATTGCAGCCTACGACTCAGAAGGACATGTGTAGGAGAGGGAACAGCGATTCACACGCACAGTGATACCACATAGGACAGAAATTACAGTGAGGAGGAACAAGAAGCACCAGGATGCTATACTCAGGCAGGATGAAACTTCCCTGGCAGAGTAGCGCAGAGAAAAAAAGTCACCTCTAGTGGCTCTCCCCTGCCCACTGCTCTGTCTTTTGTGCTTGGTGGCCCCAGTCATACTGGTCAGGCTTCTGAGCTGCAATTAGCCATGTGAGCCAGAGCAGCGTATCTGTGGGCTGCGAGTGTCCTTTGGGAGGCCAGGCAGACATGCCACACCAGGTCACGGCAGAAGGCGCGTGGGCACAGTGAGCCAATGCAAAGCATTCTCTTGTGTGGCATATCCTGTTTCACCCCAAGATATGTACAAGGTCACCGTCTGCTTACCAGTGCTCACAGGTGATACCATCTGTTTAATCAATGTTCTCCACACTACGAAATCATCCCAGATACTTTGCATTGGAGACAGCTTTTCCAATAGTAATTAGCAAGGTCGGGGGGGGGAAGAAGCAATTGTAAGGCTTCTTTTTGCATAGGTCGTGGCATCGCCAGCAAACAGCCTCCCCTCACCCCCACTTCCTCCTCCCCCAGTAACTGTGGGCCTCCCGACATTTCACTTTGGTAGCTACTGTACAGGAATATTTCATAAACAGGCCTGAGGGTTTGTCTGCTGCCTGTCCTACTTCCCAGCAGAGCACCCGAGATCAGCTGGGCAGGAATATGTCTGCCCGTATCGCACTCCCATGCTGCCTGGATGGGAGATGGAAGCTTACCACTGAGGTCCAAGACGGCTTCCCACACACGGTCTCGGGCTCTCAGCTTAAGACATGTTACAGTTCGCAGTCGGGTCCCCAAATCATGACACTGGCTCTAAAAATCAGAAGAAATAAAGTAAGCCTTGTTATTTTCAAAAGTGTCTCTCAGTCTTTAGGGTAACATTCACTTCATACACTGAACTTCAACCCTTCTGTCCCTAGGGGCTGTAAATGTCCTTCCTCAAATTAGATACTTGAAATTTTAGGTTCTTGGGCCATGCCTCAATTCCCGGAGCCGGTCCTTTGTGCAATACACCATTAAGCATCTCCAAGGACTAAGCCTGAAGGGACTGCTTAGTCTAGTCCTCCACAGCACCAGGCAACTGTAGATATTTAGATCTGATGCACATGCACACAAACTACTAAAAGCTTCAAGATTCTCCGAAGCCTCACACTGAAACTACTGCTAATACAAAAGACCAAAATCTACAGCTATTTCCTCCTTGCTGCACCATCTGTGATGGAAAGGTTCACTGCGAAGTCATTAGTGTTGATAATCCTGCACACAGCAGCCAGTCCAAGACATCCTTTCTGAAAGGCTAGAGTGCCTTCCACAAAGTTATCTGTGTCATCAGCTGTTAATCAGCACAGACCAATTGATTTCATCTTCCACTAAACAAGGGCCTGGCTTGTCTTTGTTTTGGTAGATGTTCGTCCGTGATAGTTCTGTAGCTGTGACGGTGAAAGATAGCACGGCTTGGTAGCATTTTTAGTGCTTACCATTTCACTCTGTGACCGGGCTTGGAGCCCAGGGAAGGGTTAATCCCCTCACTGGTTTTGCCAGGTAACAGCTGTTCTACTTTCTGGATCCCTGGATCACCCAGTGAGATGCTTTTGGTGAGGGAAGTGGATATCCTTGCAGAAGCTCCTGTGGGAGGAGCTTTGGGAAAACCAGTCAGAACTGGTCTCGCCAGCCCCGGAGCATTCCTGCTCCCATGCTGATGCAACTGGATCCAATCTCCTGGCAGACCAGCTGGCTGCTCTCCAAAGAGCTCCCTCCAGACTGGCTCACACACGGAGCTGAGACTGGGGATGGCTGTGATGAAATTTGAGCAAGGGGACGAAAGGCCTTCACCCTTCATTAAAGCTGGGAACACCTGATGGAGATAATGCTTGCTCTTAATTGGCTCCTCCCAAGACAACACGAGCTGCCTTGGTTTGCTGCAAGTTTACCATTCTGCATGCGGAGCATCTCCCCAGCACCAGTGAGACCATGGATGTTGAATCATAGTGTTGAACTGTAGCGCAATCACTTGGGATATACGAGTGGGAATCATTTAGAGACTGTTGTGCAACATCAGCGTGAGACAGTAAAGCCCAGAGTTATTTCAGTGGCAACACTCAACTTACTCCCACTCAGGATTTAGTGTACAGCAGCTTTATGTGACACGCTTTGCAACTAAGCATGGACCTCGTGCATCCTGAAGACGAAATAGCTGAACTGTGAGCACTGCTGAAGTATACTCCAGAACCAGGCAAAACCAGAAACAGGGTTTTAACAGAGAGAAAGATGCAAATTTAAACAGTGTGTTTAAACTCTACTCCAGACACACCAAGAAGGTCTCAGTTACTTATGTATGTCTTCTGAATGAAAGCAGCTATTAGCACGAGCAAGATAATCTTGACAAAGAGAATTATGAAATGCTTTAAATATGTCTTGAAGCAGAATCTGTTAGACCACAGCGAAAGGACGGAATCTTCCGAACACTGCTGTTTTCCTTGACCTCCCACTAAATCGATGACAAAATTCACGCTGATGCTACTGGGACCGAGATCAGCCAGTGCCGATGGCTGCCAAGCTCTCTGCCATCACTGTTCACCATCCCTTCCCAACTTTTCTTGCGATACTTTTGCTAACAGACATACATTGTCGAGTCTTGCACTGCTTGCTCATTAGCATTGCAGTAAGTGATTTCTTATGTAAATTGTGCCAGCCCACAGAAAAACCAGTTCGATTCCAGTCTGCGCTGCTGAGGTGGACATAGAACAGAGGAGAACAACCAAGATGCTAATGATCCTGGTGGTGGTTATTTTGGGGGAAAAAAAAAAAGGAAAAACAAAGACTGGGCATAAAAACATTCACTGCATATCTTCCACAGCAAGCAGAATTACCCTCGCATCTGCAAAGACTACTCCATATACAAAATTCCCCTGGCTACCTATTTGCAAGCGCCGTCACCAAGCTTGTACAAACAACAGGAGTTTCTATGCACCTAATTAGAGGTTTGAAGCTGAAGAGCAATTTTGTCTACGGACCTCACGTCTTCTTTCAAATCTTGACTTTATCTTTTAAAGGCATGGTTATGAAGCTGATGGTAACATTTCATTTCCACGTAGAGTCTCTCAAACTTTAAGACTGTAAATGTGACCAAGAAAAATAAGCAAGTAGCCATGGTAACAGGATCCTTTTCTTCTTATTGCTGTTGCTATTACAAGCTTCTCAAAGGCCTGGATATCGTTTCTGGTTTTATTGATGTCACAGCGTGCATCACTGTGTCAGTACCCCGTCACGCCTCTCCCACACTGCAGACCAACACGAGATGCTTACTGCTGAGCCTACAAGAGGGCACTGAAATGCTGACAGTATTGCACGCACTTACATAGCACAAGGGCCATTAATACTCTTCCTGTCCTTAATATTTGCAGTGGTACGACAGAGATAGTGGTTGAATTTCGCACTGTAAGAGTTCCTTTAGAGGTGATAACAGGCCTTATGGGAATTATCCTAGATCAGTGCTTAAAACTGAAGGGACAGTTACCATTTTTCGTTGTTGGGGAATCAAAATGTAAAATCTTGTACTTGTTCTGGCCCATGAAACCTTAGTCTAGTACTCCATTCTTTCACCTTAACACCCTTCCAGTTAAAATCCCAACAGCTGCTGTCTTGTTCAGACAATATGCTAGTGCTTGCGTAGAACATCTCAACAAGATTAAAACACATAGTTACTGTTCATGTTCTTGAAAAGCTTTCATCATAAATCAGAGGGACTAAGACCTGACAGGACATTTGTTGCCCTAAGCCCTGGTTTGGTTTTGCTCTGGTCCGCTCCACCCAAGAGGTGTCTGCCTTTCATCCCTGACAGTAATCATCTGCAGGCATAAGACAGGAAAGCGCCTTTTAACTGGAAGAGGAGCCAGATCTACAGGAGGCAGATACCGTTTGAAAGCAATGCAGACAAATATCAACGGGAGCCACACTAACTCTGCCTATGGAAATTACATTTGAAAGTTTCATTTGCAACTCTTTCTTTGCATTTTCTGTGTGCACCTTTAATCATTTCTGAACACAAATCACACTGCTTAGAAATGCAAGAGCAAAGGATGCAAGAGGAAGGGAAGTCTTGTGGCTAAAATGTAGGACAGCTAACAGGTTCAGTTCTTGTTCGACCACCAACAATTCACTTTATCATCCCAGCAGTGAAATAAGGAGAGGAAGGCAGATCTGACAACACGTCGTATAATCTGGATTGTTTTGGAGGTGCTCAGACCCTATAGCAATATAAGTGGACAATCTAATAGAGACATTTCAAAATACATTCATTACTTTGGACACCTAAGAAGTCTTTCCTGTTTCTGCTGTTTTTAACTGGTTACTTGCAGTACTGAAGTGATTTCCTTTCCTAAGTGAAAATAACTGATGCCAAAACGCGTACCTGCTGATCTCCTGGAAAACTAGCAGGTTTCACCCATGAACTAATTTGATCTGTAAGTGACTGCAGGTACCCAGATACAAACTCATCGCCAGCTGTACAAGGAAAACCACGCTCAAAGAAGGAAGCTATTTTTAAGGTCTGGACCAAAGTGTCAATAGGCAAGAATCCATCAGCAGTTAGAAGTAATGATGACGTTACCTTAGCACGCATGGTGTTGGAATGAAGGCTTGACATCTATGTTAGGACATATGGGAATAATGGATTAGATCGGGCTCTCAGATTACTTAGTTTTGTCCCAAAATGAACAGAGAACAAGCTGCAATATTTCAGTCAAAAAACACTGAGCTGAAAAGTGGCTTCTTCTGAATTATATGCAAAGAGATGTCTTTCAGACATAAAAAGCGTTGAAATGAATTTTTTTTCCAAAAAAAAAAAAATTTGCCACTCTTCTTNCCCTTTTTTTTTTTTTTTTTTTTTTTTTTTACCTTGGACTTAAGCCGTCCCACCTCACAGATCTCCTTTGGTTGAAAAAGACACATATCCTGCTTCCTTGGCTTTAGGCCTAGATCCCCAGTAAGCTAACAGCCGTTTTCCTGACATTCAGAGGTGTAGCTGTCTCAACCCAGCAATCTCACGAGTCATAGGCAAAGCCAGACCTGCAGTAAATGAGGATTATTTGCTTGAGGAAGGTGTAACCAGCAGAGGAATGAGAGGTATGTACAGCTTTGTTCACAAAATGAGAAGGAATCAAAGCTTGCTTACTAAACGCTGTCTGACCCTTCTGTCCACTGATTTATCTCATGTGAATAGCCTTCACCACTGACACCTTGCCCTTGCTCCATGCGCATGCTCACTTAGTGCATTCAGTTGTCACCAAGAACATGAAGCCATTGCTTCCTATCAAAGAAAACTCCTCAGGAGCCAAGTGACTGCTGGATGGTTCACTGAAATGAGGCATACCATTAGGGCATTGAGAAAACCTCTTCAAAAACCAGCAGGCATTTCTCCCAGTTAACAACCTTGCTTTCGGAAATGTTTGTTCAAGTAATTTACTGAAGTACTTGTCATGCTAACAGGCTAGGTAAGTATATTGATGTGAAAAACACCCAAAGTTATTTTAAGAACACTAAACTTCATACCGTTTACTGGAAACAGCACTGAACAACTGGATTCAAGCAAATCACTGCACAATGTCTACTTGCAGCAACTGCCAATACAAACACCTTCATAGGTGTCCATGTATATCTGGATTTACCAGGAAAAAGAAAACATCTTAAACTTGCACCTTTTCATTGCCACAGAGAAGAACCAGTCTTTCTTTAATATCTGCCACGCCAAGATTCAAAGGAACATCTGCTACTGCTCTGAAGGAGATAGGAGCTACTGAGAGGAGGGTAGGACAAGGGGTGCACAGTTCACAAGCAGACAGGTAGTTGTTCTGGTCATAGACAACTGCAAAACATGCAAAAGCTCCACAAATCCACAACAGAGAAAAACAGCGTAAGGAACTACTAAGTTTTCTAAAAAATCGCAGAGATCGCAGAGAACGAAACATTTAGGAAAGGGGAAGGAACTGTGCAAGCAGATGTGACCCTTGCTTTACCAGAATTCCTGGATACTGAGCTGGATACCAAAAATGCTTGCAAAATCAGCCATGTGTGCAGAAAATTGTGCAAGAGACATCAGGCTACTCTTCCAGATCTCAGCAGAGGCAGCTACAGGTAACAAGGACACACAAGCTCTCCCGTCAAAAGTAAAGTCACCACTGGAAGGCCAAGAAAAATCTGGAGGCAAAACTTGCTAGTAAGAAGTGTGACCAATAACCCAGGCATGCTTACTGGAACGAAGGTAACTCCAAGGCGAGGGGAGCAGATTAAAAGTCTGATGATGTGTATGTCCTGAAGAACAGCAGACCAGAGCTGCTTGTCACACAAGTGTCGTATCCATGGACATCAAGAGACTTCCAGACATATAGTTCCACCCATCACTTGTTTTGTTTTTTAATCAAGCAACCTACTGGACACAGCAGGTCCTAATGGTGCTTGTGTACCAAATTCACATTAGGACACTAGTAGCAAGCTGTAATTAGTCAATGCCATAGCTCCAGTAGAAAAAAAACATTACTTGCTAAGAAGAAAAAATGTCACGAGTATTTGCTAGCAGTTCCAGTTGATTAAATGCATAATTCAGGGATATTTTTTTTAAAATGGAAAGCCGTACATCAGTTCTAAATATACAATTAAGTGTCATTCCTGGACAGGGCATATCTCCCTCAATTCTCTGCACTAAATTTCTCAGAAAGGAATACCCTCAGCCAACAGCAAACATTCTACAGTGCTCAGCAAGGCCACCACAGGGAACACAGAAAGTTGGCTGCCTAGCACAGGACAGCAGTTAGCACACGCACAGCCACATGGCAGCAGTTCTCTCTGCAGCACAGAAGAGCTCTGCTCCCCTAGCAAGCGCTACAGCAATGCTGGATATGACTGACCCACAGCAAAAGTCTTCTCTTGGAGACAGCTGCTGGCTGCCCTACTTTTCAGAAAATCTGGCTGCAACCTAAATCTGTAGAGATGAACAAGTCTTCGAGAAGGCCTGCCCTCGCCTGTTTCTAAACTTTTGGCTAAGAAGCAGTAACAATTTTCCTTCCTGATTATTGATGTGAGTTCCAGTCCAAGCAAGGACAACTGCAGTTGAGGCTTAAATTTTCAAGACCCCAACCTTGAGAAATGGCTTAGCTGGGCACCTACATTTCCTAACTCCAGTCACTCAGTAATCAAGAGTATGAAAAATACACAACAGATAGAATTTACAAGTTGCACTGCAGTAGCTTCACTTATGTTAGGCTTCAAGGCTGTGGTGGGAAGAAGAAAAATAGCTCAGTGTTCTGTGATAGCATTGTAGCCTATCAAGTAGAAAACTTGGTATTTACTTCAGAAATAAGACTAGAGATAGAAATGATTCAGGAAGAAGAGTTTCATAGCTTTCAAAGGAGGGCCGTAATCTGTTCCTAGTCTCACTAGGCTATTGCTCAGCTACCAAATGAAATTGAGCTTGTTTACTCCAAAGCAAAAAGCTTGGCATGACTTACAGAAACAACTTTTCTTGCCAGAGCTCTAATACCAAATGTCTGTGGAAAAGCCACTTGGAGAGGTGCTATTTACTTTGGTAATGAAGCAAGTTCCCTGGAATGAAGTATTGCCATATTCCCAAGAGATGTTGCAATACATTTACCTGTACCTCAGCTACACACCACACAGGCTCTCAGAGTCAGGGTCTGAGAACTGCTTGGCTAAGCCAGGAGTCCAAGGCAGCCAGCTCTTCCAGACAAGACTATGCCCTACTCCTACAGCAAGCACACAACCTGGTTCCCAGTAGAACATTTGTTTCAGGTTTGGTTTTTTTGGAAAGTTTTCCTATCTGCCACAAGCTCAGACAACGCAGTTAACTCTCCTTAGAGACCCTTTTGAGAGACAGGTCTTAAAAGACGGCTCACACATCTTTTAGTGAACAAAGCCATGAATTTTAAGCAGAACTCATCCCCTTGAATCTCATTTTCTAGGCAACTCTGACCTCAGACCCCAGCTCACTCCTCGAAGTGCTTAGAGGGAACATCAGCATACAGTTGGACTAATAATTACCTGTGGAGGAAGAGAAATTAAAGGTAGACTTTGCAGGCCAAGGCTGCCTTGCTGTTTAGAGAGTCACGGGCCTGAGGCTATTCTGCTTTTCCTCATTTACTTAAGATGGAGTTCCAAGGCACTGTTCAAATCCTCCCTGGCCACACCGAGATGAGACTCTCCCCTGTTCAACAATCCCCGCTCCTCATTCCACTGCAAAGGGCTACTCATTTGCTGAAACTTCAGTTTCAAATTTTGCTTCCAATGAGGTAGCTCACTAATCCCCTCCCGAGCCCAGTACTTAAAAGATTCCTTTGTAGTTGAATTAAATGGACTTCCTACTGAAACAAGTCCTTGCATTTGCACATTTTGTTTACAAACAACTTGCACTCTTACAACAGCAATGAGCTCTACTTTACACACTGCTGTAGCTCTTCACAGCCCTGTTTTGTGCTCTTAAAAGTGCTGAAACTCATGCTTAGAGAAACCAAGCTGATTTGAAGTGTTTACATGTATTCCTGAGAGCAAGAAAAAACTCTTACCATGATTAGGTTATGTAAAAAGTTTAATTATAAAATAAATAAGTTTGTTATGGAAACATTAAATATTAAATACAATAATAAATATTTACACATTTACAGATATGACTTGACACTTAATGGTATTGCTCTGCTACCAGAATTCTGCTCTGTTTAAACAGAACACATTCACTCTTCCAAGAAGGAACTGAACTCAGATAATACTCTGTGCTCAAGATTGCATGGACATTTCAAGAAGCTGAGGATACTTGGGTCAGAAAAGTTTGAGGTAAGTAGAGTTCTTCAGACCAGAAGGTAGAGCGCAGGAGACCACCACTTGCCGAGTATCAGTGCATGAATTTCATTCTTCAAAGGAACAGGTTCTTGGTCAAGTTCTCAAATTGCTGGATCTGATTTGAATCATTTGACTTCAAGTGCTGCTCAAAGCAGCATCAAGCATCTGGGTAACAGATGTGTTGTGTTTACAGCCAACGGAAAGATGCCACAACATGAGTGTCCAGGCTTATCAGCTTGTTTGAGCATGTGTATTTTCCTTCAGAGACAGAGCTTCAGATCTTGCATTTATTTTCTCAGCATCCTGAGAAGGAAATTTTTTTTTTTTTTAAACTCTGGCTAGCACACACACAAATGGATAGCTCCACTCACACAATAAGTCCTACTGAATTCAGAGGGATTACTTTCCACACATACAGTAACAGAACCCAGGTGTGGCTGACAAAGATGTCACCGACACCCTGCTAGTCGGAACTAGAGATGAAATTCTTTGAAGCCAATATCAACAGGAGCACAGCAACAGTGGAATTGGTTTTGTCCACTGAGGTCTAGTGAGATAAGCTCTTCCCTTCTCTAACTTTGGGGAGAGGGAAGGGAATATCCTCCCCTCTACCTTGCTTTCCTGAAAGCCACAACTTCTCTCCATCTGAGTTAGAGCTGCCAAAGGAGACTTGCTAACAGAAGAAAGTCCATCCACATAACAGACTGGAGTCCCAGCACTGATAGAGAGCTCAGTTGCAGTAGTCTCCAGCAGGTCTTGATAGTAGGACCCCCCAGCGGTAGCTCCTTCCACGCTGTTGTACCAAGTTGTAGCAGTAACTGTCCTCCCCAGCAAGTGATTCAGCAGCAAGTGGCACATTGGACATCTCCTTGCAGTAGCCTCTGTCTTGATGAATCAGGGCTTAGCGGCAACAGCTCCAGCCCACAGTGTCCAGGTGGATGTGTCAGGTAGCCAGAGGTACCCTGTAGCTTGGCAGTGGCAACATCAGAACTGTTCTGTAAGGGGCAGACCAGGCATGTTAACCATCACCCAAGACACGAGCACTCTGCACTAGAACCAGGTCAAACCTACATCCAAGGCAGGCAGGTTAGCTATGTGTACTCTGCTAGACATTCTTCAGCTTCAAGCAAGCATTGAGCAAAACATGGCAACTGTCACAGGACAAAGCTTGGACAAGCTCTGTAGTTCACATGAGGTAAAGCATAAATACTATGCCAGAATTTCTCAGGACTATCCTTTAGTTTTCTCCGTCAGCTTGTAGTGTAACTCCTGTTCAATAGAAGTCCTTGCAACTGCTGATAAATACACTTTTGCTCAGAAGAGACTAACTTACTTGCTCATTACAAGCCACTAGATTTCTCCCAAGAGCAATCCACCTAAGCCAAGGACCTTTAGCACTCAGTCGCTATGAGTATGGAACTTGACTGAGGGGCTACCTCTGGTGGTCGCTGAATTGGCAGCTTTGTCTTTGTCTACAGCCTCTAAGCACCAGGAACTTCCTCATGCCTTGAAGAGAAGATGTGAAAAGGCTCAGTACTTCTCTTATGAATGGTGATGATCCATCTGGCTGCTGCACCATCTCCCATGATGGAAGTCTGCCATGGTTTCTTGTACCATCCTGCTTTTGCCTAGATACTAGTTTTTTCCTCCAAAAAACTACTAAATCTCAGTACAGCTTCCCATGCTTACTTTTCCTTTAAAAAACAGCTGGAAAGCTAACAGTGCTGTTGAAGAATTCACACAACTGAAACTCAGGTGGTTTTGGGAAACCAGTAAACTGGATCATTCACATGTAACCTACACATTTCAAGGCACTTCAAGTGTAATAAAGTTAATGCTAGCTTTGCTAAACATGCAACTCCTGTATGGTTAACTCCAGCCTGGAAAAACAAAGGAGTTTCAAGTTGCTTTCATACCTGCTTTTTCCTCATTTACACACCAACATGGCCATTTCTGTTTTCTTGTCGAAGTTTTTTCCTCTCTTCTTTCTCTTCATACTGAGGACACTTTTTCCTGACCCTGTGGAATTACACTACATTAGAGGTCATTTTGAACCCATCCATCCATGTTTGACATACATCTTTGCTACCAGCCCCACCATCTTCTGCAGCATTCAGACTTATGTCCTTTGAATCCTCAAGCAACTCCTAAGCACCAGAAGTTTTAAGCGCAACAGTTTGAGTGTTTAACTATCCAGCTATAAGCTGCATCCAACAGCTTGATAACAGCAAGGAACCCCTGGGATAAGCACAGGCAGTTTTGCCACGCAGAGCCGGGGCTTCCTGGTTCAAGCCTCATCAGGTATCAAGAAGAAACCTTGCTGCAACTGAGCAAAACAAGGAGACTTTCTGGGGGTCAGATTTCCTGGAAGCTTTAGCAACCAGCTGCAGGCTAAACACTGCTTTGCTCCTTCGCACAGCAGACCCTTGTGAATTTCAAGGGGACAGGGATTTAAGTGCATGGGTCCCTTGAGCCCATCAAAAGCAAGCTGCTAACTGAATTTCTCCTTGTTTCTCAAGTCTTTTCTAGTATTCCAACAGTCCACCTAGCTTCTCTGGGTGAAGGTACAGATAAATGAGTCTCATGGTTCAAGCCTGTGAGCATTTAGACCACGAAACAAATGCAGTCCTATTGCATGGTTTGCTTCAGAAGCTAACTGTGCTCATTCTCAAAGCACTACAGAACTTGTTCTCTCTCATAGCAGAGAAGAATGAGGCAGTGTTCAGGGAGCAAGTGTTCTTCCCAGCATTCCTCAAGTTCAGATCTAAATATGAAGCAACAACAAAACAACAAATGCACACCTTGTTTCCTGAATTGCAGGAAAGGGTACAGCATGTACCCGACTCAGTCAACGTACTTCAAGACCTAAAATTAGACTGGACTTTTGAGTTTCACCCACGCTACCCCAAGCCCTACCGTAGCACAGCTGCAGTGTCAGAACTGGAGGACTGCTCCTATCCTCCATTAACACTGAAGCCAGGTTCCTACCGCCAACCACCTAATATCAGCGCAAGTCCTGGAGAACCCACTGACGAGAAGCAAAGGCACAGATGTGCAGAAGCTGCTGCATGTTGCTTGTCAGCAGGTACAAGAGAAGCATTTTATGCAAGGTTTGAAGCATGTACCCAGATAAGTTTTTATTCTGCACACAACAGGACCCCAGATTCTGGTTACCTGCTACTCTGGACTGTCTGCAGCCATTAATCATGGATGGTTGTTTCCTCAGTCCTAACAGCAAGCAGTACAGCATTTTGGACTGACAGTACTTGCTTCCCTCATTCATTCCTCCCCAGTGAAAGTATTTAAGCCCAGCAACCTCCACTAAGAAATGGACAGCTGGAACACTGTTTCCTTACCTCCAGCTGTGTACCCAGCTGTTGGATAACAGCCACATATTAGGCAGTTACATTACTGCTGGCAGGCTTATTCTGCACAAGGATTAGGAAACGCACTGCTGCATCAGCATTAATGCTCCTCCTCCACCTCCTGCTGATGCTCTGCAGCACTAGTACTCCGGTCATAGCAGGAGCAGGAAGGCTCTTGTTTTAAAGCTTAGCATTCACAGGCTGCCCATAGCCAATAGCAAAAGAGGGTCAGTGAACACACAATAGCTTGTGCACTTTTCAGGCCCTGCTTCTACCCTCAAGACATATTCAACAGTTGGACTAGATGATCTTGTAGGTCCTTTCCAAACTTGTGTTTCTATGATTCCATGATTCAAGCCAGGATAAGAACTCAGCCCCTTTGGAGGTCTTGCACACAGACGATTCTTATGAGACATGTGCATTTTGAGACTACTGGACACAAGCCCTGCTCACACTTAAGCCAGACAGACAGCAAAGAACGTAATACTTACTGCACTATCACAATGATAAGTACAGTAGTGAAGCTGATGCTTGAGAGCAGGACAGCTACCACTACCAACACAGTCTTCGAGTAGTCTGCCACATCATTCTTCCTTTGAGTCTTCATGAACTGTTCACCACAGCGCTCACCAAAAAAATCCTGATGACACCTGCAAGTAAACATCAACACAAGTTCTTATCAGCTCCCATGCTGTCTGGAGCCAAGGACGCCTACACATACATTCTAGCCTGACTTAGACATCTTCCGAGTTTCACATGAATCTCAAGATGCTCTCTTCAGAGCATGTTCATGAAATGCAGTCACTGCTCTAGCATAAGGTTTGTCAGCATTTCAACAAGTCGAGATTAGTTTGGGCGTGATGTTCCAAGAAGACACGCCTTTTAATTCTTTTGGTTCAAGTTTATGACCAACTGATGAGTTCAGTGGCTTGTTATGCATCTCAGATTCCATCATCACTTAATTTACATGACAGAAAGATTCTCAGTCAAAATACTGCAGGAGATGGATCTAGGCCAAGTTGACACCAATTTTTCCTTTAAGCCCTCATATGCCACCAGCACATGCAAATCACAACTAGCTCACAAGGTACACGTAACTTACTTGCAGGTGACCATCTGGAGATGTTCTAAGTATACACATTCACCATGGATGCAAAAGTTTTTGTATTCCATTTCACAGGGAGTCCCTTTCTTTTTGTTCTTCCCTTTGTTCTTCTTCTTTCTTGATTTGTTGGCACTCTTCTCACTCCCCCTCTTTGTTGGCTTGGGTTTAACCACAGGTTCAACTGAAAAAAGGACAAGATGACTCAGTCTAACAATACTAAACAGCCAGATTCTGTGAAAATGGAATGATTTGGGAATCACTGCATGAGAACCTGTGACCAGGAAGCATAGGATGCAAGTGAGCAAGGAGCTGGGTACTTCACATCCAGCACAGATGTAGCAAGCTTAGAGATTTATTAAGCTAATTGACACCATCAAGTCCTGAACAATGCAGGCTGACTGCAGTACACAAATGCCAGAGATGAAGAGCAGAGTTAAAGGACTGTCATGTTCCACACAGGTAAGACATTCGAGTGAAACTGCACGGGTTCAAGCAAGGACCTGTGAAGAACACTGAGTTCACACAGAATCACAAGGTTGGAAAGGACCTTCAAGGTTCAGATTGAGCCAAGCCATCCAACGCATTATACAGACTGAGATACAAGGCTAACAGCCTCCTTTGCTCTAAACTCTCTATTTGCATCAGTGATGAAAGGCAGTGCAAGTTGCTAGATAGACCTGGGTGCTTGTGGAGCCAAGACAGCCTGCTATCCCAGTTAGCATACTTGTTCCTCCCAAATAACCTGCAGTGCTGTCCTCAGTAGATGAGATAGTTTGTTTCCAGTTCTCCTTCTCTGAGAGAGATGACAAGTGCACCAAAGGAGTGAAAGCAGGACAGTCCACGAGAGTCAGGTTATTTGTTCTGCCACTTACTGTTGCCCCTCATTATCTCAATTAAAACAAACCTCCAGAAGAGTGTGGTTTAAAAGGCTGGTGACTTAGCAGCCTTTGGATTTAAGAAAGGTCAATCATCTTCCTTTCACTTGGTAGAACAAGCAAAAGGCAGTCACTGACTAAGGGGCATAAGCTCCACAGCCACACAGCAACAAAGCTTAACAGTATTATTACAGAGCAAGCTGGTGTAACACTGGTTCTCTGAACAAACCATCCCTTTACTGCTAGCCATAAAGCAAGTCTTCCCAGAGTGATGCCATGCTATTCAGGAGTAACAGTTAACCAGGTGAATTTCAACATGTCTCAAGAACAGTCGAGACATTTGCAGTAGTCTTCCAGGCAATCATTCCTCTGTTGTGCTGCATAGAGAACCAAAATTTCTGGATTATTTCACTCAGGGCACTACACATACAGGCAACCGCCACAATAGGATGCAACTTGATCCTACACTGCTTCATAACCCTGTATTTCTAGTGACAAGAAATCCTGCACAAAGAAACAAGGTGTAGTTCACCGTTGTCTAGACAGCAATCATTTTAAGTTCTAGAGCAACAAGCCTGGCTTGAAGTTACTTAAAAGCAAAAACGCCTTCAGCAACCTGAAGGCTGATTCAAATGGTATAAGCTATATTAATATGTAAACCAGGAACACTGTTCCTGCAGCAAGGTTTCCTATCCCTAGAAGTGTGAACTTACAATTGACAGCTGAGGCCTCTGTTCAGTCCAGTTGGACTTGATATTTAGGTTCACACTTTCATAATTGAGGCTGTTTCCATTCTTCCCTCTTCAAGGCTCAGGTTGTTGGTTTGATCTGTGTCACTGTCTGCAAGCTGCACAGCCAAGAAAGCCATCCGCAGTTGAATCACAACAGCTTGAAGGCTCCACAGATAAACCTCATGCCAAGTAGAAGAGCTGGTCTACAAACCAACCACCTTCGGTAACAATTCTGGTTTCTGTGCAGTTAGACAACACTTAAATCACCAAGCCAGTAGTTTTACTGGCCAAACTGCTCACCAACTCCGACATTCCTGTTCCCCCTGGACGTCTTGCATTCACAAAAACTTGAACAAGGGTCCACACACTCCCCTAAGCAAGCATCTGGAACACGGTCCCTTTAGTCTCATTCAAGCCTCAGGGTGTTTCTCCAGGAAAAACAGCAACCAGATCCCACCCTAAAGTACACCACCACCAATTACTAACCTCTACCGAGGTGCAAATCACTCATAGGTATTCCTTTATCCTCAACCTCCACAGCTTGTCTTACAATTGCACTTAGGCCAGAACCAAAAAGGTCCTCTTGTCCCCACTGTGTTACTGGTCAGGTGGGCTATTTGGGTGTCCTCACGGCTTACAAGCTGACAGTTCACAATAATTTCACACAATTAAGTATTGCCTAAAGGATGCCTAACAAGCATTTCTACAGCCACTTAAGGGGTTTGTGTTCACTTCCCCTACAAAATTTTAGTCAACTCCAAGCCAAATAAGCCAGCATGAGAAAGCATCCAGAAAAGCCTTCACACAGGCTTGACAGCCTAATCTAAAACCCACCTCTAGGGCCAGACAGCACCCAGAAGTCCTGCTGATGCTTCCACACTAGCCAGGTGGTCACTCCATCACAGCCTTCCTGTCAGGCTTATCAGGAAGGCAGCACAACAGGCACACAGCTAACCTGCAGCTTTCACACACCCTAACTTCACTCCCACTAGGTTCTCACCCGTGACTGCCTATTTCTAACACAACCATCCCAAGCAGGAGTGCAATTCCACACTCCGTACCTGACAGAACAAGCGCAGCAAGCAGGGGAAGTCAGAAAACCAGGCGGTGCTCGCACGTAGAGGGTAGGCCGGGCACCGCCGAGCTCACCAGCCCAGCCCACCCCACACCCGGGCCCCTTCCCCGGGCAGGCCAACCAGCTCACCTCGGATCAAGTACTCGTGGACGGGCAGCGCCTCCTCGTACTCCTCATCCTCCTCGTAGTCGGGCCCCGAAACGGCCTCACCCTCACGGGCCTCGGGGTCTCGCGGGCCGGGCCCCCCGCGCCGCTCCGGCTCGGTGGCGTTGGGCGAGGACCCGGTGACGGGCCGGCACGCTGTGAGGAGAGACGGCGCCGTGGGCGGGGGGCAAGCAGCCAACGGCCGCCGCGAGACGACCCCCTCC
>VXAL01010029.1:713322-794018 GCA_013399475.1 Chauna torquata
GGGGGCACGCCTATCGGGTCACTCTGCTCTTTGCTCTGCCCCCTCTTCCCCCACTCCTCCGAGAGGAAGCAGGTGAGATACGGCAGAAATATTTTTCGGCAATAAACCCGATGATCGCCCTTCACTTAGGTCTGTGTGTGTTTGCTCGAGCAGCAGATGAGTAATGGCCAGCGGAAAGGAGGGTGGGCATCTGTCCAGGCAGAGGCAAATGCACTCCTTGGGGGCACTTTGGCTCGTAATCGCCACTGGGCCTTAGTGGAGGGCGCCTCACGCTCCTGAGCCGCTGTGTAAGAAACCGTGACATAGACCTACTTTTAGGGGAGAAACCCGGTGGAACGGGTTGGAGCGTGCTGGCTTAGGGTGGGAATCCAGACAAACCCTATAGGGGCACAAGGACAGCGGGACGGGGATCTCTCTGTGCCAGTCAACACTGTGGCGTGTCTGCACGAAGGCTCTGCACAGGGCAGGAGGGCAGCCATCGTCATGGGGCTCACCGTGCCTTCGCTGTCCCACGAAGCAAGCAGGTAGCGATGCCAACGGAGCAAAGACGGGGCCTTTCCGCCGTCGTGAGCATCAGGGGGGTATGGCCCCGAGGACCTGCGTGATGGGAGCTCTCTGCATCGGGTTCCTCGTCACGGGGGTGTTGCAAGAGCAACGTTTTCCTCCCCCCCCTCAGGATTCAGCTGCGAGGAGGAACTAGAAGAGGGTGGGATGGCTGCGAAATAGGATAGTCAGACAGCGGCTTTCTAATTGAGATGCGCTGGAATGCTATTTGCTGCTCAGGAAGTTGACGGAGCCTTTGTTTAAGCTGGCTGGGATCCAAGTCGCTCAGTCATTAAGCCTTCTCCCCTCTTCTCTGCAGGCCAAAGGAGGACACGCAGCTCCCAGGGCCGTGTTCAGCTCTCAGGGTCATGCCAGCTCCTCGCCAAGCGCCCTGGTGTGGGTAAATCTTGGGAATCGACGCCCGACAGCTCTGAAAAAGAAGTTGCCGAATCAGTTGCTCAAACGTTAACCTGTGACAGACAGCCCTGGCAAACCTCTGTCAGCCCCTCTGTGCACGATTAAAACAAATTTTAATTAGCTGACAGCTAAGGGTTGTTATTATTATTTTTTAAATCCTTGCTTTCCCCTTGTTTTCTGTGCCTTTTTGCATAGTGTCTACAGCAGAGAAAACACAAATCCTGCTCAGCTGCCGCAGCCCCGGGGCAGTGCGCGCTCGGTGCAGCTGCAGCATCGGGAGGCAGTCGCTGGGCAGCTCCAGGGCTGCGTCTCAGTCGTCATCTGGGGGGCAGCCTGGGGCTTGACACGGCCCCTCCCTGCCACCTTGGACTTGAGCTCCCACCCACAACCCCTGTAAGGCCCAGGGCCCGGTGTAGGCAGAGACAGAGCGCGAGTGCAGTTTGTCCAAAGGCGGAGATGCTGGCCTCTGGGGCTGGGGTCTGTTCTGTCTGCAAGTGGGGTTTGTTTTGTGAGAGTGGCCAACGAGAGGTTCGTAAGCTGAGACCTTTCCTCCCCCTTGTCTGACCTGCTCAAAGCTGGCTCCCCAGGTGAGGGACTGCAGCTTCCCTGCAGTTTTCTTTTTTGCTGCTGTTAAAATGAAGTATTTCTCCTAGCTTTTGCTAGAGACAGATTTACTGGAAGAGTTTTCAAGTAATTCTTTCAAGCTCAGCCCGAGGAGCACTGAAAATTTCAGCCCCGTGCTGTGCTTGGCAAACTGCTAAGCAACTGAAAATAGAAGCTAAATGGGGGAAAGGTTGAATGACCTGAGTGCAATTGGCCATGTTACCTGCGCTGTTTAGAGACCAAACACGGCACATCCAGCGCCTGACTCACTACGCATTCCCTCTCTCCTCAAATCTCCAACCAATGCCTCCGCTTCACCAGCTGGCAGCGGCAAGGAATTTGGCTCAGCATGCTTCAAATTTGTCAAGCATTTCACTGACTTCCTCCTGCTGCTCCTGCTTCCTTAAAGAAAAACGGGCAGCTGGACATAAACCAGCACAGCTCAGGAACCTCCTCTTACAGCCTCTCCCCGGGAAACAGTTCAGAAGTGCTGGTGGCCTCAGCAAAAGCCTGCGAGCGCTTTTGCTTTAGCATCCTGTGACCCCTCCAGAGGTCACGCGTTTTGGGGACACGCAGAGCGGGATCCCTCAGCAAGCACCAGTGCTCTGGCTGAATGCGTCACCCACAGAACTTCCATCGACTGTAGAGGGAGCCACAAGTAGGACAAAGATTTTGGAAACCTCCCCCTAGCTGATCTCTAGGGCCACACTCTGACCTGCTCACCTGCCACAGCCTGAGGGAAATCAGATGTTTCCTGAGCAGGGAGGGCCTGGATCTGCCCTTCCCAATTCTGTCCCCCCTGTCGGCTGTGCGCTATCGGGCAGGAGGTGCTAAGCTTCCCGGGCTTGAGGGATGCTTGGACTTTGCCCCCAGGCTGAGCTGCTGGAGGATGTCCCCAGCAGTGGTGGAAGGAGAAGGAGCCATGAGGGGGAGGCAGGACTCACCCGCATGGGCTGCCCCACTGCGGGGGGCCGGCGGGGCAGGGTGCTGGGCCAGCAAGGAGCAGGGCTCGCCTTTGGGAAGGTGCTGGTTCCCTGTGGATGCAGAGTGCCACCTACTGAGCCACCGCTCCCGGCAGCACCCGGGGTTTTCCAGCAGGACACCCCGGCTGCCCTCACCCGCTGTGGCTGCAAGCCGCCGTCCATCTTACCTCTCCTGGGGGACAGGGAGCTTCACCAAAGACTGGAGAGCCTGGCAGGGTGCGATTAGCAGGGAGCTGGTGCAGGGAGCTGCACGCACATGCACAGCCGGAGTCTTTCCTGTCGGTCTGTCCTGAGCCAGACCTTCTTTTCCACAGGCAGGCAACGCGGCTGGAGGAGACGCACCGCCGGAGCGCTGCCCCGTTCTTGCCCACAGAGACAAATGCCCGGGGAGCTGGCTGGTCTGTCCTGTGCCTCGACTGTCTTTTTGCTAGCCTTGAAAAACTTCAGTGCAGCCCGGGCTTGGGGAGCATCCACCCAGCAGCACCCGGCGCAGGTAGCATTGGTGCCAACTTCTTTTCCCCTTGGCCTTCTGCTGTGGCCGTGGAGCACAGCACTGTGGCCATGCCAGAGGGGAGATTTCTCTCTGTCAGTCTGCCTGCCTTCTCCCAGGCTTGTCTCCAAAAAGCGTCCCGGGGATGAACACTGTGGCTGTGTTTCCTGCTGTGGAGCAGTGCATCGTCTGGCTATCTGCAGGCCTGGGGCCATGAGGCCACCCTGTCAAGGACATGATGTCCTGAGGCAGTGGTTCAGACCCTGCCGCGCAGGCATTTCCCGCTCTGCAGTGAATCCCAACAAATTTTGCTGGCGAAATTAATGTGCTGTCATTTCTGTACGAGTTCAGCTGTCAGCTTTCACTTGGCAGCTCCTGGGACCTGCTCTCGCCCTCACTGACCCCGGTCTGTCAGCTTGAGATGATCAAAATGGAAAGATGTGCACAGGATGTGAAGTTATCAGCTCTGGATTATGCTGGGAGCTCCCATACTGGCAGAGTATGTGGATTACGTTTCCTTCTGCTCTGACCCCACTCACCAGAGGGAAAGCCACCCTGCTCGCACCCTGCGTGGGGTGGCCAGCAAACAGCCCGTCCCTTCCCTAGCCGTGCGGTGGCAATCAGGGGCATGGGCAGGGACTTGCAGAGGTGAAGTGACACCGATCCTGACAGCTGCCTGGCCCTGGCGGAGCACGCTTAGGCATCGTGTCCTCCAGAAGCATCCGCGTGCCAACGGCGATCTCATTATTCACTCTCTTTACTTTTGATAAAACCTCAGAGAAATGCGTGAAGGGAAAGGAAGTAGCTGAAATTGCTGCCCATTAATTTTCTTCACTGACATCAAATGTTTACTTTGTATGGGCGGGCGCAGCTGACCTGGGTGTTTGAACATGAGTTATTCTTTCTCATCCATCCAGTTGAGAACAGGTGGAAAAGGGTGATGACTCAAACTGGAGCGGTGTCTGTCTGGGCAGCTCACTAGACTTTCACTTGACTTGTGATCTGCAGATATTGGTATCTTCTGCTATCAGCAGCTACCTCATAGGCAGGGAGAGAGCTTTGAAGTGATGCATGTGTGACTCCAGTTCCTGCTGATGCAAGTCGAGATTGCTGTAATAAAGAGGACGTGGATGCCTAGCCCTGGGTGTTGGGGACAAAGGAAGGGGAAAGGCCCGCGTTCTGCATTTCTGGAAATCAGTACAAATTTTGCCACCCTGTGAGATACGCAGGCATGTGGATGACCATGCATCCCTACCGTGACAGTCTTCAACAGTGATGTCTTTCCTGAGAGGGTGACAGTCTCGCGGTGCTCCATGCCCTTCCCAGAGTCCTGGGCTGAAGCAGGGATCGCATGAGGGAAACCGGTCCAGAAAGGGAATAATTTATGCACTTGTACTGCATCAGTTGCTCACCCCAGGGAAATCTGCACGGTGGCATGTGTTTTCAGCCACCCCGCGTTTGACTGCAAAATGTTCCAGAGCATGCCTAAAAAGAAAAACAAAAAGGTCAGAACCTACAGGCACCCGCGACAACTATGAGATCTGGATTTTTCTCTCATTTACACCATTATAAATGAAAAGCAGTCCCCCTGAAAATCTAAGGGGGGGACATTCTCAGCTAAGGGAAACTCTAGAAACTCTGAGCCTCCCTGCTTCACCCGATGAAACATGCAACGGCACTAAGGGGTTTAATGCCGCCAAATCGCAGCGGTGGGATTTCACACTTACTTTCCGCAGGCTTTCATGAATGGCAGGCAATGGGGAACAAGGCCTGACATTTGCAGAATATCCTGGGCCATCTGGTGGCTCCTGATGTTGCCTACTTGCTTACACTAGATACGGATGAGCAGGAAAGGCCAGGCTCGGATTTGCGACGGTGGTGGGGAGCATGTTACAAGTCAGGCCGGGACGAAAGTCCTGCCATGCGCTAGGAGGATTTTTGGGAAGCTGCCCGCTGTTAGCACTCTGCCCCGGGCTCTGTCTGCTTAATTTTCCACAGAGCATGCACCCAGCAGCTCTCGTTTGACCAAACACATCCTCCAGCACTCACCCACTCATTTTTGTGCGATGGCTCAATTTGCAAATGCTCAGGGGCAGATTCTGACCCCAGCGGTAACTGCAGGGGCCTGAAGCGGTGAGCTGGGTGAAGCAATGCTGGATTTACACTAGAACGGGGAGCTGGCCCTCAGCTAACAATCTCCTTCTGTAATACCAGGTCCTGCCATGCTGGAGAGCACTGAAACTTGCTGCCCTTTCTTCCATTTCCTCAGGCGATTCACAGAAACATTCCCCAGGACTCCCTGGCTCGTGGTGCAGCCCACGTCCTCCTGGAAGCAGGCTCCCCGCGGTACCGCAACGCAACACCGCCCTCCTGACCGCGCTTCCCTGGCCCCACGGGACAAAGAGGGGTAGGTGTGATACAGGAATCCCCAAAGCAACTGTGGCCAGGCCTCAGCTGTTGTAATCTGTGCACTGATGAACCTGGGCATCGTAACTCTGGTCCTTTACCTTGCGTATCACAGTGTTTCGCCTGCACTCCGCACACAATTGTATATATTCAGAACACCATGTCACTGTTAGATGGGCAAAATCATCAGAGCATCTCCCTTCTCCACAAAGGTTCTAGGATTGCAGCCCTGCATGGCCCCTACAGAGGGGGCACCCAGCTCATCGCTTTCCGAAGTTGGATGTAGGTAGTGCATCGTTTTGCAAGTGCCCCCAAAGTATGTATTTTAAAAAGAAGAGAAAAACTGTTTAAACTTTTGCACCAAGGTAGCAAAAGCTGCTTGACTGCTGTTCGTTACGGTTTGGTGGTCTCCCAGCACAATCACAGAATGCACTCAGCTTGGAGAATGTGTGCAGTTATGTGCACAGTGTGGCTGTTGGAAAAATAACGTCTATACTTGGGAAAATATATGCATTTTTTTTTTCTAGCTTCTTAGAGATTGAGCTGAAAAGACCAGACCAGAAGTCTTCATATTAAAAAATAACAACTCCACAAAAACAAAACAAAACAACAGAAAAAAAAGAAAAAAACAAGGTCCTATCTTACAACGTGGTGTTTTTAAAAGCTAAAACAGGGTTGCCTCTAGTACCTGGAACATTAGTTATGCACCTTCTGGTTTCTTCATTCCATGCACCTTCTGGACAATCACTTTTTTGCTTACTGCGATAAAGGGACTTTCTGTAGGCAAAAGCACTTACATAGTTTTTAATTATCCCATGCCCACTGCTGCCTTCTTTTTAAGGAGCACCGTAAAGTACAATCAGAGCAAATAGAACCGCTGGTTTTAACAGTGGAGGAGCAATCTTTTGTAACCGCAGGACAAGGCAAAGTTCCTTGAGGTGGTCTCATGCAGATGGACTGGCAACAACTTGGGGTTACATATCAGGCTGCCCTAAGAGGATCTTCGGCATGAGGTCCGCCTGACCTGAAGCGCGATTGTGCCGAAGAAAGCTGCAAAGGGTACGTTGAACTCAGTTGAGTTTATTGAGTGGGGTGAATAATATATCTCTTTCCTCACCTTAGTGGCTTGGGTATGAAGTCACCGTGGAGATGTGTATCAACTAATTTGAAAGCAAGTAGCATGTGAGTAAATTACATGGTACAGCACGTTTTGAGGGATTACTGTCTCATATGAGGACTGGGAACACGTGACAGAAATAGCGTGATGTTTTTCTCTTGTGTCACACGTTATTTCCAACAGTGTTCAGAGCAGCAGAGAAATGAAGGACACGTGAGAACTGGTTGGGAATTTTCTCCTGGAAGTGCAGTGAAAGCTTTCTACTCTATAATCTTCCTCACACAATGATTTTTTTCAACTTGGTTTGTAATTTGAGTGGCTGGCAAGACAGATGGATGCACACAGGTGAACAGAGCATGGAGAAAGGATTTCACCTCGTAAGGAAAATGCTGTGAGCTGCCTGGATCCGGGAGCTGCAGCAATCCAGGCAAATCCCCTCAGCCAAGAAGGAGTCTCTCCTGTCCAAAGCAAACGCATTTTGTCTCAGCGTCTTTACAAAGACGCATACAGCCCATGGCATGACAGAGGGGCTGTCGTTTCGTTGCTACATGCCCATTTCTCACCTCTGCTGCGTACATCATTTTGCTGGTGTGTGATTCGGTCCCCTTAGGAAAGCCCTCAGGAGGAGTCAAGCTCAAGTCCTATCATCCGGTGTGAGAATCAAACACAGATTTTAGAAAGAAACACATGCTCCTGCTCTCACTGCAGTCACTGGGGATCACACACCCTGACTGTCTTTTGCCTGACAGAAAGTGGATCCAGAGCCCCAATCTCTCTGATCTTTTTTTTTAATGGGGGCAGGATGAGGCAAAGGTCAGATTCAGACCCAGTGGGAGCAAACTGAGAGAAGCAGTGCAGAAAGAAGTGTTCAATTCTTCTCCGAGCCAACGACACTTGTTTGGGGCTGCTCACCTGCTCCCTGTGGAAAGCCCTTTGCCTGGCTGTTGGAGGGACTCTCTGCAAGTCCAACTCATGTGCAGGTTTGCTTTGCTGAGCTTCCTGCGGTGGGAGCAGAGCAAAGGGTCTTTGGTTTGAGACTCATCGTATTTCCCCTGATTTGAATGGATTTCTCTCTGAATCACCGCACTGCTGGAAGAGGAGGACATGTGGTACTGTCTTGCCACAGCTGAGTTTTTGCCCAGTGCCTTCCCACTGGTGCATCAGGAGGTGAATTTTCTTTACCTATTTGATGTCACTTCATATGTGAAGAAACAATGAATCACAAAGAGAAGCCTAAAGCAATTAGAAATTCCTTTCCTCTCACCTTTGCCAAAGCTAGATTTTTCCCCAGAACAAAGCCCAGGCAAGCCTTCCTACGCACAACAATGATTACGTAGATCACTCTGGATTTTGTTTTTTCACAGGCCATGAGTAAGCAAAGAAGCTCAGGAGAACACTCTATTTCATGGGCATGTTTGTTATGCTTCCTTGGAAATCCCATTGTTTGCTGGTAGTGCCTGCATTTGGCTACAAGTCCTGTGCCCTCGTGACGTTGGCTGCCTTGCATTAATTGTGCCAGGATGCTAGCAATGAAATGTGGCAAACTAAAAAGGCGCTGCTGGACTAAGTCAGCCCCGGCAATTTGGGTGGTCATTTCAACACGTTGAAGTGGGACCAGTGAGCGAGTGCCTTGAGAGGCTGCTTCCAGCCATACGCATCCATCCGTCAGCGAAACCTGTGCAGGCGGTGCACCTTTGTGCCCCCTCTTCCCTGAGTGTTGCGTCTGTCCCCAGCGGGCTGGAGTGTGGGGCCAGTGCTTTCCCAGGAGAGGACTGCTGAGACACACCATATGAGTAAGGTCTTGTTTGCATAAAGATTGCATACTCACGCTGTGAAGGAGGCTTCCTAAGCTCAGTCTCATTTCCTTCTGCAGGTAAGTTTGCCTTCATGTAGGAAAATCCCCTGTTCTTGAAGTCCTTGGACAGAAACCTGTTTACATTGTCACGCCACGAAGCTGTCCTCTTGCCATGTGTGGGTCCTCCTGGTCTGACTGCATGGGGGCACACTTTGCTCCTCTGAAGCAAAACCGAGTCTCCGCTTTGAGTGGGATTCATGTCTTGTTTCACACGGGCTGTGCTTTGCTCGCAAAAAGTCTCATTCCACTCTCAAAAGGCTTTTCAACATGACCAATGCACATGCATATGCATCACTCCTCCTGTCCCTGTGGGCTTCACCCAGGAGGTTTCAGCGGGAGCAGATGTCTGCTTCAAATGGGGGAGGAGGAACCTGGAGGTGCCAAATGCACCACTGAGCACTAAGCTTTGGTTTCCGCCACTCAAGGCTTTCCCTGAAATGTAGAGCTCAGCTCCGTTCTCTTCCCACGGTGAGAGGTAACTCACCTACACCATGGGAAAGGAACTGGTTTCAGATGCGTGCAGGAGCTAGTACTGGAAAGCAGGAGCTGAGAGGAGATGCTGGTGGTGAGAAGGATTTGTGTCAAAATCAGCTTTCTGGCAGGGAAAGAGATCTTTGTCTCTATTCCCTCCCATGTAGGTGATGCTGTTCTGAGTTACAGAAGGGCAGGATGGATTTATCTGCCCTAGGGACCCCTCTAACGTACAAGCTTTTGGTAACAGGATTTGTCCCCTGCCTGCCCAATGTCTTCTGAAGTCTCCATTCAAGATTTACCTGCTTCGCTGATAATGAATGACGTCTTCCATTCTTAACTCCAGAAAGTTATTCCCAAGCTTGCTGAAGTTGCCTGGAACTAACACATTTCTATAGAAAAAGAGAGAGAAAATTTAATGAGGTTTTACTAAATTTAAATTATTTTAAGATTTAAAGAAATATTGTTTTAACATGCATGAAACAGGTCACTGCAGACAGAAACCCATTTTTCCCCACATTAGTAGAGTGGTGGCAAATAAAATCACTTAAAAGAAAGAGCTGTGCTGGAAAAAATGCACAGTACTTTGTATGGAAACTCAGAAATGGTCTTACGGTTTCAATTCAAGAGTCACATTTCAAGTATCCTGACCCACATGAATGCCAAATGCTTCATTTTGCAGGTGCTACGTGTTGCACATTAAGTGACATGGTAAGTAAACACATTAAAAGTTTTGGAGGAAACTGAAAGGAGGAGAACCCAGGCTGCTTGGGGCCCTGTGGACCTACAGCGACAAGTGGCCTCCCACTCAACTTTAGAAATGCCTCCGCAAAAGCGATTTTCACACAAGCTCTATCCCATTCCCCCTGCTAAATGGAGAGTCAATATTTTCCTGGCATGCGTCCGCAGAGGCAGAGCCGTCATGCCTGTGCCATTAGCCCTGCTGTGGCTCTCGTTTCCAAAGTCCAAGCTGGGTCTGCGAGGTTTTTTGGACTGATGGGGCTTTGCTGTTTGGTTTGCTGACAGGCACCAGGTACCCATCTCGCCGTCCATGTGCACTGTGGCACTGCTGAAGCGGCTGTCCCTCGCCGGCGGTCCCACCAGCCAGACCTTTGGTGCAGCGAGTGGGGCATCAAGACAGCCTCCCCACTGCCCCTGAGCTACGGTGACGGAGGTGGTGACTCCCTGCTGCACTGCAGGCGAAAATCTGCAAGGGAGGCAGACAGACAGGACACTTCAACAGTAAACAGAGGAGACTCGGAGGGAAAGCTTTTTCTGACACGGCTCCGCACCCAGCACTAAGAGAGCCACAAACTACACACACACCATTTCCTCGCCACCCACGGCTGCCAAATTACTGCCGCTGCTATCAGAGATCTCGCCGACCTGAGTGTCCGCTGGTGGGCTAAGTGCGTCACGGCTGAGGTCATTGCCAAATCCTTGGGAGGACACAGTGACTCTTGCATTCTCAGTCCGTGAGCTCGAGCAGTTCATTTTGAAGTTGATGAATTTGCAGGAAGGGCTGCTTTGAGGTGAATAAAATCCATCATTCCATTTTGCATCGCTTCCAGCCTCTACCAAAGACAGGCCGAGGTTCAGGGTACCTGCGGCCGCGAGGGATGAGACCGAGAAAATGCCCTTGGTGGCTGCACAGCTCTTCAGCAGCTGCTGCTGGCCCTGGGTTTGGAAAGAAAGGAAGACTTTGCTGGTAAATATAAGGAAACTGAGCCTTGCAGTAATGATTAACCACACCGAGGACAGCACACACAAGGAATGGTGAGAACCTTCTTGGAGATGCTGTGCCTTTCAGATCAGGACTGACCAAAGCTGTGTGTCTGCCTCTGTGGGGAAGTCTGACTTTCCAAATTAGATTTCTATTCCCAAACAGGACATTACACCAAAATCTCATTATTGTTTTTTCCATGTGGGAGTTGGCAATGCTTCAAGCTCTGTGTGAAGAAAATGCTGAAACCCTTAATTTCCTTTTTTTTTTGGTGCATAAAAAAATATCGGTTTTTGTAAGCTCAGAACGTTCTCTGCTGGTTGGGGCACGAAGCGTGTCTTTTCGACAGGAGACTTCTGAATGTTGCTTCCTTCTGCCAGCTAACTCCCGGTGGCAGGATGAGGCAGGGAGGCTGCACTCCCACCCTCCGCACGATGCCCCACGTGAAGAACTCGGGATCTGGGAGATGTAGTCTTCGAGGTGACCACTAGGTGGGAATGAAACCAGTGGTAGAAGATTCATGGTGCACAGACCTGTTCGGGAATACTGACTGATGAGGGTTTTTTTCTTCAGTTTGCTTGATTTGAGATCGTTGGAAGAAAAAAGCTTGGGTGAGTTGAACAAAAAAGTTTTAAGCAGTGCTGAACTGGCGGAAATGAAATAGCCCAGTTCAGTTACTCTAGTGGAAAGGAAACTGAATAAATAGATGAATATACTGGGAGAAGAAACAATCCCAAGTCAGAAAACGTGCATTTGCAGAATCTTTATTTTCCACCAGAAAAATCCTTCTGATGGACTGACTCCCAGCAAACTTCACTGCAGAGAGGGAGCCCACAGCTCCACAAGAGGAGCGGCTGACTTGCTTGGCTGCGTCAGGCTAAGTGCAGGGGGACGTCGTTGTTGAGGCAGCGGCTGAGGAGGAATGAAGTGAGTCAGGCCAAAGTCACAGCCTGAGCAGAGCGGTAACCACAGCATCGCCTGGGACGGAGGCACTGCTCAGAGCAGCAGTGAGTGAGCGCTGGTAGCCCTGGCAGCAACCTTTCCAGCTGAGCCTTCCAGCCGCTGAGGGTTGGGTTAGGACTACCCTTGGCTGGGGTATTTTCTTCCCATTTCAGAAGACAAATCTGTTACTAGAGAGGTGAGGAGCCATGATTCTTGGAGCTGGGAAGGGTTTGTGAGCATCTCTTGCAGTTTCCCCCCTGGAAATGCCAGCTTGCACTCGCTCTGACTGGGTTTCCCTGGTGGTATAAATCCGGTCTGATCTTTCAATAGCTGACCTTGCTCATACAAATGCTTCTGTCCTCCTGGCAGGCTTTCTTCAGGAGAAAACTCCTGTTTTCTGAAACTTGCTGCATGTTGCTCCACCGTTTTAAAGATGCTTGCTACTGGCGTGGGTGGGCTGAGCAGGTGGACCTCCCAAATATTTGGGAAGCCAAAGGTGCATTGATTTTGTGAGGTACTGAGTCCTCCTGTTTGCTGCTGACTTCAATATCGTGTCCTTTTTGCAATCAGAAGTCTCACCATCTTTTCTTGCCCTCACCCAAACACTATTCTTCCCTGATTTTCTGACCACTTGTTATGACTCTAGCGTCTGGTTTCCACCACTTCCCTCTCAGAAGTGACCTGATGTCTTACTCCCTTCTTGTTGTGTGTATCCTTATGGAGATCCATCTCGCATTAGCTAAAATAAGCCCTATTTCCCCTCCTCTGCTGCCTAAATGACGGCAGTTCTGGGAGAGGCAGCTAAACTGGCTTTTCTTCCTCATTCGTGTGGCTTGTACAACTGCCTCAGCTTTCCGTTATAATGAAGGGCATTGACAACCAGCCTGAAAAAACGGAAGAGAAAAAGGACCACAGGACCACTGGGGACCACTGGCAAACGTCCACAGACCAACGGTAGTTCCCAGTTAAGGCTGCTGCTGGTTTCCTATGGCATCTCCTCTCCTAAATTCCTGCTGGGTTTTCCTATTAAGAGTTTGATGCCCTCTGACGACTGGGTCAGAAGGATCAGACCAGCATCCACCAGGGCAGGGCAAAGAGATTTCTCAATATTTTTTGATCAATCGTTGTAATCTCCCAGTTTGCTGGGAAAGCTTTTAATCATACAGGGTGGAATTATATAATGGGAGTGCTGGAGTAATTTAGGTTTGGCACCAGCTTTATTAAAATAATAATAACTATTTGTGCAAGACCAAACTTCCACATTTACTGATTGAACACCTTCCATCCATCTTTCTTTCCTCGCTTCCTTCCTTCCATCCTTCCTTCCATCTTTTCTTCCCTCTTTCCATGTGTTCATCCATCCATCCATCCATCCATCCATCCATCCATCCATCCATTCTTTCTTCATCATAAACAAGAACGATGACTGCCATTGACCCAGCCCAGATTTGCAATGAGTGCATGATTTGTAAGTCTTTCCATCCCTTTTCACCTCCTCTCCTTCCTGTGCCCCAAATCTGGCCTTCTCACGAGCAGCACTAAGGTGAGGTGCCAGATGCTCTGTGCAGTCTGAGACTTGCCTCAATGGTGACTAAAACCAGTTGTCCAAACATCCTCCCCCTCCGTGATGTAACCCAAGATTGTCAGGGAGGCTTCCTCCAGCTCTCAGCAAACTCCTGGCATTACTGGCTGACGCACTCCAAGGAAACCCGTTGAGGGGGACACATGACTCACAGAGGCTTGAGATTGCCAAAGCACCTCTAGTGACATTACCACCAAGCACGCAGCAGGCAAGACAGCATCTGGACAGAGAAAGGTCAGCCTCCCAGGTTAAATGCATTGCCGTGTCATCTGTTGCGTGGGCCACAGAGGAAGAGTGCGCTGCAGCAGTAACCACGGACATTGTGGCGATGGCAGTTCCAGGTTTAGTAACACCAGGCACACAACAGACGCTGAAAAACCTTCCCCCTCAAGAAGTGATAAGTGGAGGACAGCTTAATTTACTGTGACTGCTCCCATTCTTTTTGCAGCTTTGTGCCTGGCTGCTGCTTTCAGCAAGATTATTCTCCTCCTACTAAAACTACCATACTCCCTCTAACTAAAAAAAAATAAGTTGGGATGTTGTGACCAGGGGAAATATTAACATGAGTAACACTTGCACAAAAGCAAAGCATTTTGGAGAGTTCACAGTAAGCCGTACATCAAAAAAGCACTATCCTTCCATAGAGCACTGACAGAAGAGTTGTTGCTATTGTTTTCTGGGTCTGACAGCCCCAGACTTGAAAGCAAGCATCAGTCATTTTTTGCCTGAATCCCAAGAGGCTGGAATGGGTTTCGGATAAAATATATGGATGTGTGGGCAAGAATCACACAGCAGGGTTACTGACAGGGCAGGTCTGGGATGCGGTAGGTTTTACAACAACAGGGAGATGTCAAATGGAGCACCGCTGCAGCTGATGGGAGCTGTGGGTGCTCAGTGCTCCGGAGAGCTCCTGCCAAAAGCATCCTTTGTGGAAAAACTGCACAGTGACATGTTGGTGGCCCTGAGGACATCTAGATGCTGCAGTACCGGGTGGGTCTTTCCAGTTCCAGTCTCTAGTTCGCATCCCCACCTGTTTCATGCACTTACTCTGCCATGATGCAGTCGGACACGGGGACTGGAGAACTTCCCTGGCGGGAGGCTGTAACACTCATGCAGGAGGCAAAGCCGTTTGGTAAGGAAGGCTAACGCAGGGCAGCCCAGGGGGCACACCGCAGGCACTCTCACCAGCAGAAAGAGAGACAGCCAAAGGTAACGCTGAAAGCGGGTGGTGCGAGTGAGGAAGAGCTGCACCAGAGGGATGGAGGTGGTGCCAGCAGAAACCATGGAAGGAATGAGGGAGGTTCACTCTCTGAGAGAAATTAGCTGGGGTGTGTCATCAGGACCTGGCTGCGTGGTTGCTGGACTGGCAATCTAAGTCCAGCCAGCAAGCTGTTGAGGTGGCAGGCTGGTATGTGGCCCCAAGCTTTTCAGTTGCTCAATCGTGCAGGAGTGAGAAAAATACAGGGTCTGGAAGGGCTGCTATGGGCTGGGATTAAGATGAGCAACAGGGTAGGTGGAGAAAGCCCAAGCCAAACTAAGACAGTCAGCTAAAAGTTAAGACATAGAAAAATAAATTCCTGCCTAGGCCTGAAACTGGACTATTCCTCTCAGATTTGCCTGACCCAGAAAGCTAAAGGCAGGATAATCCTCACGCTGCTGCCAGCACTGCAGTTTAAAACTTCTGTAATTGCAGCAATGGGCACGTGAAGCCCACATGCTGCAGAGGAAAGAAGCACCTTCAGCTACTGAAGCTGCTCTGGTCCAGAGGGGCCATCAGAGAGCAGCTGAGGGACCTGCGGAGAGCGAGGCAGGGTATAATTTGAAGCCTTTCTGAGACTCGAGCTCTGCTAATAGCACCTCAAATACATGGGGTCATCATTTACAAAGTCTCCGCTTGTGATGCTCCTACGAAGTGGAACAGAGGAGCAGAAAGGGCAGCATGTGGGCATCGGAGCAAAGCCCTGCTGTGCGTGCCTCTGGGCTGAGCCTCGCCGGGGAGTCCAGGATCAGTTTCTGGAGGATGAACAGAGACTGGCCAGAGTGGTTCACAGCCAAACTGGGAAGCCTGAGGTAGAAACAAAGATGTGTCACCATCCTAACTGGGTCATAGCAAGAATGGAAGGAAGCTCCAAGAATTGATTTTTGGCCCGTCTTCCCACTGGAGAAGGCTGTGCTAGCACGAGGCTGTGGCTGGGATCGCCATTAGCTGTCATCAGTTACCCAGCAGAACAGGTTCCTCTGTGACAACCGGGTTACAGGAGGAGAGAGGAAGTGAAAAGCTGAAGAGCAGCTAATAAGGGCCCTGCGACACACAGCCCAATTAACAGGGATTGACCAACCGTCTCCCTCTAACTGGATGCCAGGGAGAAATCTGTACCGTCCAGATCCAGAAGCTTCAGAAGCTGGTGGTACATCTGCCAGAGAGGGACCGCGAGTGCAGGTACACTAGAAGGTCCATGGTGAACAAAGCACACGGCGAGGAGCAGAGGAAGTGCCTCAGTGCCAGGCCACAGCACTACAACCAGGTCTCACACGCAGTGCCTTGGAGCATCTGGGCTCTCCTGCTATGCGCTGCTGAGCGATCTGTCTTGGGTAATGTGAGTCTGTGCTCAGATCACACCTTTGTGTTGCTAAGCAGACATCCTTCCTCCTCATCACCTCATGCACTCCCCATTGGGGCAGCTTGGGAAAGAGAAGCGCAACAACGATGGGCAGAATCTGGGCAGAGCTATTTCACCGCAGCCTGGGTCTGCCTCACCACACCTTCGCTGTGCTTGGTGCTTGTCAGTGGCAAGATAACAGGGAAAGTAAGTCAAAGTCAGGAAGTGAGTACCAGGCTAGGAAAGAAGCAGACCTGTCTTTTCACATGACTCATCTTTTCCAAAGAAAAGGGTGTAGGCCACATGGCCGGGGCAGAGCACTTGGGCAACCCTGTCCCACCTTGCCTCCCGGTGCTAACTGCAGGGGCCTTCCTCGGGGTCCTTGGACCCCTGCTTGCCCAAAGACTTGGCACGACTGGCCTCCTTTCGCCAGTCTGCTGTGCACGTGCATGGAAGAGCTCGCGGGTTCCCTGTCACGGCACATCAGAGGCAGGCTGATACAGAGACGGGATGATACAAGGCAGATCTAAGCACTGTTATCTACAAGTTCAGCTTAAAATTGTTACTGGACAACACAGCAGAAAAAACAAGGAAAGTAACTACTGATGATCCCCCCTTTCATTTGTTTGATCTTGAGAGCATTTAAGACAGGACAGCAGTTGAAGGAGATGGAGAAAGAGCCAGGTTAGACCTCCACAAGAGCCTCTGGCTGACTGAGCTGGCAGCTTTTGCAATGTCAGTTCTCCTTACAGACGTGGGAGCTTCTGCAATAGCACTCTCACTTGGTGATGTCTCAAGTCCCACCAGTCTTCCTTACCAAGATCCTGTTGCACAGGCAAAGCGATCACAGGTCTCACACCCATAAACATCAAGCAACACAGCCCAGTGCAGCCCACATGGACCTCTGGCAAAGACAGGGAATGATGTCAAGGTTGCACTTTTCTCACATATTCTAAAAGTGTGCGGAGTGATGGGGTAAATGTGGATGATTCAGATGCTGCAAGACCCCTTCCTGTTCACAGGGAGTACCATGCTGGGTGCGGCTAAACCCAGCAGGCTATTCTGTCATTATTTTAGGCCAGCAAAATATCTGCATTAAGCACAAACTCACAAAATTTCCTTTCCCTGCTCCCAGCTTTACAATAGACACTGTGGCAGAAACACTACAGGGAGGACTGGCGTGCTGGTACTGCTTCTGAGGGAGCTTTCTTCCTGCAGCTAGATTCATACCCAGAGTTGTTCTGTGTTACTGTGTTCAGCTGTGGAGACTGATCAACCTGTACTGCCGCCTCCCTGCTGTAACCCAGGATATACCCAGCACAACTTTACTGAATGGACGGGTGAGCCAAAATCCACGCTGCTGTCACACTGTACATTTTGGACAGGCAGCTCTAGAAGCTGCACTGTTCCTTTAAGTCTTTGTGCAGTTAAGCTGGCTAATAGCTATGTTCATTGGAACTAAGGTGCATTGGTTCATAGTATTACAGATAATACGGTTTCTCCCTCCAAAATTAACTGCTGGGGCTTCAAACATCCTGCTCAGCCAAGCCAAGTCAAGTTTTATTTAGATCAAAGCACACAAACATTTTGACTTTGTCTAGAACTTTTATTTCAAGGAGTAAAATTGTTTTGAGCATATTCACAAGAATAAATATAAAATTACTCTTCAGAGTAAGAAGACCACTTTTTACAAAAATATATCTTTATTGCACAGAACCACTTACGTGGGGTTCTCATTAAGAAATATTATTTCATAAAAAAATAAAACACTGAAAATAAAATGCTTGACCTATACTGATTGGATCACCAAACAATTGAAATTTGTAAAAGGATATAAATATTGTAAATATTGTTAATAAAAATAACATTTAAATAGATGTGAATCCACTGAGTCCATCCAGATGAACAGAACACTGTAGGAAGCCACAGTTTCTTCTACAGGGCACCAACTTCCTTGTATTCGCTAGTCTTTGTATGTCTCTTCTTGTTTCGGTACCTGAAAGTAGAGAAGAGAAGAGTCAGTTCTGGAAAGCCAGTAATTCCAAATGGCTTTTGGGGGAGTCAAGGTGGGGAAGAAGGGGAGAAGGAAGACAAAAAACTCTACATGACCTCCTTGTGGTTGTTTCAACTCTAGCAGCTAGGCTCTGTCTGCGCTTATTTCTGGGTCTGAGATAACTTGCATGCAGAGTCTTATTTCTTAACTTGACCCTGAAGATTTCACATCTGCATTAAAGTCTTGCTGCTGGTAGTAGGTTTGTCTTTGTGAAATCCTGCTGCATCCTTGCCTGCAACAGGGCTGAGTACCCTAACCAACTAGGCCATCTTCTGTTTGAGATGATGTGCCATGGAGTCTTCAGGTAGGGAAGAGGAATGACGGTAGTCACCATCTAGCTATCAGACCTGAGAAGCTGAGATCTCCCGCTGGGGCTTGTTCCACCTCCTCGGCTCTCTGACAGCAGCTTACGATTAGTTATCTTGCTTAATTCTTGCTGCTTTTGTGTCTGTTAGTGCTGAAGACTGCTGTCCTGCATGGTAAAGCTGACAAGGCAATGCTCGCAATACAGCAGAGTCACCACAACAACATGGCGGATAAACAAGTTAGCTAATGCTAATCCAGTTGCTCTCCAGTTCCTGCTGACTGGGGAAATGGCATTACCAAGAAAAGGAACTAGAGTTTTTTTGTTCCCTGCCTGCTCTCTCCTTTACCTCAATATACCCTCTAAGACAGACATGAACTAACCTACACAGTTCTCCGACAGGGTCAAAGGGCATCTGAGAGTACTTTTGCCTAAGCGTGACCTAGCCTTCAATTTGGGGTATGCTGTGCAGTCAGCACACTACTTTTTTGGTTCATGCCAGCAGGCCTGCTTATCAAACTATCTCCATGCAATCAAGTGAGCGTAAGTATCTCAGTCCAACTGGAGGTCCTCAGTGGACATCTTATTACACACACGACTGACTTGCCTTCCTGAGCCATGAAGAAAATGTCTCTTACCTTCTGCAGATGTAGTAGCTTGCGATAGAGATGGCGATGAGGAAAAGCAGAATTAGGATGACTGTCAGTGCTACGTACTCCTTACTGAGGGGTTGTCTGACAAGTTCTGAATGCACACATCGGACACCGGAGAAGCCTACATCACACCTGAGGATAAGAGAAACAGAATTAGAGAAATCGCCACAGGGTTGCATTTTAGCATTCCACAAAGTGTGCTATACTGCTGGCCTGTTTCCTCTGGGACAAGCAATTTCAACTTACATAACTGGAGCCCATGTTGTTCTAGCAATGGATACAAATCCTTCAACTAAGTGAGGAATACCCTTAAAATGCCTAGATGGTCTTTATTTTTTAGACTGAATCAAAGGAGAGACCTTGCTGCTTTGCCTGAGGTCTGGATCTCACACTATTGTAAATACAGATGAACAACGGGAGGCGTATCAGAATGAGTGTACCATGTTTAAGGTGGGTTGGTGACTAATTTCAGGTGTCTAAGACTCTGGTTTCACTGCAGCCAGCACATGTGCTTAATACTTGCTTAAATCCAGCTGAAGTCTATTATAGATATACTGCTCCTCTTTCAGTTCTTGTGAGCATTTAAATACATTGCTGGGCTGGTGGTCCAGCTAAGTGTCAGCAAGATCAAAGACCATGTACAGTTCATCTCAAAGCCCACCTCAGGGAGGCTGCAGGACACACCGCGCTCCTTCCATACCTGCAATAGTGCTCATCCAAGTCTACTATGTACACGCACTGTCCGTGGAAGCAGTAGTCCTTCATTTCAGGCTTGCATCTGGTTATCCCAACTTGAGCCACACGAGGACTGTTCTCTGTCTGGACTGTAGAGAGATTTGGTTAGCATCTCATCAGCCTTAATGCGCAAGCTTTACAAGTATGACTAGCAGCCTAGCTAGCAACAGACCCGCAATGCAGTAGGCACTGAGGCAGGTGAGCCTCCTGAATAGGGAGAAGATTTTCCCAGGTTAGAGTTCTACTGACTCTTCCCTTACAAGTTCCATATTAGCTATTTCTGCTTTTACAGCAGCATTCTCATCTAAGACACAACTCTTAAGCTGAAAAAGAGATACTAAAGCGAATGCAGGCTATAAGATGGCTCCTGCTCACCAAGAGCGAACATTTCGCAGGCTGTTGGAAATGTGGTTCAACAGTAACCTATTCGTAGAGTCAAAGTGATTTCCAAGGGTGGCTCTATGAGGCCACCAGCCCAAGGAAGATGGGAACCAAGGACTTGTCATTTGCAAAGAGAGAGCTGTGCAGTACACTTACTTAGTGCTGTTGTGCAGTTTTCCATTTCACCAGGTGCACATAATGGGATCACTGTTGTGCCCATGACCGCTTGCAATAGGTAACCTACGAGAGAATAAAGAGTCAAAATTAGATTCTTGTTGAGTATAGTTAAGCACAGACGCAACAATCCTGCATTCATCACAGGAGAATTTCTTTGGATGATCAAAATCGAGAACTCCTTGAGTCACAGCAGTCCCTGGGGAGAGGATTTCCCAGGACTCAGCAAGTCAGTGTGGCTGGTGAGTCAGCACGCCAGTCAGTGCTCAGCCAGGCTCAGCACGCCACCACTGGCTTCAGAGACCACGTACCACTCAAGGTAGGCTTAACACAAAAGCTACTCTTTTGCAGGAGAGAGCTTCCTCAACCCTCTACCTGCTGTAACCAGTTTGAAAGGCTGGCCAGCTCCTGCACTAATACTTGCTCCTGTGTCAGTTATTCAAGTAAAAGCCCACTTACAAAGAGCTAACATGAGATACCAAACTCTCTTCATCTGGTCACTGAGCCTGAGAGGTACTGAGCAGCTCACGGATCCTGGGCCAGTGTTACTCCTCTCAGGAGCACCCCATGAGAAAACGGCTACACTTCTGTCCTTCCTTCACCATCCACACTAAAGCAAGAACTGCAGCTCAGCAGGTTTGATGTGGGTACCAGCCACTCTGGGAGACTGCACCATGCAGGCTGAGGAGTCTGGCTGCTGGAGTGGCAGCTGCATTTCCTTGGGGGAGCAGGGGCCCTCATTCCCTTCTCCCACAGACACAGCTTATAAGGCATTTTGATGTCTTTTGGAGTGTATGGTGCTGCACAGGCCCAGCTTTCAGGTATTCTGCAAGCTGAATGAACGTTTCCAAAGAGGATATGAAGGCCAGCAAAAGTATTTGTAACTTCATGGCCAGCCCATGAGGAACAGTCAATGTTTGCCCCAGCTGGCCATGAAATCCACTTGGCAAACACTCCTGCTGTGGTCACAATCTAACCTGCTTGTAAACTGTTTAGTCATCAGCCCCATTCCAAAGAAGTCTGTAATTTGTGTCTTTGGGCTGTTTGCCTCTATTAACTTGTCAGGTCATGCATGGCTAATGGAGGGAGTGTGCCTTCATAATTTCTTGATCACTCTAATTCAACTCCAGTTATTAGAAAGTTTCATTACATCTCAGCGTTATATCTAGCAGCGATATATGGATTTCCTGCAGTTTGTCAATTTCTGGGTGATTAGTAAGGTTTCCTTTAAGTTTTAGTTCAGTTAGATACAAGAACGGCAGGAATACCTACCTTATAGGGACAGGGTGTTTTTTTTTTTGTTTTAAACACCATTCCTTCTCCCTCCCTCTCCACCGCATTTCTTGCAAAGCTAATGAGCGAGGTTTCCAGCAAGCTTTACAAGAAAGGACAAAGACTAGGTCCACCACAGCAAGAGCCATGGTAAGAGAGCAATGATATGGGGACTCGTATGGAGACTATGCCAGAGACATCTGCTCCTGCTAGCGTGACTCAGCAGGACCTGCCTTTCACTTTGATGGGGCAGGACCAGAAAGTTTACTTTTAGGGTGGGATTTTTTTTTTTATGATTTTTTTTTTTTACAGCACCTTGTGTTCAGTATAGATTTCATCAGGAGCAGCAATTTAAGACTTCTGTAAGGACAACAGAAAGTTAAAGTGCCTGAAGGGTGAGGTCATCAGCTGACAGACCAAGGCAACCCAGTTACTGCTAGAACAGCAAGCTATGAGCTTTGGCCAGGGCCCTGGTGTCCCAAATGATGCTGGGAAAAGAAGATTTACCAAGTCTTCCCAGGAATTAGAGGGACATTTCAGGAGCGCTCCATGTCCTGTGGCACAGGACAGCCCTGTCCCACTAAGGAATGCAGTGTTTTTGGAAGAAGAGATGCTGAAATCCTGAGACAGACAAGAGTGCTCTGAGCCTCCCTCTTGTTCCCCACGTGCTGCTGCTACCGTCTCCTTGTGATGTGCTATAGCAAGATTTGGTCTGGGGGGCCACACGACTATGAAGAACATAAGCCAAGCCAAAATACACTAGATGTACCTGTGACATCCACTTCTATTACAGTTAGTTGAGCAAATGGATTAAGCCAACTGAAGATCTCTTTTAGCCTATATACTCCTCTTTTGGCTCGCATACTTCCTTCATCCTAGTGTAATCTGTGCAGCTGCTTTTCAGTCTGAGGTTCTCAGTTTGACAGATACCAGAACCCAGCTTTTGCATTTGAAAAACTCAAACCCAGGTACACTTAAGAGGCAGGTCAGCACTTCTCTTTGCTCCCGAAAGGGGCACCACTTTCCAGCTGGACCTGTCCCTAGAGAGGAAATGCCAGACACCTGTAAGGGACAGATTAAAACGCACCTCCTCATACAAAGCCGAACAAAGGCTTGCCGCATTCCAGCCGTGCGCAGCAACCGATAGCCTCCTCCACCTGACTGCGGGCACACAGGCCAGCGAGGCTGGCGCACAGGCATGGATATTTGCTGACACCCAGCAGTATTTTCGGCATTCGGGCAAAGTTCTTCCTTGTCCTCACTGTTATATTTTGCCCTTTCCCCCATGCACATATTTTCCCTCTGACATCAGTGGGAGGGGGATCCTGCAGGAGGATAAGGGATCCACATCCTGCAGTGGCAGAGGAAAACCTTTCCCTGAATAGTTATCAAGTGATGTATATCGAACACAGGACCTGGGAGAGGTAGTTATATTTTTATTCCTTTGCTGTTCACTAAGCAAATACTCTACAGGGTACAAGATAACAGTAATGAGATTGTTGGTATTCATTAATGCCTCCCAGGAACGCGAGTGCTACACCACCAGCACGCAAGTGCAATACCCCATCTGGTAGTGCGGGCATTACTGTAAGATTAACACCGACAGCAGTGGCTGTTTCTGGAATGGGAATATTGCTGCTGTTTACTGGTCCTTCCATGAAGGATGGAAGGAAAATAAGGGACAGAGACTGGCTGCCTCAGCTTCCTGCAGCCTTCGTCAGAGATGACATGCAATGGCTAATTATCAGCTCAGCCACTCAAAGCCAGCTATAGTTTCCAGTTGCAAGCTGAGTGCTAAGGATGAAGGATGTACGTACAGGATAAACGTAACTGCGAAACAGTCTCTTCACAAGATTTACACGCACTTTAAAGGGGAATTGTTAGGTTTCTGAGAGGTGTTGGGTCCCATCATCATCTGAGTTGGCTTTGCCAGTCCCTGAGATCACTAGTCACGTACTAATTCACCTGAAGAAGACTCCCTGATGCTGTTTCACATTTGGCATCTCTGTGGTCCCTCTGGTACAGAGGTAGTGCCTACGCTTTTAACTTGGGTTGCACTTCCAAAGCAACACCAAGCACAGCAGCGCCCAGGTGACATGCACCTGGTGGATCTCAGCCCATTTTAACTCTAGGGTCAGATCCAGCTGGATCCCTATCACCTGATTTTACACACCCAAAGCATGTCTGACTGTCTAAGGCCTTCTTTGTGTAGGGCAAGCAGGCAACACAGAAGCTAGCCAGTCTGTCGTACTGGCTTTATGAGCATCACTACTACCACCATATAACTCTAGTGCACCACCTTCCATCTGCCTCTGCGGCTAACCTCCCTGCCTAGCCACAAACGCTTGCAGGCCATCTCACACAAAGCAAGTCCCTCTAGCAATAGAGTCTAGGTGGGTGGTTGTGTTCCAGATGCGGATGACAGAAATGCAGGGTTGGGCCATGAAAGCCTTGCTAACAGCTTGCTCTTATTCGAGATTTGCTGTGCAACTATACCCTGCTCACATCAACCACAGCATCTCTGGAGTTCAGGTTATCCATGTATGCTGAGCACGTTTCCTGGGAAAGGGAAAGCGGTCATTTAAGATAATTTTAACCATCTCAGAGAGATCAGACCTTCTTATCGTTGCACTCAGGATACAACACCTGACTTCTGCTTGATGCTTCAGGTGGGATGTACCTCGTGCTAGTTGTTTGACCATGCCCAGCAAAACAGATGCCTGACACTCCACTTCCTGAGATGAGACACACAAGCCATACGGGTTGCTCTTCTCACCCACATGAAAGCAGATGCTATTAGCCCTTTCCACTCCCAACCCCTCCATGGTCTCTGTATGTTTGTCCAGTTCTTTAAATGGAGGCACCAAACATGATGGTACTGAGAAATTCAATGGGAATTGGACTGAAGCATCTCTACACGTTTCTGGGAAGTAGTGTCTGCATTTCTCCATCTTGCATTTTGTACCCACGACTTCAGAATTACAGACTCAAAGTCAGGGATGCCCAGGGCCAGGCCAGAGCAGCTCTAAAGCAGCCCTGGAAACACCAGCCTGCACGGAAGGACTGTCGCTCCAAAACTGCTACGGGCCCACATGATCATCTTGAACATTGTGCCAGGACTTACCCTTAAGCAGAGATAATGTAGATAATTACTTTGAGCACCCAGTCATCTCAGGACTGCTTCCACCCCCATGGACAGCTGCACACCAGTGATCTTATTCACTTGCTACCCCTGTTCCTGTGCCACTCTGCTTTCTATCACGACCATGGGGCAGAGGTCCCTACACCGCAGGAGAAGGAGAAATCCATTATAGCTTCCTGCCAGACACATCAGCCACTGACATCTTCCGCATCTCCAGCCTCAGCAACCTTTGTGTTTGGCCCAGCTGCCAACAGCCACACAAATACAACACAGGAAACCATAAGGTTGGCATCTCCTGAAACGGTCCAGTGAGTCTGGAGATGTGAGACCTGCCTTCCACACTTAACTGGGCATTACAGCGACTGCAAGGAGACTTTGGGCAAGTTCTTGCCCAGAGCTCCTGCAGCAACTCATGGAGAAGGCAGGGCCAGGGCTTGGCTCCATCACTGCCACCTCCTCTCTGGCTGGCACAGTGCCACAGCTCCTCAGGGGTGAGTGCCAGCTCTCTCACCACTGCCTTTCTGCTGTGATAGCCCATGATAGCCTGAATATGAAGCCAACAACAAGTGCCACTCGAGTTATGCTTCAGCCTTTGAGTGGTGAACCTCTCGAGTCTGGCATAACATCAGCTAGAGACAGACTTCCTAGCTTTACTGACCTGGGATGGAAAAGCAGTAAAGTGCTCATAACACTTGCTATGAGGCCATCTAGCTGTGACTAATCTGTCCCTTACTATTAGATTTTGTACCTGTCCCGGAAATAAATAAATCTGTATACAAATCCATGAAGACATACCAGTTCCTTCCAGTGCCAGTTTTGTGCAAAGCATGCCTGAGTCACAGGCTAAAAGATGTTTAACCTGCTGTCACTGAAAGTAAGATGTTGTGCAGCAGCAGCTGATCCGTAAGCCCTTATGGAAATACCTGGCCAGGATGAAAGACAGAAACTCATGCCGCAATGGGCTTAGCAGATGATGGAACATCTGCCCCAAAAGAGAGGTCTTGGGAACTGAGCTTCCCCATCGCCTGAGACCCTGAGCCTGGCACTGTGGGTGTGAGAACATGCCTGTCATTAAAGCAGCGCGAGTGCTCCAGGTCTCGGTCCTGCCTCAAAGGTTTGCTGCCCCCACAGTTTAAGTCACCTCAAAGGGCCAGCTACCTGCAGTCCCTGCCTGTCACTGAGGGCACCCAGCGGAGGCGTGGTGCAGCTCCCAGGCTCCGGGACTCTCGATGCTCTAAGGATACGCGTGTTGAGTTTAGGCTGTCAGGTAGCTTATGCAATGCAAGAGGAACACGCTCCCAGTAAGGAGGCGGAGAAGTGTCAAGGCAAGGGAGGCCACGACCTGGTTTTTTACCAGAAGGAAGTCTCTGCAGCTGTGGGGATTCACCAGCTGAGCTCACCCGGAGCACAGCCTGGGGGAAGGCAGCAGGACAGGACAAGGTGACAGAACAGCTCCTTCTGCCTTGACCAGGGCTGCGCTGCAGGATGAGCAGGGGAGAAAGGGAGCAGACGTTCACCTTCACTCGGTCACAGTGCACACCAGGGCATCCAACAAGCAAAGCAATTCACCGCTACAGCATACCAGTCTGACAGCGAGACCCGCGCGCTCCGCTCCTCAGCCCGCGTACGCCCATCCCTGCCTGCCGCTTCACCCCGGGGAAGACACACGCCAGCTTCACCTGAAGGCAAGCTTCGCCCTACGCGCTGCCGGAGGTTCTCCGGCAGCGAGCGAGGGACCCAGCACCGCGAGCCAGCGCCCGGCCCCGCCGGCACTCACCGAGGAAGAGCAGCAGGCTGCGGGCCCGCAGGCGGCCGGCGTCCATCGCCCTCGCGTCACCGGCTGGAAGAGAAGGAGGAGAGGGAGGAAGGCGGCAGCAGAGGCGGCAGGGAGCGATGTGGCGGCGGCCGCGCCGCCAGGGACCTTTATGGGGCGGCGGGAGAGGCGGGGCGGAGTGGTGATGAAACCCTGACCGGGCTCGGAACAGGTGCCCGGGCCCAGGCTTACTGCTTCCTGCCCCGTCGCGCTCGGGCGGGCCGGGGCCCTCCCCTCCCTGTCCCCGTCCCCCATGCCGGGGGCGATGCCCTGAGGGCGGGCAGGGGACACCCCCGGCCCTGCTGCGGGGCGGGCAGGGCAGGGCCGGCAGGGCAAATCCCTCCCCGAGCCCTCCGGCTCTTGGCTGCTGTCCGGGTATGCGTGCTTGGATTATCCTTATTTTAGCAAACATTACTCCAAATGCCGCTCGTGGCCCTAAAACGACCCGGTGCTTTAGAGCAAGCAGGCTGAGGTGCCAGTGCCCGGGGCTTCCCGTGGCCTTGGGTGCATATGGCTGAGCGCGCAGCATCAGCACCGCCGGCGGCTGCTCGCCCTCGGTGCCAGGCATGATGGCACGAGACTGGGCTGGTGCAGGGTAGACGCGGAGCCCAGCGCTGCCCAGGGGGCCCTGCCTGCGTGGATGGGGCCCGGGGGGGCTGCAGCGCGGCCCCCGGCACTGCTCGCATGTAAAACAAGAAAACAGTGCGGGGCAGGCAGCCAGAAACCTACTGCCCTTCCTCATCTCCCATCGGCTGGCAGTTCCGAAGTGACACTCAGCCCATGTGCGCCGTGCCAGGGAGCCTCGGGGCCAGGGGCAGAAATGGTCTATTAAGTTACAGCACAGGCGACAGGAATGCCAGCACCTCACCCCGCACCTCGACCTGCCGTGACGGACTCAAGGTCAGTGGGTGCTTACAGTGTGGTGCCCCTCTGGCCCTCGGCCTCGTCACATCCTGGCAGCGAGGGCAGCTGCTGGTACCAACAGGTCCTTTGGTTCCTTAGGTAGCACTTGCCTAGCTAGCATTTTTTTTTTTTTTTTAATCCTTTCATGCATCCTGTTGAAACCCATGCACTCTATGACTAGGTTAAGCAAGACCTCATTCTGCACTTACATCCCATCATCAAATAATCGAGGGACACGCCACCCCCACATCCCTCTGTATGCGTTTGCCTGAGATATGAAATGCTTTTTATCTGAACAAGCTGCTCAGCAACAGCGACTATTTCTTTTCCTTTTAAAGCAAAAACCTTCTTCCTCTGCCTTACCTTTTTTCATCATCAAAAAAGGCAAGGTGATACCTTGTTTATTGCGGAACTGATAAGCCTATCTCGTATGGTAAGGAATTTGAGTATTGATAGCAAGGTGCAGTTTAACAGCTGATAAGTATTCATAGTTTCTCTACTTTACAAGTGGTTATTAATACATGAAAGTTAACTATAGTTATTATATATACTGCAGAATATGACATACTGTATCTCCTTGTTCGGATTCCAGTTCAAAGTAACAAACACATTAATTCAGGGAGTTTTGGAATAGAACCGGTACTTACAAATCATACTCCTGCTTATTTTGGGAGCATTTTCTTAAATCTACAGAAGTGCGGAAATGCTGAAATTAAAAAGATCAATGTGTTACTATTGAACTACATCAGCAAAATTTGTTAATAATGCAAATGGTGGGAGAGTTGGCAGGATTGGTCAAATTAAGATCAGTGTGCCAGCAGCGTTCACAAGCTGGTACTCCATGAGGAAGTGGGACATGATTTAACTTGAATCTTCTTCTGAGTCCATTTTTCTCTCTTTATCATTACGGTCATGGCTTACCCCCATACACTTTAGTGCTTTAAGGTTAGCAGATGGTAGCTTTTCTGATGCCACATGACTGCTTTTGTTGCTTCTTTAATTTGGGCTGATCCCCCTTATTAAGGATTTTATTGTCAGCCCTTTCAGTGAGTAAAGGAAGGAACTGCAATCATTAGGGAAGCGTTTCTGTATGTGGGCATTTTTCGGGATGCCTTAAAAGCAGCATCACTGTAGAACTTCCACTTTATAATTAATTTCACCCTTAAATTCCTGCATGATTTATCCTCTGAAAAAAGAGCATTTAATTATAGTCCTGCACCGGTATCCAGATACCAAGTAACGCTGACACCATTGGAGCAATTCATTGGAATTTCCTCTTTCAGATTTGAATACATGGAAAACAGGTATCATATATACATCTGTTTCATCTTTCGGTAATTTTCCTTGTCTCGTGGTATGTGATTCCACATCAGGCATCCCCACTTGCAGATTTCACCATCCTCTCCTCCACGTGGAGGCTGCCTCCTTGAACGCAGCTGATATACGTTTTAAGAGCCAATTTACCAAGCGGCTATTCACATTGGGTAGTACCTTCCTGCACTGATAGATTCATTGTAAGGCAGATTCATTACATCCCACAGGTCTGAGTACAGAGTGACATGCCTGTACAATGGTGGAAGGTAGCACCGATTAGGCAACAGCCCATCATGGGTGTATGTCAGCTAGTGGCCTCAATTAGAGCTGGGGTGAACTGGCACACCCAAGTCAAGTCAGTGATGGATTTATGTCACTTGCCATCGGACCAGCGAGTAGCCCCCTGAGTAATTCGACATTTCAGGGTTTTCTTTTTTGCAAGGTGTAAAGAACTTGTGCAGAAGATGTACTAGCTTTTATCGCCTTGCAACAATTTAATAACCACCTTTAAAGAAAACTTCTATTTACAAAGTACATGGGCTCAACTCAGATTGATTTTGTGCTTAATCTTCTCAACATCACAAGTATTCATCTCTTCAGACAGAGGAGCAGATTCATAGCAGTGATTACTTCAAGAATATGGCTTGAGTTTTTGTCTATTTGTCTATCTATCATTGATGATACAGAGGATTTTCTGTGAATAAAACATCCTTTAAACTTAGAGGGGAAAAACAGAGGTTAGATGTACATTTTTCTGTGCTTGAGAATACTTTTCCTCATGGTGATTTGCTGTAGAAGATGCATTCATGGTAATTAAATGTCACTTTATGCATGTGTTCTCACATAACTAAATTCATAAGTGACAGGTGACTACTACTTACTTTAGCTGCTTTCTGTAGAATCTGCATCCAGTTTTACACATTGCCATTCTGGGTATGGATCTGCATTGCTTTTTGTCTGTTGGGAACACCATCTGTTTCCAAAATCAACATCTTTTTGTTAGAAAGTATTTTTGAAAATAGAAGAAAATCATTCCTACTCTTATGCTGAAGCACTGGAGGATTTTACACAAGAAAAAAGAAGATAACAAAAAGCAGCATTTTCACAGATACCTGGAAAAATCAGCAGGCTTTTTTTTTTTCAACACATCATGAGTACATGCTTCAGTACATGTGTAAGACAATTTCTTATTTACAGCAAACTTTCGTTACAGAGCATCAAAGATGCTCAAGGTATGCTCTCAAAAGATCAGTAGGCTAATTGGAACATAGCTCACTCGACAGCATTTTTATTTGAACTATAGAAGATTGGTATTGCATATGAAAATCTCAAATGGTAAAAAGTATGTGGCTCACACGTGAACAAAAATGCCCTAAGAAGGGAATGTACTTAACTGGGATGCATGGACGAGATAGTCTGGAGGAAATGGAGTAAGGAAAAAACCTTGAGCCAAACTTACTCCATAGAGAGGTCAGCTTCAAATCTGCTATATCTGTGATTAATCATTTAGGCCCAGTGTTCTTAAACAACCAGGCTTTCCTATAAACTATCAGAGTTTCAAAATGCTGTCCCAAGGCTGAAAGTGGCTGATGCCTCTTCCTGTAAATGCAGGGTGAGGTCAAAGCTACTGGACAAAAAAGACGTTTTGCTGTTTAAAAAAACAATCCCCCCAAATTCACTGATTTCTTAGGCAACTCCTTGGGTCAGCATTAACCAGAAATTTAAAAAAACAAACAAACAAACAAACCAAACCAAACAAAAAAAAGCACTAAGTCCCATGCATCTCGATGCATCTCAGATGATGGAAAGCAAAAGGCAGACAGATCTGCCTGTTCGTGCTGGATTGCTCCCGACAGGGCAGTTTTTCATTCTGTTGGCTTGTATGAAATTTCCATTACTCTCCCCTGGGCAACTCCTGAATGGCCCAACATATCTTGTTGGCAGAAGAGCTTCTTAATGCTCTGCTGGTGTTTTCCCTTTCCTAATTACAGCTCCCTGCTCCCTCTAGAGTGACTTAGCCTCCAAGGAGGTGGTATTTTTCATTTATAGAATCTTTTCATGGCTTCTGCCTTTACTTGCTGCTACACAAAACTGTGCAAACATTTTATTTGTACCCTTGTAAAGGGTGTTATTAAACTAAGTCCCACCCGTATATTTAGCCATTTTTTCTCCTTGCTCCAAATTATTTGTTAAGACTATGACTAGGACCAAGGCGAAAGAAAATGGGTTTTCCCCACAGCATGTAGCGGGTTGCAAGCAAGATGGGAAAAGCCTACTGGCCCCTTAACCGTCAGCCCTGTGTGCTGTTCTGTCCATCAGTATCTCTTTCAAGTTCATAAATTCATCTCTTCAATAGAATGTTTCATTCTCCAGGAAGACACGTGTTAACCACTGGGAGATATAACCACATGCAAATATGACAACTGCCCTCTGTAACAGCTCACCACGTGTACACACGGGTGCAGCGTTTAGACCCGTGCCCAGCAGCCAGTACAACTGCTGGGGCTGGAGAACCAAGACAGCTCTGTTCACAGAGCAGGTCCCCCCAGAAGTAAGATGCATGGAGCTAATTTATGTGAGCAGGAACTAATCTACGAGCCATTCAGGTGTTCTGACTTTTTTCCCCGTTCCTCTAGTGTCAAAACTCAAACTTCAGTGCATGCATACAGTAAAGGCTTTAAGAAGCATGCTGCCATCCTTCTGAATTGCCTTTCTTCTGACCTAAATGCATTTTATTGTTAACAACAAGCAAGTAAATCAATATGTGAAAGCGTGTTGCTGACATGGTCAACATGTGGCGCTTCTGTTTGATAGCTCTGAGAGCAATGTCCATCTCGGGACAGTGAAATGACAGCAAGAACCACCACAGTGGCGATTGGTGTGACTCAGCAGGCACTCACTGGCTCCTGTTGGGCTTTCACCACAGCAGTCAGCCCTGGCTGTGGGTTCTCTCCTCTCCTGCATCGTCCATCTGGACAGCTGGCGTTAGTATGGGGAAGGAAGACGCTCTGTATACGAGTGCCACCATCAGAGGACAGGAAATAGCCTGCCTTGGCCTCCACATTTTGGCTGTGACTCAGTGGTGACTGCCACTTGCACACTGGCCATGCGCACAGGGAGCTGGGGCACCCTTGACACAAGGGGTGTGGCATTAGGGATGATGGAGTAAACAGCAATTCACCTGAAACCAGATTAGCCAGCACGCGTTCCTGAAACAGAATCTAGGAAAGAGGCACAACTCCACAGTGTATTTGTTTGGCCTGGTAACGAGAGCTAGGCATGCGAGCAGATGCGCTTAGTGGAATTCCCCCATCCACTAGCATTATTGGACACTCCTATTACTGTTCTTATAATTACTGCTAATCATTGCTATTACTGTAGTGACTGAAAAAAAAGCAGTCAGGATCGGGCCTTCATCGTACTGGCTGTTGTCATGCAGTGGAGATGAGACGGCCTGCCCCAGGGAACCTATAAACGTGGGTGCCCAATTCATCACTGCAGTCATATTTCAAACTAGGACACTGGCCCACGATGAAGTTCCCTACGACCTGATCAAAAATAAACCACGGCATTCCCTCCAGCTGAGCTACGACAACCTCGTTGGCATTAGCTTGGAGCCAGTATGTTGATATCATGCTGCTCTCTGTTGAAACGCAGCTGGAAAGGTAAGAAGGTGATTAGGAGTACCTTGGGGTCCCAACACTTAACAAGATGTTTCCGTTCTGTATTTTCACTCTGTGGGCCCAACCTGCAATAAAACTCCATATTCTTTGATCTCTGGCGAATTTAGTATCACTGACTCTTGAGAGCCAGCTGTGAGTCACATGGTACGTGGAAACCTCTGGGGTTTGGTTGGGAATGACCAAGAGTAACTGAAATCATCTTCTAGTCACATTCTCCTCCCATCCACAGTTTGAACACTACCTCAGGTATCCAGCCTCCCCTGAGACAGTCCCTAGGTGACAGACTAAAGAAGGGGATTAGCTAGCCTGGTCACAGGCTGGGTACCAACAGGGAGGTGCAGGGAAAGACTGTAGGCCTCTGTAAAGCTGAGAAGTGCAGATAGCTCAGCCCCATCCCGTGTGAAAACCCTCTGCCTGCAACGTTGTTCTTTCCTCCCACCCTTTGCAGGTCAGGCCGCTATCAGCTGCCAGGAAAGGAGACAGACGCCAGTTTTCTGGTCAGAGTTGGTTGTCCCCCAGCCAGTCTCGGGAGTGCAGCCTCAATTCCTCACTGAGTAAAACAAAAAAGCAAAGCTGCTCAGACTCTGCATGTTCCCGTACTCTCTCAGAAAGGAGTTGTGGGTTTGCCCAAAGCCGAGGGAAGCAGCAGCCTAAGCTGACCCCCCACACCAAGTGCCCCAGGGAACTTGTCCTCACCTCTCCACGAAGGGTAGGGAGGGTGCTGGCTGCCTGGTGTGTGCATGGGAGATGGGATGAGGAGAGGAATGCGCAACTTCAAGTCCTGGGGACGAGGTGCCAGCAGCCCGTCGGCTGACTGTGATGCTTCCGTGGATAACTCCTCTGCATGGCATCTATGCACCTATCTCCTCATCCAGCGTTGCTCCCTGCAGCTTGATGCTATTTAAGAGATGCAGGAGGTTTTCTTTAAGATACTCCAAGCACACATGTGTAAATCAAGTGGGGAAGGACAAAGGCCAGGGCTGGGTTTAATTAGACTGGTGTTAGTTATTACATTAAGAATAATGTAATAATCACTAACCTAGGGCTGGCAGTTCTTGATTAACACTCCTACAGTCAGGGTCTTTGTCCTTTACATGTGAAAAAGAGGACTGTGGATAAGGCTCTGGTAATTCCAACATGAACTGAAGCTAAGGGGAAATGCTAGGTGAGGAAGAGTGTACTCCGGGAAACAATAGCCAAAGCTGCCAAAAGCACTTAGTTCTCTGAATCTAGTTAAACTCTGCAGTAACAACAGTCCCTCCGAAGGACTGTCAGAGAAAATAGGCATCCCAGAAAACCATTTCTTTGGTAGGAGTCCAAACAGAGGCTGCACATTAGATGCTCAGGATGAGACACTTTTGGTCACCGACTTACAGCGTGCCTACAGCAGAGGTCACCCCTTCATAAATAACACACGTTCCAGCTCCACACCCAGATTAATCTACCCTGCCCAACCAGGCGTACAAGCAACCTGACATCAACCAAAACAAAGACCATTAAGTCAGCGCAGGAGATGGTCTGTGCTTAGGTGAAACACGCCAGACATCAGAGCTCATGCAGAACATGGCCCAGCTCTTTTGCCTCCATCCTGGCTTCACAACCCTCCCCGTCTTGTTCTTGTAACATTCCCCTACGTGGACCGAGGAGAGAGAGTTCCAGGAAGGACTGCTGTATGCAAAGCTAATTGCCCGTCTTTCCAAATCAACCACTTTAAAGGGCACATAGGTTAACTAAATTGGAAAAGAGGCCTTTGTGCAAGTCTCTTTCCCCTCTCTCACAGAGCGCTGTTATGCAACGTGCTGCACACTGCCGCATACATTTGATTACATTGGGGCAGCTTTGATTACCGTGCGTATTAACCATGCGACATGTAATCAGCATTACTGACTGTATTGCAAATGCTGGAATTGTCTTTTACGTAGATCTAAATAACATTGGAGCCTTTAGGCAATGGCCTTCGATTGTTTACACGGTTTTCATAAACAGGATACTAACAATTTGTAAATATCCCGTTGGAAATCCATCAGCTGTGGATTTGCAAGTTCACAATGGACTAGTCTGATACATGTCCAACTATAGTAAGCCTATCTCTGCTAAAACTTCACTGGTGACATTGCACAACTGTTACTGACCACAACAATTGCCTCTAATTGCATGTACCAATAACTCTACTTCATAGCTTCTACAAATTGATTCTGGAGTTGGTACATCTTCAGAACATTTCCTGGGGAACCAGAAATCAAAGAAATAAGGCATTATTGTTGCTGTCATTTTTCAGAGGCTTATACTGCTCTGAATTCCTGTTGCTACACCTTACCTAGAAGATTTGTTTGTTGTGTTTTGTTTCATTTTTCACATAAACTTCCCTCCAGCTGAATGAAGACGGGGACATGTGCATGCACAGACACAGACACATGCATACAGCAAAATCTCCTTCTCTAAAATTTTCTTGGGACTTCCATGAGCGTTGCAGAAGAGGGTGTTTAGATGGTCAATAACTAGGTGTCTGTTTGTAAATTTTCTGCAGTCAATCTAAAAGTACCTTTCAAAAAGAAGTTGTAACTCAACCCTCTTGTGCTGTGTCAATCCACCTAAGGACATATCCTCTCAGCAGTTAGAGAGGCCAAAAGTTCCTTCTAAGCTAAACACTGTACTAAAACTAATGCATACCTACGCCAGTTGGCCCACATTTAACAGACTAGGTAGCAGGCACCGGGGATGGATGAAGTGCTTTCATGCAGAAGGAAACTCCAGCTTGGAAGCTAGCGGAAGAACCGCAGCAAGAACTGGTGGTGTGGGAGAAGTAGAAGCATAACGCTGTGTCACTCCTAATGCAAGTGTGAATAACCCACTGCTGGGAGCGCACTCATGCAAAGTAGTCTGACAGTACATCCTTAGCTTCAAAATAAGTGCCTTAAGGAATTATAATGCCAGGCACCAGCTGTGCTAGCTTAAGGTCAGATCGCAGTAAAGCATTCAAGAAATAATAGTTGACCCAACCTTAAATACTACTTAACCAGGTGAGGGAGTCCTTGAAAGAATATATATTGTTGCCATCTCCAAACATGATGCACATAAAAGAGATCTTGTCTCAGCTACCTGGTGCCCTCTGAAGCTGGAGCCATTTCTTACCAAAACCCTGGGGTTTGCACGTTACACAGATCCTAACGCTGTCCCTGTGAATGTTAATACTTCTCTGTGTCAAGCTGGTTTCCCCCAGCTCCTACACACTCACTGTGTAGCTGTGCTAGCGAGGGTGTACTGTTGATCAAAAAACCTCTATGGCCTCTCATCCAAGATGTTATCTCCCACAGAGATACTCAGTCAAGCTATGCACTGCAGTAGAAGCTGCCTGTCGGGGCCAGTCCAGGTTACCGTCCTTGCTGAAGATAGTCTTGAGTGCAAACAGGGCACAGCTTACTGTCTTCGCCTCTTTGGAAGGCTCCGACAGCTCCTTAGCTACGTCTCTGTCCTTGAGTAGCAGCTGTATCGTATTCCCAAGCATTGCGAGCCCTTCTTTCGCAAAACAGTTCCATTCCTCTAGTGGCATGCGTAGCATGCAACAATCCTCGTCGGCTGCTAGCCGGGCCCACTCTAAAATTCAGCCTCTCTTTGCCTCACTGCCAGCTGGATGCTGCATAGCTCACCTCCAGCCACATCTCTGTCACCAACAGGTTTCCATCCTGGGCCATCTCCCAGTTCCCATCTCCTACAGCCACAACCCTCATCTGCTGTTTTGTCTCATCACAGTCCTGAACAGCAACTGGCTAGAATGGCAGTGCATAAAACCAAAATTACCTGGCACAAAACACTCACTGGAGCCTGGTGGTTTTGCAATGATTTTTTTTCCCCTAACAGACCTCAGTATATAAAGGACTGCACTCGCACATCTTGTTAATCCTGCACAAAACTCCAGGGAGACTGAGACAAGCTCTCGCTATGCTTCACAGCCTTCCTGTTCTGCACATCCTCCCACCTGCACATGCAATTCCCCCAGACTTTGGTAGAAGGACATGAGTCACATGCTGTGTCGCAAGCAAGAAAAAGCTAGAACATTTGTCTCATTTCTGTCTGCTTCTCAGAACAACGCCAGTGGTGCTGGTGACACCAAAGCCTTCTAACCCCACTGTCTTCTCATCTCCTTCTATGCCTGTCACTTGGGCGAGAGGACTGGGAGGGCAGGGGAATGATGCCTCCTGATATACTCCGAGCCACTGAGAGCAGCCTTCGCTCTGGCTGTAGGAGCTGCCTTGGCTGTACCGATGGGGACACACAGACTGCTCTGGTGTCATTCCTGCTGCCACAAGTGGGAAATGTTGGGCCTGTTTTTCACACCTCTAACCCTCCATTAGCACCACTTGAACATGGACAACTGCATCTGAAAAAGGTGTTCACTGTAAAAGAAATGATCAGAAACTTCTTTAATTTAAAACCAGGAGGAAAAGGCAGTGGGTGTGAAGTCCTGACACTACTTGTTCTAAGCTAAATCACTGTGCATTGCACTATGAACTCAGCAGGGCTTCACAGATTGCTTTGCAGATAAAGCAGGAGGAAACTGTAACTTATACCCACTACAAGTGTATCTACAGCTAAGAAATGAGATAACTAAATGCCCTTGGGGAGATATGAGAGGCATTTAAAGCATAAAAATTGCTCACCTTTCCCTTACCTGGTAGGCAGATAAACAGAAAAGTTTCTGCTCAATAACGCCTAAAATTCTGATGCAAGCCCTCAAAAGCAAAGGAAATCAGGACTTGGAGGTAACCATGGTGCAAGGATGTGCAACCCCAGTGACAGAACATTCCCAATCAGCTCAAAATTGGCAGCTCTGGAGAACTGCACAAGTTTGTGGAAATCATGGGCAAAGCCAGCGTGGGAGGGCAGAGGCTCATGCTTCTGTGCTGGACGCAGAGGCCTGAGCGTTTCACAAGGGCATTCCCAGCCTACCAGGTGCTGCTGCGCATTCAGACTTTCAGTCACGTGGCTGTTGGGATAGACACTGCTTACCGCACGCTAAGAGAGGGTGGGAGCAATTTGCTTTACTGCTCTTGCCAAAAGCCTCTATTAGTATATGTTATGAAAGCTCCAGAGAGGCAAAACATTCCTAAAACCACTTTATTAAAATTAATAACACCCGAAACTCCCCCCAGTTGTTTATGGATGGGAGAACTGAAGGAGGCAACCAGCAAAAGCAAAAGGCAGAGAGAGGTGTTCCCCGTCTTTACAGTGTGATGGGCTAGCGGAGTCTCCGTATCATTTCAGCTGGCTGCTGAGATGCTGCCTGCTTCCCCCACAGTGCGCGCGCGCGCGCCGAGGCTGAGACTGGTTTTCGATCTACAGGTGCAAAGTGTTACTTAAAGACTGAACACTCTTCTACCTTTCCCCAGTGCCTACAAACGACCCTCGCAGTCTTTAATACTTTCACACCCACGGCAACCCTGCAGCTGTTTTGATACCTCTCTGATGGCGGAACCGAGGCACGCACGGCGTGCGCAACTTACCCAATGCACATGCTGAGGCAGAGACGTCTACCTGCGTCTCCCATGATCCAGACTCCTGCCCTTCTCGCAGATCACTTCCTCCGTAGGCGGTGAGTCAGAGCAGCATTGGCTGCCTCCCAGACTCCTTTTCCTCACGCTAGAGCCCAAATCCATGCTGTAGGAGAACGAAAATTTCAAGCTGAACAAGGAGGGAGACTTAAGAGTGGCAAAACTGTCTGGCTGTTATATTCAAAAGCAACAACCACTCCGTCCCTTGGATGCACTTACTCTGCCAGCTGGGAGATGTCAAATCCTGCATGTGGTGGTCTCAGAGAATCAAGCCATGCTTTTTTCCCTTGGCTGCTTCCTCACCCTTAGCACAGGGCAAATAAACTTGTAGCTCATGTCTTCAACCCAGGTAGCTTGTTGCCTTACAAAAGACACGGGAGATTTAGGAGGTCTACAGTTTGATATAGACCCATGTTTGAGCTCAAGCTTCTGAAATAAATAACAGGTCTGCAGAAGCAGACGCAAGCTTCTTTTGTACTACTCAAAAACTCATGGCATGTAGAATCTTTTGCCTGGATTTCTTTGGGAGTTAACTGCATTAGATCATATGGAGTTGTAATTCTGTCTTACTTGTATTACAATATCATTTTGCATGCTGCATAAGACCATAATCCTCGGGGGAATTTAATTTGTGGAAAGGGCTGGACTAAGGATTTTGTGTAGAAAATGAAAAGACACTCTGTATCACTACCTTCTGCTATCACCGCTTCTGGAGACAGAAAAGGTTTTACTTTTGCAGTCAGTAGTTATTAATTAGAAGTCATTCATCAGAAGCAGTCTCTGAAAGCTTGTCCATACAAACCCCAGAACTTCTCCACACACCCGGGGACGTACAGCTCTCTGTGCCCTGCTGTTCTGTGTCACAAGTCTCTGCGCTATGTTACCCTTCATTCCTTACTACTACTACTGTTACACACACAAGTGCAGAGCTTCTGCACGCTGGACCAGACCATTATTCTCCACAGCCAAAGGCAGGAACCAGACCAACGCACGTACAAGACTCTCGGGGCCAAGGTCTCCCAAGAGATGCTTCCTACGCAGGCTCTGGTCTGTGTCCTGTTGCGCATGGACCTGCCACCACACCACAGCAGAGCCCACGCACCAGACCCTCACGTGGGGCTTGCAATGGAGATGGCAGTGGGCACACGGGATCCGACTCTCCCTCACATTGCTGGGTTTTGTTTTGTTTTCTAACCAAGTTCTTTCCAGGATAATGGTATGTTTTCCGCAGGGCTTTCTGCACATGTAGTGATCTGTGTGAACCTGAGTTCTAGGTTAAGAAAGATATTTTTATGAGAAACAAAAGACAAACTTGCTGTTCAACATTACCAAAATCCTTGGGATCTAAGTCAGAGCCTCAGCTCTGCAGCAGCACAAGGTATGGTATGCACGTTAAAATCAGAAATTTTCTATCATACGTACAGGGTGCATTTGTGAACACGAGTATATATTTCCATGTCAAGTAGATATTGAGCACAGAAAATATTATCTGGCATAAGAGAAATTCTGCATGTGGCAGCAGCGAGCTAGGGTGCTGAAGGAACAATTAGCAAATAACATAAAGCAATGCACGTTCTTAAACACAGAGATTCAAACGTTTTGAAGACAAAGGGATTTGGCTCATATCTGTGCCATATTTTCTTCCAATACAGCTACAGCGCAGAGGAAAAAAGCCAGAACTCACATTGGGGATAGTGTATACGACCTCCAGAATTCCGATGGCAGGCACGAACAACTGGTAAATAACTGGTAAAAAAAACAAATCCTATGAAACTACACAAAGGCTAATTCCCACCACTGTCAGGTATTACTTCACAAGTCACACCTCAAAGCCAGCCACGCTTATTCCAGCACAATTTCACCTGCTTGAACAGGAGAGGCAGTCAGCACAAACACAACAGATGCTCCTAGATTCTCCAGTGTCACAGCAACCACAAGCCAGCTCTGAAGATGGAAAAACGATCACGATTTCCAGAGGCTCTATCCAGACTGTCCCCATATTTAGAAAAATACCCCTGAGTTTTGTCCTCCACCCAGGGATTTTTAACCTTCCAGTAACATTCAGAGCATGCTTACATTTGAGTTGCTCTTACTGAATAGCATGTTGGCCTGCATTTCTCATCCTGCTCCTCTTATTATTATTAGGAAGTACCACAATAATAAAAAGGAATTTTAAGAATCCCATGGCACTCAAAAGACATGAATGCCTAAAACTGCAAGAACAGGGATGGTGCAAGTAGCCTTAGTCCATATCCACTGAAGTCAACAGAGGTTTTACTATAGCCTGCAGCAGGGCCTTGAGTCAGGCCAGAGCTAATTGGGAAAATCCCAAATCCCTACTTTATGATTAATTCTCTTAAAAATCCTTCAGTGGAGACATTAAATTGCTACATTACACAAATGCTTGATGGTTTAAAAAGCAATCAAACTAAGCCTATGTGCATTCATCCTAAATACCTCTTTCAAGACTTTCCAGGCTGTAGCTTGAAAGTGGCACCTGAATTACAAGAGCGTACCGGACCACTGTATAGTGGTATCCCACACTGGGATATCTTTCCTCTGCCTAATTGAACTGAGAGGTCAAACCAGTGCGAACTTGCCCTGAATAACAGGAGGGGAAAGCAAGAATGGCAGGCTCTGTCTTTCCTCCTGACCCCGTGAAACTTCTCTGAGTTTCTTCTCTTTGGGGCTCAGCCCAGCCCTTGGCAGAGCTCACAACCGGGGCAGAAACGCTCCTTTGCAGCTCTCCCCTACAACCCGTTCGAGGGAATGGCCTCCGCCCAGAATAAACCTAGGGGTTTTCCTCCTGCATCACGGCACTTGCTCATGGTGGAAAGAGGGAACGCCACGTTGGGCAGGCCAGGAAGGATGGACCTGAAAGGAACCATGCTGGATGAGAAGGAAGGGTTGAGGGGGGGATGTCTGAGGCCACACAAGGAGTCTGGGGATAGCTGGACTGGGTTATGGTTTTGCTGAGGTCATGGCATTTCTGTGCAGATCTCAGAGCGTGCGCGTGTGTCTGTGTAAGGTCATGCCCTTCACCTGCGTCACTCCCCATTCTTATTTGGAACAATCAGGAAGAAACTCCTGGTGTTTCTTGGCTCCTGCACACATTTTTCATGCACAGGGGAGCACCCAGCCCATAGAGAACATTTTTTGCTGCTGTAATCTTGATGGGAAAAATAGTTAGTGATGGAGGAAGGCATTCAGATGGCTGAGAAGTGCCTGAGGGAGGAGACCTTACAAACATATTTGCACATGAGAAGTAACGAACGTGCCATCAAAAAAGTCAAGAGAAGTATTAACAAGGCGAGGGGAAAGGGCAAGAGAATTTCCAATCTTTCAGCTCCTCGTGAGTCCTGCTGCGTTTCACTGTGCTGGTTCATTCCGGTAAATCCGGGCAGCCTGAGCCAGCGCTGCTCCAAGAGCAGCGTCAGACACCACAGCAATCATGCGTGGGCAGGTAGATCTGTAACATCACTTTTACCTGGGAAAATGAGAAAAGATCGTGCTTTAACCTCCAGCTGCTGGACACCCACTGAACATCATGCAAATAACAGCCAATTATGAGAGGGCAGAGTGAGCTTATAGGCACTGCTGTAACAGGGCTAACCTTCTGGCTGGCTTGGTGACCGAATGAAATCAAGTGGGTCCTTGTTCAGATTGTCTACATCACCAATCCATACACCACTACGAAACTCAGCTCTACTGCTGGGATCTGCACTCACTTAGCAGAGGTCCACACGTCCAGCAGAGAAATTTAAGAGCTGCTCTTTTAAGCAATATAAGCCAAGATGTGCACGTTCACCATCGCACAGGGGCTACGACAAGCTGTTCAGCTGTAAAGTCGTAAGTGGGAAACCAGAACACAGCTGAAGCAGAAGCCGCTGCAGTGAGATATGCATCTCCTGCGACCTTCCACAGGTCTTACTGCTCTCAGTGGAACTCGTCAGCTGTCCCCAGTTGTAGTTCTGGGTCTTGAACTTCATTTTGCTTTGAAATACTCAATCCTGTTTCTTCTGACTTGTTTTATCAGGTGGGAAATTACAAACTTCACAAGTTCATGAGCCTTTTGCCAGGCTCAACTTATCTTTGTCTTCAAGTTCATGCTTATCGTGAAGTTCACAGTTCTGCCCCTTGTTACACAGGCAGCAAGAGAAGTTAGCAGAAACTCCTACTTTTCACAGCCACCACTACCTGTTACAGCCATCAGGTATCACAGGATTTGCTCCTATGCATGGTCCCAGGTCTAATCTTAAGCTGAACATAAGGATTAGGCCCCATGGCACAGCCATCAGGCAGTCACCTGGGAACTGTGCATTTAGTTATTTTTCTTGCTGGAAAAATAAAACAGTGTAAAGACAGGCTGGCTGTTCTTCTAGACCTGCATTATTCACTGTAAGGGCATACAGATCAACGCCAACACTGCTGGCCTCTGTAAGCCTGCACTCATTGAAAGCAGCCAAAACGGGAACCAGCACAAACATAAGACCTGTTCAGAGAGGGGAAACTCAATATCCTGTTCAGAAGTCAAGCTGCAGCACCCGCCTGCCCACCCTTGCCAGCAGCTCCTCTCCCTCCCCTACAATAAATCTACGATAAATCCCAGCTTGTCAAGCGTCTGTGCTTGGCATGAAGACGGAAGGCAGATAAGGCTGCCAGAGCCCACTGAGTGCTGTGCTAGAGCTGCAGACTTGTACCCAACAAACCAACACGTAAGATGCTAAGAGTTTCCAAAAAGCACAAACGCGAATGAGGCCACTTGTGGGCCCCTCGTGTTTTGCTGTCTGAACGGCACCCCTCCAATAAACAGGCATGCGCCACTGTAGTCTTGAAGAGAAGGAAAAGACACAAAAACTCTTAGGTCAAAAACCGCACGTTCTGGCCATGTGGTATGGTCCCTTAAAATCGAGGTCCGCCACGCTGTCCCCTGCCTGCCACTGACTCATCTCGGCCTGCTTCACCCACCTGCGGGGTGGCTGCTGGGCCGCCTGGCTCACAGAGCAGGGATGCACTGAAAGCGCCTGGGTCCTCCCTGTTACGTAAAGCTGTCACAGCCACCTGCAAGGCCTACTGGTTGCCCCGCAACCTCCAAAATCCGAATTAGTATCTATTAGACAGCTTCCTGGAACAGTGCTCATATTCACATCTGCCACTGGGCTCTGTCAAACGGCCGGCAGAAGTCAATAAAATGCAGCTCATCATGGGATTTGCCATAACAATGGGACACAAACAGACTTAGTCTTACGTATAGAAATGATGTCAAACAAATTAGCTTTGCCCAGGTTAGTCAGACGTTCCTGCAAAGCACGGCCCTGGCTTCTCATGTCTCAACCCTGGTTGTGCTATTTCTCAGAAGGAGCTACTGGGAGGCATCTTTGCACAGCAGTCTCGAACAGGGAAGACGGGGGAATGGTTCTTTGACTTTTCTTTGCCTGCCCCAACGAAAACAACAAAACACCATAAAATACTTCAAAAAAGTAAAGAGCATAGCTTAGTGACAGTGACAAGCTGTACCACTCCCGTCCCTGGGTCCCGACATGGCTCCTTGCCTTAGGAAGCTCAACGCAGATGAAATTGCAAACAGCAACAGCTACTCCACAGAGAGTGCTTCCAGGAGCTCTGCAGGTCTGCAGTCCCTGTAAGCGCACTCAGCGCCGGGCTGCTGGACGTGCTGTGCCTGGGAAGCCTTCCCACATCGGCCTCAGCCTGGCTCTCCATCCCCAGTGTCTCCTCGGCCAATGGCAAAGCCACCAGATGGCATTTTTGTGTCAATCATGACCAGGAAACACAGCTACGTTTGAATATCTAGTATTCAAAGTACCACCAAGCGTATTTTTGCTTATTAAAGGACAAACTATTGTTTAAAGAAAAGTGTCAATAGCGAATTGCTACGAGGCAACTTGTTGGCAAACATGCACCAGATAAACTCAACATGAAGACTTCATTAAAAATTAGTGTTTAAGTAACTCACTGTTAGATATGGAACCAAAATCTCGCATCTCAGTACCTCCGACCTCTTTCTGAGTTGGAAAACTGATCCCAGAGCTACTTGGCAATTTCATAGGTGGCCTTATTGCCAGAGCAGGGCAAAAAAAAAAAAAAAAAATTAGATTGAAAACTCCCAAAACGTTTACGCAAGACAAGTCTGAACTCCCAAGTTCAGCTCATCTTGAACTGTTACAGAGGGTGAGCATTTGAATCTGCTTTTACCCTGGTTTTTGAGGTTCTCAGGCATTTATTTAATTTTTTAAAAATTGAAATTTTAATTTGTCTGACTTAAACTAACAATCGACTTGGACCAGCTATACAACAGCTTCACTGCGGCTACGTGAACTGTTGCTTCTACGTGGATATAATAGCAGGATGCAGACCATAACCATCTTTAAAAATGAGCTACATGGAGAACTCCATGACATGGAGCATTATGTTTTGTGTGCCATTTACTGCCTACATTGTGACTTCCTTTTCTATGTGAATATTTATCAAACTGAAGCCCCAGCAAGGAAAACAAAAAGATTTAGACTTTGGGCTACCGAAACGCGATCACAGGGGCTACAGATTTCTATCCTTTATTAACAAGATGCCCACCAAACAGCAGCCCTGCCTCAGGAGGCTTTTCCTTTGGTCTCTTTCCACACCTCAGACCTCTGCTCTTTTCCTTAAACATAAAGGCAAAATGTTGGGCTACAAATGGGAGAAAAAGCAATCACCTAGGTCCTGGCTGTGTAGGCCAAAGGCCCAGGCCTATGCCCACGTCTGGTTTTGTGTGACTTAGCTCAAGTGACTTCACTTTCCTGTGCCTCTGTTTCCTCTCGTTTCATCTGACCTCCTCCAGAAGAGGCATTCACCTCTTCTCACTGCAGTTCTCTTACTTCACCTCTCACTCAGGGGTCCGCGTGCTTACACTGGTGATGGGCACATGAACCGAGTCAAACCCTGCTCTCGATCCAGAAGAGACTGTGCCCCAGCTTCTAACTCCAGCAGCCAAGTGGGAAGGTGCTTTTTCCGTTTGCACAGCAACTAACAAAAGGGCCTGGAGTAACCGTGCCCCAAGCAATACCACAATCAACATTTTCCTCTTCTGCGCAAACCAGCGGCACCAGCTGTGCTGTGACACCTCCTTTAGCTTGCCAAGAGCTGCTTCTTACAGAGCCTGCTCTTGCTCACATTCAATTCAGCGAGAGTAGGAGCAGCCCAGAGTCTAGTCACAGTACAAGATTTTATTGCTGTCATGATAATTAATGACTACTCACACTGAGCTTTTAATGAGTAGCTGCACTTTTTTGTTTGTTTGTTAACTGGGTCGTAAAGGAGTCCCGAATGACTTCCCGGATTTACAGTACAATAGGGACCTCTACAGGTGCTTCTCTCGTCAGAGCCAGGCTAGCAACATGACGTGCACGAGCAGCCACACGTCACTGCAGATGCCATCAGAGCTCTGCGACGCAGTGACCACAGAGCTCCGAGCTGTGCAGACAGCACTTTCACTCTCTGTCGTCAGGCCAATTTACTCACTGGTACCTCTGAGCCACCTAACACCTTGAAATGTAAACAACAACCAGTACATTCCCCCCCCTCCACTCCTAGCTTTTCGTGTTCACTTTTCTAAAGGCTGCTATGAAGTTGTTCTGTTCTTTGCCAGGAGCTGCTGAATGAGCAGGACTATCCCTACACGCAATGGGCTGGAGCTGACTGCATACAACCTGCAGATGATTTACTTGCACCTTGCAAACTGTCATTTTTTTCAAATACTTGCATTTTGTCGTGATACGTCTCTGAACAGCTCCTACAGTTGAAGAACAAACAAAAACCTCGTCCTCATGTCATACATCTAGAGCTCAAATGAATACTCAAAAAGAAACTCTCGTTCTTGCCATCCAACTTCCATCTTAGCTAGAATTCCCCTTCCCTTTCTGAAAACTGCCAGTGCATTATCCCTCTATTAGATAACCATTTTGTAAAGGAACTAAAAGGAGCAGAAAGATGTCTACCAGCTACAGCACTATGAGAGGGTCTGAGGAGTCTGGATTCAATGCATCGATGCCCCTCACTCATGTGACTTTAACGCCTCCTCAGCTTAGTTCTCCACAGCTATCATCCCCAAAGCACTGATTTGCTTCACAGGGATGCTGTACAGACAAATGCCTTAAGGACTGCAAGCTTCAGGGGTCACTGGAACTATTCTGAATGTAATTATTCATTATTTTGCCAGGTTAGCCTTCCCTTTGTGGGATGCTTTTCCAACCACAGCGTATTACGTGGACGAGAAATGAAATAAAACATACAACTAGTGTAACGAATGAAGAAGCTATGAAATTTGGCTCAGAGCCATATGGTTTTCTTGGTTTGTTTTGTATTTTTTTTTTCTTTTTGCATAAAATAAAGAACAACTAGCAAGTAACCTGTTTCATAGCTAGTTCCTAGGACAAAACCCAGTACTTATGGCTCAGGCGATACGCCAGGTAGCCTTTTGCTAGCCACATGAACACAAATCAGTTTTTTTCTTTTAATATGCACTAGAAGAAGCTGTCTTGCCATAATAAGTGGGAAGGATCAGACACACCGCTGTGTTATTATGCAAACCATACTCTTGGTTATCAAGAAAAAGAGAAAACCTTCTCTGAGGGAAAACTGTCTCCTACCTGCCTGCCTGCCACCAGATCTCTAAGACCTTCTTCAGGAGCCTCTGGCACTGCCTGCAGTCGCTGACTGGCTATGGGACTAGATGGGCCCAGTGGCCTTGCTGCTCCTGTGCCTCCGCCGCTCAGGCTGCTGATGCAGTCGCGTGTGATCTCAAGCACTGCTGGAAATCAACAGCATATTCTATCAGGAAGATGGGACAACTTTCATTGCTCTCAGGGACACTGTGCACTCTGACCGTCAGCCACTAATATGCTTCCTTTCGAGATTAATAGCAGTATTTTGCAAGGACAGTCATCTTTTCCATAGGCTTGCATCCTGTCACTTTAAATGGACCTTGCTGGGATCAGGTAAACTGCAGGCTACCCAGATATTTCAGAAGAAAATGGGTGTCAAATTTTGGGGAGGTACACAAGTCCCAGCCAAGCGTTAGTGACAAAGTACACCCAGATGTTCAGAGCAGATGCCTGCAAAGCAGGGAAAAGGTTTGGTGGCTTAAGGACAGCTAGGCTCAAGTGATGCACCACCAGAAAATGTGGTGTGGTTCCAGAAGCCAGGATCATACACAGGGCAAGTGCTTTGTTCTTTGGAAAGGCAGGTCCCAGTCTTTAGTGTCTCTCTCGGCTCTGCTGAGCTGGTGCCCCCAAGAAGCCTGATGCAGGACTGCATAGAAGCCACACAAACACAGGGTCTCCTCCCGAAATGACAGCATTTTTGGCACGTGCAGCTAATAGGAAAGAGAAGCTTACAATTCTGTTAATTATGCCATTACAGGAGGAGTCTGAGCCTGATAAATGAGACAGGAAAGACAATCCCGATGCTCTGACAGGCCAGTTCTGCAGGAAATTCAGCACTGTAAGCAGCAACAGACAATACTAGCCCAGTAGCATCTGTCACTTATCAAGGCAGGGCTCAGCACAGCTGACTCCACGAAGCCATCTGAGGCAGCACAGACTTCCTCAGCAGGGTCACTGCATCAAACAGCTGAGTGATTCATTCATGCAGTGATGCCTCAAACACAGCTTGGGCCTGATGAAATCCCTTAGAACTGCAATGACAATACTCTTCTCCCACACAGGCTACAGCCTGTAAACACTGCAGGCTGACGGAGAAAGCAGTTATCTGTGTTGGTGCAACCAGCCTTGGATGTTTAAGAAGTTGGTAGCCTGTTCCCAGGTTGTGCTTCAGCACAAAGGACATACAGCACCCAAGTGGTGAGGAACCCACTTCTGGAAGCCTCGTTACTGCTTGGAAAAAGAAAATATAAAAATAAAGCGAAGACCTCCCTTCCCTTCCTTCCTCCCAACTCTGTCCTTCCATTTTACTCTCCCTGTACTTACACCAAGTCTTCTTTTGCACACCATGGACTCATCTGGTGTTTTACTCTCACGCTTTTCTTCCATTAGCAAAAAAAAAAACAGCAAACTTTCACAGGCAGCCCTTACGGAGCTGCCTTGGTCGAAAAAGCAAACTAGAAAAAAAATTACACAATCGAGCTTCATGCCAAACTGGGGCCTTGAAATACACCTTCCTTTCCAGCTGGCTTCCGTGTTTAACTACACATAAGTAAGTCAGTGTGTGTTTCTCTATGCACAGAGCATCTCTCTGCAATGAGTAAATACTTTCCACGAAGCACTTACATATCCTGCAATGCACCTATTTGGCCACCGGATAGTCAAAAACATCGGTGAGAGGATTCACAAGTGGTTAAAAACACACACACAAAAATCCATCTCTCCGTGACAGCTCTTTTAGGACAAGTGAAATTCCAGTTGTTCAAACTCCTGCCCTTAAAACTCCTCAAACAACTACAGATACACACTGAAAAAGTTGTGCTACTGTGAATGTCTGCTCCAAGACACAGACTCTTTGATGCAAAAAGATTGTTCCTCTAGAAGTGAATGCAACACTCGCAACGTGTGTATAGGAACAGACACTGTGGAGAAAATTTACTTGCATGACAAATGCTTTGCAGCTTTTCCTCTTTTGGCCTGTCCAGCAATTAAAATTTTCTCAGAGATACAAGGAAGATCTCTCACTTGTGTTTTCCTGATGACACACAGTTTTTAATAGGTATTTCAGTTCAGTCTCTGTACAGTGTGTGCAAGGGGTGAGGGCTGTTTTTTGCATGCCTATGCGCATTTGTGCAGGTTTTAATTAACATCTAATTGCGCTCTCACTACATACATGTGACACAGAAAACATCAGGGCAACTACTGAAAGCTGACTTCAAAATAGTGCCCAATCAAACAGTGTGATGTGCTGTTTTTTTTTTTTTTGTTTGCTTTTTTGTTTGTTTGGTTTGGTTTGGCTTTCGGTATCAAATCAAGAGCTGAGATGACTCAGCTACTGACCAGGATCCCCCTATGTGAGAAGCCCACTGAACTCCAGAACACTCGACAGCTAAATACACATTTACCCTTTCAAAACCCAGCCTTCTGTACACATTTCAGCATTACCATTGTAGTCTCACAAATACACAGCCTTTTTTTTTTTTTTTTAAAAAAAAAAAACAAAAACAAATGACATCCATCCTTCGGTAAAAATGGACTCGTGTAACAAAGAAATTGAACTTCCCTGCAATGCACCTAAACTTAGGAGCCTACGTTATCCCACAAAAATCACAAAGATTGTTGAGGTACCTAACTGCCTTTTCCTTGTAGATGACTAAGCATAGCAGATGTGTCTACAATGTGCAACAGCTGAAATGAAAAATCTCTGGGAGCCATCTCCAGTCTCATCAGCATTGGCAAATACTCCAAATGTCAGTGAGAAGTCACAGTTAGCGACACCATCTTTGGAACCAATTTATTCCCTTCTCCTTGAACAAAATCTTCTTGCCTTTGCCCTTCTTTGTGGGAAAGACGAAATAAAACAAGCACCTGATAATAATCTGTCTGGCCAGGGTGGAACAAAATCCCTGTGGTCATTTCTTTCTTATTTGAGTGGCCACATTGTGCACATAATGTGAGAAAGGAGTAAAGCAAGCCTGCTTCCTTGGCAAAGCCATACTAAGTTTCATAACAAAAGTCCAGATTCTGTAGCAACTGGAGTCTTGCTCTGAAATCACAGTGCAGCAAGGCAATGTTTTGCCTTAAGTTTCAGGAATGTGATGAGCTGCTATATGATGTTTGGGAAGACTCAAGTTCTTTGTCATGAGCACACCCAATAATCCATTTGGAGAAAGATGTCCAATTCCTTTTCTTGTCAAAAATTTTAAGAACTTGCCATGTCCAGAGGTGTCATGGTCTAATTTTCCAGAAATTGCTTACTCATTATTCCCAATTTTAAGTAAGCCTCTAAGAACCATGCATTTTCCTCAGTCCAAAGCATTTTATGTTTTTGTCCCAGATGGCAACAGAAGCCTATACTCTGCTTAGCACACTGGAGATACCTGCAGTGCTGCAGGAGGGCTGTTCATGCACACAGATAGGCAGCAGACATTGTGAAAGCAGAATCCAGATGGCTTCTCATCAGCACACGATGTCCAGAATACAATTCCATCGTGAAACAGGTCGTTATTCTCCAGAGGGGAAGAAGGAAAAAAAAAAGACAGCAAAGACCAGAGCAGAACACTCTACTAGGGTTTGAAATGACTGAAAAGTGTATAAAATGACTCAGTCCTCCCCTCAGCTAATACGAACCACAGGAGAGCGTTGAGAAGGCTGCAAGTATCCCCTGCTGTTCTGACCTGCTCATCTCGCAGCCTTTACTAAAAAAAGCAAGTCTTTCTTCAAAAGTGAATGGAGCCCATCAGTTCTGCAGGAGTTCCGTTTACATACTCGCTCTGTCATTCCCTTTATTTCGTCTCATCAGCGAGGCTGGGGTACCTGCTAGATGGCGCAGGGTGGCCCTCCAAACAGAACCGCCTCTGGCTTACAGGCAAATTGGTAAGTGTCCCAATGCCAGATCTTCACAACGCCGTTTCTCCCGTGCAGACTTTGTAGGGTGATTTCAACTTCCTGCATCTAAACCGGAAAACATCGTGTCATTTTAATTAGACAAGTCTAAAACCACTGTCATCTGAACAGAACTAAATATAATTGCTTAACTCATTTAAGTAGCCCCAACAAAACCCACTTTTAGGAAAGCTGCATCATTTTATACAACCAGCAGATCAGACAGCAGAAGTATAGAGTGTCAACTCCTTTAAGATCGCACAACAGATGGATAACGGAGGCAAGAACATAGTCCCACGGCCCTCGTAAAACTGCACAGCTTTCCTCCCCACTATAATTCAGATCCACGTAATGAGAAGGTTTCATGTCTCCCGTACCTCTTTCTTACGTAGCAGTAGATGATCGCAAGTATCCCACTTGTCAGTATCCCTACACCAATTCCCACAGCAATGTAGCGTTCGTAAGAATTATGCGCATAGGAATTTAGTGTTAAATGTTCACACCTCTCTCCATTATAACCTGCAAGGCACCTACAAATTAAATACACATCTTGTAAAAATTATTCAGAACTTCTTACACTTTGTATTCCAGAAACGCATGTTAGTTTTGAGTACTTTTAAACAATTTAGAACAAGTCTAAACTAGGATGGGCTGAATCTGGGGCTCAGTCAGAACCTTTTCACCAAGACTACCAGTTGTCCCAGTCTATCTAGTTTAAAGCTAGCTCAAGTACTGCACTCACAGCACCAAACGCAGGCTAAACGTACCCTCATAGCGGAGGGTGTGGACAAAGTGCAGTGTGCTCTGCTGATCCTTAGCTGCTGTAATGTCTCTGAAGGTCAAAGCTGCCCGGTACAAGCCCTAGAAAATTACAAGTACGCCATGGTGCCACCTGGTAGGGAAGGAGCTGTGGAGTAATGGCGTTGCAGCTGACATCTTAAAATATTTTGTCCCCTTCATTGTGCCCCCTGTGAAAATTCAACTCTAGCACCAGTTCTGATCTGAGATGCCATCAAGGCAGTGGATCGAGAGAGCTGTTAACTTTCCCTCTCCCTTTCTTAGTATTTATTACAATAGCACAGCACTACTGCCTCGTTAACAGTCCTGAAAAAGCGCAGCACTCAAGATTGTGCCAAACTTTAAGCCTACAAATACCTTCATTGGCACTTGAAAGCTGTGCTCTGACGAAATTGGTCACATTACAATAATAAATTGTAGCAGAAACAATGCTACTGTTGCTAATTCTTTAAGAAGATTACTTATAAACAGTGCTCTTTACTTGCATATGGGTTTCCTCAGTTCGCTGTGGAAAGCACAGAGTCCATTAATACAGTAGCTGTGGTGTTCTTCGAGACAGGTCTGCATAAGCTTCAAGAGCCTTGGCTGCTCTGTGTAGTCTACTGTGAAAGGGGAAAAAAGCCATGTTATATTTAGAAAAAAATATAAATCAAATAACTCAATAAATCAAATTAAAAAAAAAATTTCATTTTCACAACTCAAGATGAACAGACAGTTCCTGCAGAAAGACACAATATATAAATTCACTGTGATGCGCCTCTTGAGCCAGTTCAAACACTGCTAATCAGAACAAGCTTCTAAGACATGCCAGCTCGACTTTGGAGGAAGAACAAACTGCAAATAAATTACTTCGTCTTGAGGAGTGTGTATAAAAATGATTATGGAAGACTCACTCAGGGGACTAGGGATACAATGAGAGCACTGAATTATTCTCAGGACGCTTCCCAGTCTGAATTCAAATGACTAATTTTTTTTTTTTTAATTTTCCTCCAGTCACGAGACAAATTAGCGCATTCCTGTCTGTCAGCGCTGCAGCTATGACTGAGTGATGAATGGTGGGATTGCTCCCTCCAATCCATTCTCCAGAGTCTCATGTTAGCAGAGTGCCCAGTTCTGGTTTTAAGTATCCATTCCCCAGACGGTGTTCCCGTGCAAAAGCAAGCAAGGTCCACAACTATTCAGTATTTAAACTTGAGCAAAATCATCTATATCCAGGTCAGTAAGCTTGCTACTGCTTTAAAAGCACAGAAAATAACTACCTTATTCTGAATCATGGCAGCTCAAATGGGAATAAAGGAAAATTCAGAACTGTTCTTTGGGATCTTAGACTAATGTTATCTACTGATAGGACAGTGACAGGACTGTGTGGAAGAAGTGCAGAGGCCAGCATCACTCTGTCACAGGAGCAGGGCTGCAGCAAATATAGAGAAAGCTCAAAAGCTTCATGGTCAAAGCAAGTACGTGACCTGTCCTCTCGACCCAATTTACAGGAATCTCTGGTGGGTGGGATGTCCAGTGTCTTATTATTTTAGAGGATAGTTCTAGAGATGATTGAAGATGATTTCCTCACTGAGCGTATGTCAACACCAGTTTTCAGTTACGACCACCAGAAAAAAAACATCAGGTAGGAAGGTGACAAGGTCTGCTCAGTGACTAAACAATGGTGCAGCAAGCAGAAACCCTCCTTTCTGACTAAGTGCTGAATCAAGATTTGGAGATATTACGCTGAAGAAACAATTGTCAGATATGTGAGCCTCAAGCCCTCCTGCAGTCAACTCAAGATGCCACAACATTTTTCAGGACTAACACCGCCAATTCCCCCCATTTCCTGAACAAACTCCAGTCTGAGTCACTTCATAGCAGGAATCCACCTATGTGCTCAGCCTGGTGACTTCTGCTTTGTCCCTCATGCAGCTGCATCCCAGACATGACAAGCGTCAGCGAACAGCTGCTCTACACCGCAACCGCATGTTAGGGCACTTCGCAACTTCAGCCATGAATCACATGGTTTGGATATCTAAGAGGCTTGATGCTATCACTGCTACTGAAATTAAACAACTGCTTTGAAAACAGTGCCCTCTAAAATGTTACAGAGAAATCAGACTTCCAGCTTATGGAGAGACTTAGAGAGAACAAGTAACAATTCAAGTCTTCTTGAAAAAGAGCAGATGAACTTACTCCTCTTTCACAGGCAAAGCTACAGAGGTGGAGAAAAAACAAACTTGTCTTCCTTTAAAACAAACTTGTCTGGGCTGAGAAAATGGTTTCCTATTCTTGTTAAAAATAAATTAAAAAAAAGATTCAGAAGTGTCTCTTTACACTGTGGAGAAAGCAGACCTAAAGTTAGAAACACAATGCTAGAAGCTATAAACCAGGTGCAGGTTTTTGGCCTAGTAATCAAGTGACAATACACATTCACTGATGGAGATGCCGAAACTCAGGCCTGATCTGTATCGCACGCTGCAGTGCGGCAGGGGAGTGCCTGAAACAACTTACAGAGCAGACCTGTGTGCAGCATCACTCAGCAGTGAGCTCTGTGCTACCACTGCTAGGTTGTCCCCATATACTGAAACCAGCGTGTTATCTCTCCACAGAAAGCCCCGTGGAGGGTAGACACACCCACAGCCTTGGATCACACTCTCTGCAAGGGGAGAAGCTGGTGCTGGTACAGGTGAGCTCTAGTATTGAGCTCTGGCACTCTTCTGGCTGGCGCAGGGAACACTGCAGACAAGCTCCAGAGATGGGCTCGTTGGCCAAGAGCACGGTCAGCACAGGACCGGGCCTTGGAGGGACAGATTTAAGGTAGACAAGATGGATCTTACAAGAGATGGATGATGCTATTTTATCCACAGGACTGTACGACACTCATTGCTGGGGAAAACACAACACAAAACAAAGCATGTGGCGAGCACAGCTGCAGGGCCCAGCGTGCCACAGAGACCCAGGATGCAGAAGAGCTGCAAAGGCTGATTTTCACTGCTACCGCAGCTCTGCGGGGAAGAGCTTCAGGAAACATGAAACAGCCCATTCATGCTTCCCCGTGCCTCTCCTCAAACCCTTGAGCACCAACTTCCAGCACAAAGGGGGCTAAACAGCGCACTAGGAAATGTTTCAACATGACTGTTGAGGAAAACCTTTCATTGTCCATCTCCTGCCGCACCCTATATTACTCTTCTACCAGGACGTCTACTGCACAGGCATAATATTCCACTTAGATCTCTGCCGTAAGGGAAAAAATAAATGACAAAGGTGCAAATCCACACGTCAGAGGCATGGAATCCCCAGCACCCTCTGCTCAGACCCCAGCCTCCCACAGCCAAGCATCCCTCCTGATTTACACCACCTTTGCCGAGAGATGGCAGCCTTCCATCCATCGACTTCTGGAGGAAAGCTTGCTTTGTGCAAGCAGGCAAAACCTCTTCCCCTGAGTACTATGAAAGTTAACATTGTCATTAGAAAAAAAGGTCAGCCTAGGACAGAAGCCTGCCTAGAAAGCACTCGAGACCAACAAATGAACAATACAGTCCTCGTTCATTGTCAGGAGCGAGAGCTTTGTCCAGTGTGGGTTGCAAGATCCGATCTTAAGTGTACGCACACAAATTCTAAGTGCTAATTATTCTGACATTGCAAAAGTACAAATGATTACCTTTACAAGAATGATGAGTCCTGAAAACAAAAAGAAAGATTTTCTAACCTATCCCAGAGCATTATGCTAACTCGGATCATACTATCCACCTAGATACTAAACAAGCTGTTGAATAAACACATCCATGTGCCCTTTCAAGTCACGTGAGGAAAGAAAAGCATGCTGTGTAAGCACTTGACAGTTGCCTGTAACTGAGTCATTCAAACAGATACACTTGGCAAGATCTGACACGAAATCGAAAACTACAGGAACCTGGAAGACTGGGCATGCCAAGACTGACAGACGGGCAACTGAAAGAGTGAGCCACTAAGACCACGACAGCTCAGCCTTCGAGTACGGTGTGTCAGGGAGGAACGGGAGCGTCAGGAAGGGGAGGGAAGGGGTCAGCCCCAGGTTCAGGACCTCCCCTGAAGTCACACACAGGAAGCAGCTTGTGGCAACGAAAGGGTCTTGCTTTCCCCCAGTAAAACCAAGCCCTTCCCAACTTCTGGCTGCCAACTTCACGACAAAGGCTTCCTCTTCAGCTGAAACAGTGTCTGAAGTTGTTTATCCCTGCTTTGTAAGCTCCCAGCCAAGCATCCTCTCCACCACCTTTTTTCCCCTTGGCTGATCACAGAGCCTAACGTTTCCTACTGCCAGCACTGGTTATGTTGGCCTGCCTAAGATACAAAATAAGGAAATAGGACATGGTCTTGCAGATGGGATGCAAATGGATTTGTTATTCCTTGAGCAGAAGTTAACAGTTTTCCACTGCACCTCAGTCCCCAGAGGACTCGCAATCCCACAGAAAATTGCCAGGTCCTCCAGTGATTCTTACCTGGGAATTCAGTTTCTTTGGCGACTCTGTAAGAATTTCTTTCTAATCTTCTTGTCAGAGATGCTATTTTATGATTTTTCAAGGGCTGCGTACAAGGTCCGCCTACATATATCTTTAACTACCCGTGCAAATGTGCGCTTGAATGATTATAAATTTGTGTTATTACTGAGGAAAACACACTCTCAGCTAAAAGCACGGGTATCTAGTTGATTTGCAAACTGCAACTAGCATAAATGTACATTGAACAATTACAATCATGGTTGCGTTCCTTTAAATAAAACTCTTATTTCTTAAAATACTACTCATAACTCCTGCTTTGTAGAAATAATATGGGTTACTTCTGGAGCCACAACACATGTTTCTACTTCATTACACTCCTGTTTGCTCTGCATGCAACTCTGGAAGAACCGTGTCAGATGAATCCACTCAGCCAGACCACAAATGCTGTGCTGATAAATCAAACTACTGCAGTCAAAAATCATCACCATCGTGGCTTCTAGAAGTATGTAGATATGTGTGCATGTGCGTGTGTGTACATATATATACACACACAAAATAATGTAGAATAAGATATATGTACATTCATACATAAGCTATATATTTATAAAACTGTACCACTATGAGAAACTAGATACAAAAGAGAGAACAGTAGTTTGACTTGTTATGAGAAAAATACAAAGCTTACGGATCTACTAGAAAAAGTTTGCAAGACATCCTGAAATGACTTACAATTAACAGACGATGATTTGTATGCGTCTTTATGTTCTTCTAAAAGTACAAAGACATTAATAAGTATCACAGTTAAAATCCTTTCCTCCTTTACTGACCTGCCAAAAACCTCAGTTCCAGATTGCACAGGTCTCCAAAAGTAATGACATCACTAGCACCTGAAGTAACATCAAGAATGCAGCTTGCAGGATAAACACAGCACTCTGGTCTCACATGTTGGCAGGTAAATAGCTTGAGTTCACATTTCAGTCAGAAAAGAAAAAGAGAAGAGAGAGCTAGCACTCTGAAAAGGGCTGTGGAAGCTGTGATAGCCGAAAGCAAAACTGCAACAAAGAAAAACTACTGAGTAACAGTAATGAGAGGCATCATTTTAAGTTCGGTTTGCTGCATTCTCACTTGAGTGCATACTCAGACTGAAGACAGCTAGAAACCAGGCACTTGTTAAAACACAAATGACCACCAAAAGTGTAGATAATCTATCCCAATTAGCCTCAAAATACCTTCTGCTAATTATAACTGGGTTTGGATAAGTTGTTCTTTAGCTGGTCAACAATAAGCCTACCACAGCTGAGAGACAGCCGCTACTTTAGAGAGGTTTTTAAGGCTCCACGAAAAAAGTAGCTCATCCCACATACACAATGTACTCAAAATCCAATACTAACTGAAAGAAGCATTATGACAGCTATCAGCATTAAAAAAAACTATTCAGTGTAAGATCAATAGAGAGAAAAAGAATGAACAGGAATACCTTCAGTGTTGGTTTTTGTCCAGTTATTCCACAATTCTGTGCTGAGGGATGAAACAGTAATAGCTGACTCTTCACTCAGTGCCCCCATTGCTGTGTAATGCAAATAGATGCTTACTGTAACAGAAGAACTCAGCATATCTATTCAAGGTTCATTTCATCCAGAAAACATTTACCCACTTAATACAATTCTGATGCAATGCAGAAAAGTAATAACAGTTCATGTAAAATGTTCTTGCCTCAAATCTACTTTTGTCACAGAATAATTATGACTGTGGAGGAAACAAACTGTCATCTGCAGAATTCCAAAATCCATGTCCATTCTGTTCTCCATTTGATTATCTATGTAACTTACGACACGGATACCTGCAATATGCTACAGACAATGTTACACCTATTTAACAGAGTACCTTCTTTTCCAAGAGTCTAAATTATACCCTATCAGTTAAAATTTCACCCAGGTTCAAAATAACTAAAATAATGCTGCCTCACAGTGTCTTTGCGTGTTTCCCACCCCTACTGCTTATTTCAGAAAGAGTGAACTCTTGCTCAAAAAAGCCTCATATACTACGACGTTGAAAAGCCCCCTCCAAACCTACCTTTCAGCAAAATATAGATTAGCATTCCAAATGCCATTGCAAGGAGCTGCTTTAGCACCTTTTCAACTCTTCTTTCCAGGTAGCTCGTTTGCTCTGCTTATCTGTGCTCCCGTGTTTTCTCTTGCACTTATATGCCATGAAGCGTCATCTGCTGTTCTCACCAATCAAAAAAAAGGTGCATCTGGCAACAACCTCAGCCCCCGGGGCAACCACACATTTATTTAGGAAACTACTATTATCTAGCAATGGGATCAGGTTTTCTTTTGAAACCCTGGTTTCCTATTACCTGTGGGCATTATTGTGCATGCAAAGATGCAGTTTTAAAGAGAGACCTGGTATGTGCCAGAGCAGATCAATGAAACACAAACAGAAGTGAGCAAAACGAAACAAACAAAAAAGATCTATTGTGAAAAACGTGATCTTTCTTTCCCTTAGCAACGTAAGCCTGATGTTAATTCTAGGGGGATGGTCAACATTCAGCATGCTACTCTGGATTTCAGGATGCAGGTTCCAGCCCCTGCTTTGCTCCGGGGTTCCTTCCCGCGCCTCAGTTCCCTGCCATCCAGAAGAGGAACTGCAAGTACAGCTAGTGCAAAGATTCGGAAGTGATCAGACACCAAGATAACGGGCAACGTTCTCCATCAGTGACTGCCAGCAAGAGGCCTTTGATCGCAGACTCTGGCGAGCCGGAGGGGCATGCTAACCACTTTTCATTCAGCCTTCCCTGCGCACAGCCACCTGAAGCAAGGTAGGCCACAGCCCTCTGCAAGACCTGGGATCGCCAGCTGGAGCTGCGTGTGGTTGTGCAGGGCAGCAGGCGAAAGCTGGCAGAGCACAGGCACTGAGAAAACAAGGGAGAGAGAAAATACTGGCTGAAAGAGCAGGTACGCTGTTGCCTCCTGTACCAGGCGATCCCATCATTATTACTGCCTCTACACAGCCATGAGAGCTCACCTCTACCAGTTCAAGGAAGTGGGTACGTATAATGATAGCAATCATACTTTTCACATCAAGCATCTGTAGGTCTTTAAGACATACCTGACATACACATTTCTTATACTAAACCACTCTCCGCTGCCCTAAATACTGTCTAGCTTCCTTTGTCACAGGCAACTTGGAACAAGCAGGACTGGTCCCTCCAAAGTGCACTTACATAGCCAGATGCACTAGAGCAGATCATCAGAAAGGCCCAGTTCAATAACGTAAAAATACATCAACCCCAAAATTCTTGACTCTCACCCCAAGATAGCTGCTAACTTCACTCCAACTTTCAGTTTCTCAACTGTGAGCTCCAAGCAACAAAAAACATTTCTCAATTGATTAAAAAAAAGAAAAAAAAAAGAAAAACCTTCTGATAGATGCTCTAATAACTCCGGTCAGCTCAAGTTCTCCCTCTATGCCACCCTTTCCTCAGTGATCTACGGGATTAAATCTAACCACTTTGTAAGTTCAGGGAAAAACACAAGCTAGTTATGCACATTTTAATTATGTGTTCTCCTGCTCATGGACTGCATTCCAGGAGACTTTTCCCTTCCTTAGGTATCCTGAATTGCTGCATGCCTGCACACTGATCTAGTGCAGCTTATGCACTCCCCAGATCAACAGAAGTGTTTATGGCTACCTGGATAACCTTTGCTATCAGTCCCAAGCAGGGCTAAGTCTCACGAGCCTTCCTTTCAACACACATCTACACAATGGGAACTTAATCCGGCTTGAATCCAAGAGGTGGCTTCATCATTAGGCAACACAGCTGGGTGCGGTAGGCCTGTGAGAAGGGTTCAGTAGACGAGGCTGTGTGGCTGCCTGCCACAGGGTGTTCATGCTTGGACCGGACCTGACCAGGTCCTGGCACACAAGCGTGCTTTTCAGGCTGGTAATAGGCCATTCCCTCCGGATGTTACAATGGAGAACACTCTCACAGATGTGTCTGGCAGCTCTGAAAACAGCACGCCGTTGACTGAAACCTCAGTCTTGCTGGCTTTTGTGTAATGCTAACTCACCCATGAGAGGTGAAAAGAGAAAAAGCTGAAGATGCACAATAAACTGGTTGTAGGATATGAAAGAGGCAGACTCATTGAAGTGACATAAGCAAAATGCCTTAAGCTGTTATTCTGCCAAAAATGCAGAGTCAATTTTTAGTTAAAGCAAAGAAAATGAACATGAATTTAGAACAGCAATGTAAACAGATGAAATAAAAGTAATGACCAAACAAGCAAAAGGCTGCCACTGTTCCACTCCTAACACACTGAAAAAGAAAAAAACAACCCAAACTGTATTAATATTTTTCATAGAAAGATCAGCAGAACTGAACAAGTTTTATTGCATCTTAACCAACGATGGGTTGACCAATCTGAGTATTATCTCCATATGCACCTTAAACCCCCTAACACTTACACAATTGCTTAATTTTAAACAGATAAGCAAGTGTCTGCACTATTGGTTCCAAATACTTAGTAACGAACCTGTCGAGCTCTTTTACAAAAACTGCGTTAAGCACAACTCTCAGAAAGACCATCACAACAAGCAGAACAGAAACAATACTTCACCTGTTTCTTTTTTTTTTAATTACAGCAAGCACTTTTTTTTTTTTAAAATGAACAGAAGCAGTATTGAGCCACACTTTTTTTTTTCTTTCCCTTTCAAGTAATCTTGAGTCTACTGGCAAACACCAAACGCTCTTGATTAAAATAAAGTTAACCCAACTGAGATAAAAATATGAAGACAACAGGCCAAACTGACTCCAATGACTGCAGTGGGAACTGGGGTAGGCTCTTCATGTCAATAATGCATACGCTCGGTAAAACCAGCATCTTAACAGTAACTCCACTCCAAATTTTACACTGCATGAGACTATTCTGGATCCATCCTTGCAAACAAAAGTTTAGGGTATAGAACCATATTGAAACAACACCCCTCTCCCACTTATTTTCACAGTTTCTATTTCCTTTTAGAACTGGCATCTTACTATCCCACATAGTCCTCTCTAAGCAGCAAAATGTTGTAAACAAGTACATGGCTCAGCTTTACAATATGAACTGAAAATCCTTCATGCTGTTTCAGAAAACAAGAGAACAAGAAAATGGCTTAAAATTCCAATACAAATATTTCCATCATGGATAGACTTTTGCTTTTCCTCTTCCTCTCCATGTTATACGTAACGTACGTACAAAGCAGCTTTAACAACATTCTATCCAATTAAATTCCAGTCCAACCAAGTCACCTATTCACAGCTTTTTTGTAGGCATTATGCACAAAAACATTGTCAAACAAATCCAGACATGGAAGGAAAACAATTCTGGCCTCAACTCTAGGTACTTATTCATGCAAATCTCTTGAATACGTTTAAGAAGACAGTTTAGCCAATGTTTAAGTATACATGACTGTTTTAAAATGTGTACTGAACATTTGTGTTCATTGCCAACATTAGTGCCTGGCAGCTGAAACATAAATTCCAGTCTTTCACTCCGTTCAGATTTATGATTGCTGCTATCTAAATGTTTTCAATGTTTTCAAAAAAAAAAAAAAGACTTCCAATTACATTCGGAGTGCTTCATGACATCAGAACCCAAACCATATTTTCAAAAGACATGTAGCAAGTTGAAATCTAGTTTTCACGCATTTTGATTAAGATCGAGGGTCCCGAGTGCTTAAATAATCTCGACAATAGCACCGCATCTCAAAATACATAGCCATATTTGTAATTCAAGCTTTGTTCTTCATTTTCACACATAGTTGACCAACAACAACGTATCAGCAAAGGTTGCATTCCCCAATTCAGTTTTGCTCACAATAAGTCAGTAGGAGGTAACACAAAGTATCTTAACATGTTGTAAACCATCAGGTTCAGTGTAGTTTACATGAAAAAATAAATACAATGTAGAAATAAATATCTTTGTAGTAAAAAATAAAGGTTTTGTATATCAATAAATAGAACAACTTGAATTCTTCTTCCAAGACAGCCTGCTTGCTCTAGTAAATGAGCTTTTTAGCAACTATGAGTGTGTTCTTCAGAAGCATTGCAACAGTCATAGGTCCCACCCCTCCTGGCACTGGAGTGATAAAGCCAGCTTTCTTCTTTACTTCTAAGAGAAAAGAGAAAAAAAAAAAAGATATTGACTAAGAATGTTTCCAAAAACGTTTTTCTCCTTCATTTGTCCACACATGCTTGTTAAAATCCTTTATGCTTGTTACCGGTTAGGCATATGTGGACCACGACTTGGACAGTACTGGAGAATATGGGAAAAGTTACAGCAGAAGTCTTATTACAGCCATGGTAGTTTCAGGATACAGTCAGGACCAAGGTTGTAAGGTAGTGCTCTTCATTTGAATATTTTTACCCAGGGGCTAGTTTTGGAGCATGGTATGGAGCTATGGAAGCCGAGGATCTCCTTCTGAAGGCGAAAAGTTAACGGCCCAAACTACGTGTATTCCTGAGGAGGTGCAAGAAGAGCAGGACTCTACCAAAACCGACAGCAAAGTACCAGCAACAGTTGTCACCTCTTCAGCCTCTTTTTCCCACTCCAGTCTGCAGCTTCTAACAAAGGCATTCTACCATCAGAAAAGGGAACTTAAGAAAAATGCAGTGGGAGAGTACAGTTTCCCGGCTGATTTGTTTTCTGCTTCTTAAGATGGACAAAGAACAAAAACTAGAATTGTGTTTGAAGAAAAACAGATTCTAGTGGCAAAATTCCAATTGCAATGGCAGCCATAAATACTCAGCTCCTCCAGAGAAGGTTTTTTTTTTTTAAATAAGCAAACAAACAAAACAACACAAAACCATGTTACTAGGGTGCCTATACCGAACTTGGATCTGGAGGCATGGATCTTATTGAAGTCTCAAACAAAGAAAAAACTCTTAGAACTGAATAAGCTCCAACCACAAACCAGGTCTGACTATCCAAAGTTAGTATATACCTTAAATGCTCATGCTAAGAGATCAGTAGGTCTGTATTTTTATTTTTTTAAAGTATTTAAGGTAATACCTGTCAAGTTAACCTCTTTGTATGAGGAACTACTATCACATAGCAATAAATCCTGACATATCTACTGTACAAAATGTAATCAACTGAAATTTTAGATTACTTGTAGAGGAATTACGTGCATCTGGCTGGGAACTCATTGCATGACAAACTGTAATGAGCAGTTACTTGCTAACGATGGCTAGTCCAAATGGCATATTACTAACGGACTACTACAAAGTTTTTCCAAGTGCCATTGTGAACCACCCACCTCCTTACCCCCAAACCTCTGCTTGCTTAGAAACCGTTTCCTGGAAACTCACATTCACCCTGTTGTCACCAAGTGTCTGAAAGTAAGCGGGGAAAGAAGCTGCAAGCTTGCCACATAGATGCACTCTATGGTGAACATTACTATTTGAAAAGCATGGTTTTTAAAAGGGCACACACACATACACTGAGGAGAATACTGAGCAAGCATAACTCTGAAGTCACGTCCATGTCCACTGAACCCACTACAGAGCAGGATCTATACCTGACCATGAGAAGCAATCAATGGATGGAAAAATCTGGCAGCTTGATTTTGGAACAAACAACATATCTTGCCTCTACTTTAAGTACATTCATCTTCAACGTATGTGGTGCTTCATTGTTTGGAATAACAAGGTCTTACAAAAAACTATCAGAAGAGCATTTGAGAAGCTGGAGATGATCTTCTTGAGCAGTTTATTAGATTTTTGGGAGGTTAAATGGAATGAAAACCAGTGTCCAAACTCCCCAGTGCAGGGCCCTAATAACTGCATTCACAGAAGTTAACGGCAAATATCTCACTGAGCTGAACAGCAGAAGATTAAGCCTCGCTGAGGAGAGCTGGTAATTACAGCTTGGAGGGTTTTAATTACTCTGCTGACTAGTACCACCAGATAGACTATTAAAATATTTGGAAAGCTGAACAAATTTCAATGTGGGTTGGTTTTTTTTGTTGTTGTTTTGTTCTTTACATGTAAGTTATAAGAAATAAATTAAGATCTCATATGACAGTTATTCTTAATATTCTCAAACACAAATAATTTGTCTTCTTATTAGTTATACAATTTTGAACTACCTACTGTTTGAGATTGGGTTTTATGGTTAATATAGTTACTGCAAATTCCCAAGTCAATGTCATAATTATTGAAATGTACCCACATCTGAAGTAAACACCATAATAATTAACATACAAAATGTTAAGGCATTTTAAATTGAAATAAGTCTATTTCCATGGCAATGTTATATGCTTCTCTGTGGTGTTATTCAGAATACTCCTATCTTATCTACAAAGCGGTGCAGTCTACAGCTGGACCATGCCTTACCAAAAGAAAGACTTCTAATGAACATCATGTACAACACTCATTGCCTCTAGTGTTAGCAACTGTACTCAGGAGTAAACACACACTATACTGTTTTCACAAGTTGTTGGGAAATTTCTCTACCCGTACTCTATCATTATGGAAATCGCTGTGGGTCAGTGTGGCAGAAGCTGTATTTTGTATCAGTTAGCATATAACCACCTGGATACCTTGTTCACAAAAGCTGATCCAGATTTTTACATGAACAGGTGCCTAAATTAGGGAACTACCATCTGATAAACCTCCACTTAGAAGAGTAAACATAAATCTGGTGAATGCAATTCTCCAAGATGAATTCCAGTGACCAAAGGGGGAAAAAGAACCTGGCCCTCAAAAACATAAATAGATTTTCCTCTCCTTGTGAAGTGTTGTAGGACAAACAGCCCTAAGACAGCACTTCAGTGCAACCGATCTCATGTCAGCAAATAAGGTGCTGCACTGTCGCTTCCTTCAGGTCTTGTTTCTGCTTCCCAGCAATGGTAAAACTTTGTCCCTAGCTTTAACTTGGTTTTCTGGAGATGCATGCAGTTCTCCCAGGCATTTCTCTGGCAATGTGGAAAACATGGGTATACAAATTAGGTGCCTATGGGGGAGGAGCTGCTATTTTGCAGCTTCTTTAGAATCTGAAAATCTTCCTTTGATTCTTCAGAAGAAATGAAATGTAGATTATTTCCTTGAAAAACAGGATCCACTGCTTTGGAAACAGCCCTTCATTCCTAGGTTCCTTTAAAGCTAAGAACATCAGACACCTAATAGGGTTAATCACACAAACCAAGGGCAAGTCTCAACCTGAATGCAATTCTGGGTCTTGTGCATCTGCATTAAGTGATGCAGAATAATTCCTGCCTAAGCATTGTTTCCACACAGCTTTATTAGTCCCGGTAAAGCTTCTCTGGGATCACTGCATCCATGCAGCACTGCACAAGTGTAAATCACGTGCTCAGCACCCTCAGTAGATATCCTGTGCTCTGCTCTAGACATTCTAGGATTTTTCTCACTATGCACTGTGGGATACCAATCGGCAAACACCTACCCCATTTCTCACACTTCCTTCATTTTGATATCATCCCTCAACACTCTCCAGCAGAAAATTATGCAGCACAGCTACTTTCAAATTCAGCTAATTAGCACAGACAGGTGGATGGGATATTGCTATAGCCTTGGGACAAGAAGCAGTGGCAGCAGAAATTCAAGAGACTAATGATTACATCCTTAGACCCCTGCATGACACATAGACTCCTCTGTGAGGGAGAACCTAGACTTTTCCATCCAGAAGCTTACTGCTACCGGTCAGCGACTGCTCCGTCTGGCCTTCTGGCAGTCACAACCTAGCGCTAACATTCCTATTTAGCGAACTGTTCTGTCCACAACCCTCCTTAGAAGCTCAAGCATCCAGCCATTGCAACTGGTATCCTACACAACTATGAAAACAGCCTACACGCCACCATTTCAAAATGCAAAGAATGAATAGAAAGCTTTCAGAATTTGCAAAACAAGAAATGGTTCCTTGCATTAGCATAGCATAACAACAGGCAATGCTACCTCTGATTTTTGCCAAACAATATGGTGACGGGACTACACAGATTGGACTTTCATTACTTGCAGAAAGAATGTCACTTCTTCAAAGTGAACTTAACTGAAAAAAATGCAGTAGTGAAAGCAGCTAGAACATCCACATTCTATTTTCATGACTGCTGTTTGGATAAGCGGCATAGAGAGATAGTTTGGAAAGGATTCAACAGTCTGAAAAGAAGCCTACAGCCTGGAACATAACACAGCGAACGCAAAGCGGCAGCAAACAACCATCAGAAGCAACTGCTGCCATGAGGCCTGGGTATCTGCATCCCACAGACTCTAGGTAAGATGCAATCGCAGAGCCACCATTTCCACCAAGAAATTGGCTTCAAAAATTATCACGGTAAATCTGTTCACTACCTGAACAAGTTTCAAGAAACTTGTCAACTCACCCGATGACTTGGTAGTAGTTAGTCCTGTAGCTAATCAGAACAGGAAACATTTCCCTGTTTTTTATTACACTGATACGTCTTTTGGTACGCTTGCTCCATCCAGCAGTGATATGCGAGCCTGGTCCATCCTCCTCCTTAACAATGCTCAACATGCCATTTCCCTGATTTTCCTGCATTCACTGTGTACAGTCATCCCTTGTTCAAAGGGAGCTTATAATACGTGCCCACCACCGTTCACCATATCGATCATTTGCCAGGGTACTCTTCTCTGCTATTCAATACCGGGAACCTCTCCCTGCTCCTGGGGTGGCACCTCTTTTCCAACACCTCTCTTACATTGCCTAGGCTGTGCAAAATACAGATGAATCAGAGAACAATTCTCATTTATAAAGCTGTCCACTGATATTGCAACTACAGCACTTACAAAGTTTTATTAAACAAAAAGTTTTCTATATAGGCGTACAATAAAGACTCAAAAAGCAAGCATTAGCATCTGCTTGTCAAAGATACGGGAAGTACAATACAGAAATCTAGTTAACAAAAACTGTTTTGCTCTTTAAAGGAAACTACGCTACCGTTCTGTACACCTTGGTTTCACAAGCCTTTCCAGTTCATTTTCAGCTATTAGTGAACTTCATTTCTGACAACATTTTTGCCCAACAAGACTTGTGTATCCCATGAACAGCACGACACTATTCAGCAGTAACACCTCCTTCTTGCGAGCTGCAAAAATTGCAGTGGCATGTATTGTACCAAAGCTCCTTCCTCGTTTTATTACAAACCTCCATGACCATGTTGCCAGGAGCCTTAGAGAAGGCCAATCTCAGCCAGCTACTACCAGGAGCACCCGTGGGTGATGTTAGCGTATTTGGCCCAGCAAACTGAGGAAAGCCTTCAAGTTGTTTTTCGGTGCACAGTTCAGGAAGCAGTTCTGAATGCTGTGCTCCTGCAAAACGGCCACTATCGCCTGGCAGGTCCAGTACTACCACTGGACAGGTGGCAGGGCAGGAGCAGCACAGAGGTGAGCAGCTCTCTGAGGTGCCTCCGTAACAAAGGTTAGCTCCTACATTGGTGTGCTTCTACCCTGCTCTACCAGTCACTCCTGGAAACGGTGCTCCACCCAAAAGAGCTGTTCCAGTTAAATGCTCTCTGTAAGTTGCTGTTTTATTTCCTGTTGCTGGTCCTTGCAGCCCTCCTCCCCCCTTAGCTTTACTGCTGCGGCAACAAAAGCCCTATAAAACAGGGCCAGCTACACCCACACACGCATTATCCCTTTCATAGAATCATGCGTCCCTTTCTGCAACTGAAACTTGCTGCCCGAAAGTAACCAAAATGGCGCTGGCGATGATCTAAGGATGACACCGCCTCTCATCCTCCCTCCGTCAGCTGACCCTCCCTATGGTGGCTCTCGGAAGTTAGAAGATACAACCTCTCCCTGGGCCAAATATTTTGGCAAGCTCTTAACATAAATAGGGGCACACTGAATGTGCTGTGCTGGTTATTTACGGACAGATGCACACACAGTCTAAAACATCCTAGCGACATCAAGCTGGCTACCTCAGAGCTGCACGGTTGACCTCCAAATGCACAGAGTTTTCCTGTCTTGCTCTTCTAGATATCTTAGAACTGCACATAAAAGCAGTCTGAGCAAAAAAAAAAAATTCATTTTTGATGTGGACAGTTTGTAGTGGAAAAATAAAGAGAATCTACAGGGAAAAACCACAAGTGTTATTTAAAGACATTCCACAATACAGCCTGGGATTTTTGCCCAGAATGAACAGGTAAGCCTGTCAAACACAGAGGTAGCCAGATGCCATCACTAACAAGCCTACCACTTTAGCAGCTATAACAGTGATATTTACGTCTGATACAGTTAAGTTACTTCCAGTGAACTAAACAATCTTACTGCTTCTCCCCGTGTAGTGGAGTTTAAAGGACAGCCAGAGAGTGCTCCTTGGCTTGAGAGTGTGTACACACACACAGCAGCATATGCCAGAGGTCAGTCCTCAGCCCATCGTGGGAAGTGCCGTCAACAGCAAGGTCTCTGGCTGCGGGTGACTGCATGCAACTCAAGCCACCTACAGCCCAAGCAGACATGACTCAAACAGATGCAGATTTTAGAACACATTTCAGAACTTCAAAACTCATTCTGAACAGCTATCAAATTCTCTTGGCCTGTGGTAAGAATTTTTTCCTCCAGGCATTTCTTACACTAAGTTTATCAATGAACTACATTTAAAAAAATATATATTTGAAACTTCATCCTCTTGTTGCTAGAGATAAAAATAAACTTCTGCTTCAAACCTCCTCCCTAGAGATTAGAGGACAGCATCCAAGTATTGCTAGGATATGACAACAGAAACAAAACAGTTTCCACCCACCTAATTAAGTTTATTTCCACTACCAGGGGTTTTCTGTCAGATAACCTGGTTAAGTCACCCATTCCCATCCATTTCTTATATACAAAATTTAACTTCTGATTGCTCAGTTAAACCTCTCATACACACCCCACCCCAAACATATTTCTACTTAAGGAAGGGGATGATGAGAGAATAGATACTGGTGGGCTACTTTACATTAAACAGGTGGTGTACATCATACCAGGTCAGACACCTGGCCTTAACCTGCAAAAATCATTTTCACTTAGGCTTAAATATAAATTCATTCAAGTGATCAAAAGGAGGAAAAGGATATAATGATTTAGTACATGAATACACTAGCTTGCTCCATTTCCTAACTGCCAAATCAAGTACTTGGCAAGGGTGACTTACTTTTCAGTATTTTGAACAGTATACACAGGGATAGGTTCTTTTTGTTGTCAGAGATTTAGTGAAACTTTCACCGATACTAATGAACCAACAACAATTTCCCTTTGGCAATGCACAGTGAAATGCTACTTGGAGCCGCAGTGGCATAATCCAAGTCGAAGTTCCTCCCTCTTTTTTGGATCTTCCCTCCCCCCAGGTAAAATCCTGAGAGCAACCCATAGCAGACATGACGAGACACATACAGTGCATTGCTGAAACTCTGAATCATGGCACGGCCATTGAATCTAGACCTATATTACATTCAGAAGGTCATATATTTAAAGAAAACAAACAAAAAAGATACACTGTCAAGTTTCTGAGAGTCATATTGTTTTTCAAACCTGCTAAAACAAACAAGCAAAAAAAAATCTTGAAACTCCTCTCTACAACCTTTTACTTGTGAAAGTACAAGAAGAAAAACAACACAAGAAATTGTTCAAGTTGCACTCTAGAAAAATGTTTCTACTGGAACCATTCTAAACATCCAGTTATACACTTCCAAATGCATGCTGAAGCAACGACTTAGCTACAGTCGTGAGAGTAATTTCATTGACTTTAGCAGTCAGATATCATGTACAATGAGTAAAATAAGCAGGAACTAAGCAAGTGATGTAATTTCAAATATATACAGTGGGCTAGAAACATTCTGAATATAATTAAGCTTTGAGACATTATGCCAGCCAAGATGTTAATAACCACGAAAAAAACCCTGTGGGTGATTTTCATACTTATCAAAATAAGGAACTGTTGAGAACCATTAATAATGTGGGTAAATGCTGTCTAAGCTTCCCACACTCAACTCTGCCAATAAGCTTTAATTTTCGACTGCAACAATCCTGCTATTCCAGTCTGGAGCTTCTCCAGAGCAGAGATATTTAATCCAATTACATTGTGAACTTGCTCTGCAAGACGTTAAACATAAAAAGATCAATATGTGACATCATATATTATCTCAGTTAGGCTTGCGGGGACCAAGATTTTCAAGAGCTGAAGATGAACCCACCGTAGTTCTTAGTATAAAGGATACTTCTGAAGCAGAAAGTTAATATTTTCAAATACAAGTTTGAAGTGGAAGTACGAAAGGAGGCTTGAGAAACTGTGATATAACAGCATTTGCTATGATCAGTGGGAAACCGCATACTTGTGAAAGGGCAGAAACTGTGGGTTGTTTTTGTGTGAGTTTTGTGCGCGCAAGTGCGCGCATACTTTTGAGACACTTGACAGATTCACAGAGGATTAAAGAAGCCTGGAGACAAGCATCTCTCCAAAATTGCTGCCACCAAACATCCATAAGAGCTCATCTGCATCTCTTAAAGGTTGCTGGTGTGTGTAATTAGAAGTAACACTTCCTCTCAAATAACATATCATTTCTTAGGAGCAGGTATACAAACAAATTGCTTGTTTCTTATTTAAGAAGACAAACACACACTCCTGCAAGTGTCGTCTTATTTGAGACATGGCCTATTAGAAATATTTATCATTGATGAATCCCACCAACTTCAATATATTTATCCAACAGGTTCACATAAGGAGTTTCACTGACCTTCAAAGTCCACATCCCCAGCTAATTTGGTCTTTCCTGTAAGAGGATCATGGATATGATTGATGCCTACATCTATCACAGCTGCACCTTCTTTGACCATATCGGTTGTAATCAACTTTGGGATACCTGGAATCATCAAGATATTTGATTAACACGGCCAGACAGTCTTAGGTCATCTGTTCCAAATTATAGTTAAGTGTGTGCATGCACATGTATCTATACACAAAAAAGAAAAAAAGAATTCTCTCTCAAATTTTTCTTGACGCATCACACAGAGAACACAATTATTGCTCAGCTTCATACGGCTTGTAACTATCAGAAGAAAAGCTGACAGTTGTTTACTTTGAGTGAATATTTTCAGATAAACCTGCGGTCACAAATGTAGTCAACGTGATCCCAGTGAAATATGTGCTTGCTGGTTTGTGGTGGTAAGTCACCTTCACAGCATTTCCAAAAAAAAAAAAAAAAAGCTTGATGAGAAAGATGCTGCACAAGCCACAAGAAATGGTTAGTCTTGTCAGAGTTCCGCTGATCCCGAAATGTCGGGAACTGCTGAAGCAAGCCACGTATATTATCTCCGCGACATTAAAAAAGCAAAGCTGAAAGAAAATATCTGTGTTGGATTTGTGCTACTCTTCTTGTCTTTTCTAACTTCTCACATACTTGTTAGATGCATGACTTTTCAAGCAGTTACTGAAATGAATACAAGCTACATGAAATGCTACTGCAAAAAAAGAATGACAGCATGGTGAGAGAATCTGACCTACGTCACCAGCTTATTTTTGTTTCCTGTAAAATGTGAACGACATAAACAACAAGAAAAAAAGTGGCCAACTCAGATTTACCCATAATAAACAGTGTCAGCCCAGTCTGCAATAGAGAAGCAACCGCCTTTCAAAGTAAAACTTTTTCCACCTGATCTTTTCCTAAGCGAGAAAGAAAAATGTACTGGATGGAAAACCAGTTGGGCAATTGCACTCATGTATAACTGGTAGGTAACAACAGGCTCCAGTGGTTCTTCATGAAAATGAAAGTGTGTGTCTAAGGAGTTCCACAAGGGCCAGGTGTTCATTTATAATGTCACTAACGTGATGGAAGAGAACATCTACTATTTAGCAGTGACACAAGATGAAGACAATTCAAAGCTGGAAAGAACTTCAAGCAAATGAGCTTAGATTTCAAATGCCACTGGCAAAAAGGAGAAAAGCATCAAAAATCATCTGACATTCAACAGTGAGGAAGGCAAGATACCAGTCACTTACATACGAATGATTACACACACACACCCGCCCCCACACAAAGGCAAGACGTCCAACAACTCGTTAGGCAGTCATTTTTCAGAAAGAAGAATTTGGGATTAGATCAACCGAACATGAACAGACACAATCATGCTACTGCAAGACACACATAAAAACCCTAATCTCTTCAACATATTATGACATCAGCTGGGATACCATATTCTTGCTGTGGATGCCAGATTTATCTGATCTGTCTGTCCATCTCTATAAATACCAACAAGAACAATGAGGGTTATGAGGAAACATTGCCAAGAATTAACTTTTTGAAGGCTGTCATGAGATCCAAAAAAAAAAAAAGCCTTGAGCCTTTGGCACAAGAAAAGGAACTAGGCTTCTCCCCCCGCCCTGCCAAATCCACAATCAATGTGAAGCAAAATAATACGCTTAATTGTTCCTTGCTGCACTGTCCAGAACTTTTAAACCATAAGAACATGGGAGAGTTGGAGGAAGTAGCTCGAGGAAAGGATAAGGTCTTCATCACTGGAAATGTTAAAAAGCAGACAGAACTAGTATGGCAACAATGTCCATCTTAGTGCACCAAAAGTGACTAGATGGGCTTACAAAAGTCCTTCTTGCCCTACTTTCCTATGATTTCCATACGAACACAGCAAGGGAATACTGGGAAGAACTCCTAGATTCAAATGCCAATGATGTGCAGGAGGCACCACTCTGTCTTTCGTACTCCTCTGATAATCAAGCCATTGACACTTAGCAAACACATTTACCAAAGTCTGTTCAAGGGCCGAAAGGATGGCCTGACACTAAATCCGAGACAGCTGAGGCTTTTCTACATTAGTTTCTACTAAAAGTGCAACAAGACTGTTCTTGGATGAAGAAACACTCAGGTAGCAAGCAAGTTTTAACTGTGTAACTGGTCACCCCAGTGTGTGACATGACACTTGCACAAGGAAGCTTCTACACTACACTACATTCTACCACTCAGAGCAGAATCAGGAGACCTCCCTGCTTGACCAAAGATGCCTGGCCGCAGCACTACACGCCTTCATCAGCTCCCAGTGAGCTATGTCTGGATTGTGTCCTTATTCTTGTGCTATTAAGAAACCCCAACTAAAATAGAGCTCTCCTCATCGCTTTCATATGCAATTCATTTTCTCATCACATTTAAATTCCAAACATCTTGACATTCATCACCAAGATGTTCAATAGTCAGGACACAGAAACCCTAACAGGTCACCTGAAGTTCTGGACAAAGAACTTAAAGCAATGGCATACGTTTCCAGTCAGCGCAGTTCAGCTACCTATCTATATACATGGAAAGAGACACCAAAACAATTATTCAGGTGCTAGGACAAGAGAAGCACAAAAATGACAACTTAATTGCACTCAAGATCTGACCTGGGTCCTACTGAAGGGGATGGCAAAACACTGTTTTCTAAGGCAGCAGTCCTAGTCCATAAGTGTCTTCCATTTTGTAAAGATCACTGCTGCAATGGATTGCAAACAGAATGTAGCACCACACATTTACTTTGAGAAGATGAACCTCATCAAAATTCCCAAATGTGCTGAAGTGATACGTAAGGCTTCTCTAGCATGCCAACAGCTCCACTCGATGCAGAGAAAAGACCTCCCTTTCAGGATCAGGAGTTCAGCAGGCTCTCTCTTTGCAAACAGAAATTTTAAGTACAGCAAAGGCTACCCTAGAACAAACATACCAGCACTGCTTATGAACAGCAGCATCATGTGCGACCAGATATCTGAAAGTTCATTCCTCGACAGACTCAGAACAAATGAAGCATCTCTTCAACTGTCAAGACAAATAAGTACCTGAGACCAAAGTCAGTATGTGCTATCAGAGAGTCAAGACTACAAAGTCATCAGCCATCATCTACATTACATTAGCCTATCATACCTTAAATGCAACAGCTGCAAACTTTTCTATGTATCTGCTTTAAATGACCTCCTAAATCTCTTTCCCTGTATGCAGCCTCCAACTTTGAATGGCAGGAAATTACAGCTTTGAAATAAACTACATTTTTGCCCTGCTTCTTGAGCTATTCCCTCTGTTCTATGTTGTGTGAGGAATATCTGCCTCAGTAAGAGAGTGTCTCCAAAGGGGGATTCTAAGCTCCCATCGCTGCCCTCCTCATGAAAGCAGCCTTCTCTCAGGTGAAAAAAAAAAATTAAAAAAAAAAAAGGGAAAAGAAATCCATGCGTTTTGAGACTGTAGTGTTATTGAAGGCAACTGCTGAAGCTATGGCTTCATTTGAAGTGCTGGACCTCTGCCAGCTAGTCATTTGGATACAGGCAATACAAGAACTTTCTTTGCTCTCCATTTCTCTCTCCCCCATAGGACACAAGCTTGAAACTCTGCTTTTAATGTTGAGCAAGCCAAGACCTCAAATTCTTTCCTATGCTGTTGATAAGATCTGGCTGCATCTACTTCATCACACTCTTATGCAATCAATTGCAAGCTGGCTGGTAATTGGATAATGCCTTCGTCCTATGGGGGTTAATGATCTGTGTGTGATAGGGATGGAAACATATTAATGGAAGTTGCAGTTACACCCTTTGTAAAATGGTTTGATAATAGGCCAAATACTTAATAGCAACAAATAAACTAACCCCCAAACCAAATGAGCAGATCTATTTACTTAAGCCTACTTTACATACCCAGTAGGGAGAGATAAGCCTTAGAGCAGCTATTCCTAAAATGCAGTGATTGAACAATGTGGGAACATCTTTCATTACAAGTTTTTATCAAAAACAGTGAATCATGCTTTAAACAAAAAACAAAGTCCTACATAATCCCAGTTTAGGTAAAAGGACTGTAAGATAGCAATATTCTGAGAAAGCTAACCAGCCGCTGGCTGAATAAAACAGGCTGGCAAATCAGCAATTCCCATACAGGAGGACCACAGATCATGTCCTGAGGGGCAGTGCAAGTAGTCCCAGAAGAATTTCATCTGGCACCATAACTCCTTCTCCTCTTCACTCCCTCTCCGAAAGTAACAGGCAGATGAATCTTCTCTCTCAAGGCAGAATGGAAAGCCAAGAGAACAGCAGCTGATTAAACTGGACAAAGACCACCTACTGCCTCCATCACCACCCTGGCTAAGTGAGCACCATAAGTAAAGCTGGACTTATTCTTCCACTACGGGACTGGACTGATGGCAACAAGAGCAGGTGCCACAGGATGTCTGTATAGGCAGGGACAGCAGGCAAGGATAGGAAAGTCCATAGTGGGATGTAAAGTGCCAGGCATGCTTAGGAGAAAACATTATGGTATGGCTAGAAAGGCAAAAGCTGGGTGGCACAGAGTTTAGGAAGCTCCAGCTGGAAGCAGAGACACAGATTTTAGGGAGGGGTAGCCTTATGATGCAACAAGTTGGGAGGGAACGACAGGGAAGGAATGAATTGCATTGATAGTTACAATCAAAGAAAGCTGGACAACTGGGGTCACACAGATGGGAGCAAATAAGAGACAACACAGGAAGTTGGGTATTCCCAAACTCCAGCGTGAAAACAGAAGCACCTCATCTGAAGTGTTTGAGAGCCATGAATGCAAGCAAACAGGAAACTCCTCAGAGACAGAATGAACGCACTCACTGTCACAAGTCAACAAACTGGGAGATGGGATGTAGGTGGCTGTTCTTAAAGCATTACATGGGAAGAGGAAAATAGGAACCTCGCTCTTATACACAGTGCACTGGGTTTACACAACAAGCTTTTGGTAGCAGGGTGGCTGCAAGAGTGGCCTCTGTGACAAGAGCCCAGAAGCTGCCCCATGTTAGAGAAGAGCCAGTTCCAGCCAGCTCCAAAAGGGACCCACCCCTGGGCAGAGCTGTGCAAATGAGTGATGCTGGTTGTGCCTCTGTGACAGCAGATTTAAGAAAGGGAAAAAATTCCTGCGAAACAGCAGTTGGGAGAGAGGAGTGAGAAAATATGAGAGAAAAAAGCCTGCAGACACCAAAGTCAGTGAAGGAGGAGGTGCTCCAGGCACCAGAGCTGAAGTTCCCCTGCAGCCCGTGGAGAGGCCCATGGTGGAGCAGGCAGATGCAACCTGAAGGAGGCTGCAGCCCATAGAGAGCCCTCACAGGAGTGGACTCCGGGCCGGAGCTGCAGCCCGTGGAGAGGAGCTCATGGTAGAGCAGAAGATCTAGGGGGAGCTGCCACCCGTGCTGGAGCACTTTGCTCCTGACTGATGGACCCCGTGGTATGGACCCATATTGGAGCAGTTCTTGAAGAGCTGCAGCCTGTGGGAAGACCCTGCAGGATCAGTTCAGGAAAGATGGCATCCCGTGGGAGGGACCCCACATTGGAGTAGGGGAAGAAAGTGATTATGATAAAGCAGCAGCTGATGAAGTGTTATGGACTGACCACAACTCCCATTGCCCTGTGCTGCTCAGGAGGAGGAGGCAGAAGAAGGTAGATGGGGGAGGAAGGTGTTTTGAATTTGCTGTTAGTTTCTCACTGCTCTAGTCTGTTAGTAATGGGCAATAAGTTCTACGAATCTCCCTATGCTGAGTCTGTTTTGCCTGTGACGGTAATAGCTGAGCAATCTCCTTGTCCTTACCTCAACCCTTGAGCCCTTTTTCATTGTATTTTCTCCCTCCTCTTCCTCTGAGGAAGGGGAGCAAGATAGCGGTTGTGGTGGAGTTCAGTTGCCCCTAAGGATGAAACCACCGCACACAGACACAAAAAAGCTTTCTTCCATTTGCATATCTTGCATGGTGGCCTATGCCAACAACAGTTGTACGTGTCAGGGTAAAAGTTACCTTTCTTGCAATGCTCACTCAATAGGTCACACATTTTGAGGAAATGTCCGGCATGAGCCCAGAGGTACAACGCGCACAGTTGTCAAGTAACAAGGGCAACCTGGAGGTACACCGTCTCTCCAAGGTGTCGTCTTCTCCAGAGTTCCCACTGGGGCAGGGCTGCATACTGTTTACACAATCTAGCCGTAGGTTTTTTCATCATTCCAACTATATCTCATGTTGTGTAATTAAGTGTTGTATCATGCTCGTCTTACAAACGACATGAGGAAAAAAAACGTGAAGAACAAACACAGCTGGATTGCTACTGAAGTTTCACTACAAGCGTAACTGATGACAAACTGTTCAGCATACAAAAAAACAAACTGATTAAATCAGAAGCAGTAAATGTTGATATTACTAGTTTATTTCTAATTAGCAGACATTAGTATTTTCCACAGAGTGTGAATTTTGGTCTGACCCACAGTTGAGTAATCACAGATGGGAGAACTGAGCTGTTTCTTGTTCCTGACCTGGCATGAGAAAGAGACAGTATAATTAAGCCTTGAAAAAGAGGACATCTTGCTTCAACAGGAAGTGATGAGCTTTGGACATGTACTTATCTGTCCGAATCTGGAAAATAACTTCCCAAGACTTGGTCTTGAGAATGGTGAAGAGCAGGAAGGGAGGAGAAAAGAATAAAGATACAATCGATTTGTGGTCGTCCAAAACAGTATGAGAGAAGGAAGATGTCACGAGCTGCAAGGGGACACAGAACTTTACTTTTTTTTTTTTGAGTTTAATTTATATTTCCATTAATAAATACCAGTAAAACAGAGAATGCTCAGAAGCAGTGCTGCTTGTTTCTTTGTTCCAGACAAGTCAAAGTATTTCACTCCGCATTGCTTTAAGAACATAGACATTGATTTTTCAGAGCCCTTCCTTTTGGCAATTACCATTCTCTTCCTCTTGACATGATAATTGTAAACACACCAACAAAAAAATCTGCCATGAATAACATGCTTGTGTTACCAAAACTACCATTTAATTTGCCAAGGTTGCCCTTAATTCTAACAGCAAGAGAAAGATACAATTGTTTTATGAATGCAGCCTCCAGCTGATTTAAAGAAACCCTCCTGTCAAAAATTAGATGACTCACGGTTTTTGCACTGTACAGAGAATGTTTTAATTTACATAATTATACCTGTATAAACTATGCACTAACTGGTTCCCAGTCTTGAGTTCACCCTGAAGTCTCCCTAAGGGAAAGGTGTCACATGTGATGAGAAACAGTTTATGAGTCTGCAAATGCAAAGGGCAAGAACAAAAGAGCCAGATCACTTGCCTTTCTTACAATAAGAAATCCTACGTACTGCCACACCCTCAGCAAGCATGACCACCAATTATTTGGTAAAATGTGAAATATCTAGCAGTACCACCAGTAGATACCAAGCTTTTCTTTTCACATTTTAAGCATTGTAATTGGAATACTAACAACAACTAACAGTACCTGCAGCTACTATGACAATGTCAGCAAGTTGAGTGTGGATCTTGAGCTGTTCTTTTGGTGTGTATCTGTGCGTAATAGTCACTGTAGCATCACCTGAAATGTAAAAGATTAGCAATTAATCAATACCTATAGGAGACCTGTACAGCATTCACTTTCAGGTACACGTGACTCATTTTGGTCCATCAAGAACAGCAAAAATGACCATCAGACTTGTCTTGGGATGCACCACTTGTTTCTGCGTAGGGAGAATGCTCATAATACTTACATCTTACACATACGAAGAAGTGCTTATTCTTAAAAATTCACACAGGATTAATTAATTCGTACAATGTGGACTGACTTATTCCTTCATCAGCTTCATTACGCTTAGTGGCATTACACAGAGTGAACCCAGCACAGAATTTGTTGTCTAAATTAAGCACAATTTGTGTAATGTACTGTAAGAGTATGTTTGTCACAAACTAAACCTTCAAGTACAAGATGACTGTGTTCAGACCTCTGGCCTGAACCACATTTGTCATTCATCTGTCCTGAAGCTCCTTAGATGCTTCCCTTAACATTCTGCTGTATGGACATGAAGGAAGACCACATTCTTCCCTGTATCTGTGATCTACCTTCATAACAGTTTCCCCTCAAGTCAGCATTTAGTCTTTGGCCTGTGTTTTCAACAAATCTTTAGTGCTCAAGGAATAAACTAATTCAAGTTCAGTGAAGTAGCATTATTTCTTAGTGATATTCCCCCTCTCAAGAATGAGCACAGCTGATAATCTGACCAACAACAGGAGATGACAACCAAGGCTCTTCTCTGTGCAGGGCCTGAATGCTTAGGGAATGAGTTTAGTAGCTATGACAACAGTGACACTTTGGGGCCAAGGGTCTTTGCTTAGACACTGTGTAACCAACAATTGCATGCAAGGGTCAGACAGAAAAACCCCTCCGTTGACTGGAACACTGACAGATTTCATTGAGGAGAGCTGTTCTTGAACATACATGCATAACACAATTAACAGCAGCATCAATATTTATGTGATCTGTAAAATTCCAATTGGATGGATCCGAGAATGTTTATCACTGTAACCACTTAAGGAATAAATACAAACTTGTTTTTCCACACACTCAAAGCATTCTAAGTAATCATTTTACGCAGCTCAAATGCAACGACAGAATGGAAAAGACTGACAAAAAGGTGCTCAGATTTTGCAGTCACCCTACCAGCTCTTCTGTCTCCTGATAAAAGAAAAACTGCTGAACTCTTACTTTACACCAGAGTAGGAAGTGTTTGAAGTTATCACAAGTAGAAGACCACATCCTTTTGGGCAAACTCAAAACCTCTGGGGCCTGCTCCTGCATGTATCCACATTGCTTGGCAAGAAGCTACAAATAAACTCTGCTAGTAAGACATGAAAAACTGGTGCAGATCAATGGAGATGCTGAGGAGAGACCACTACGCACAAAATGAAGTGGCATGGGAACAGGGACTGAAGTCTCATACAGAGTCCAAGAGCAAGGGCAGCAGACTTGGGCAGCAGACTGCCCAAGAAAACAGCAAAGATAACAACTATCAAAGGAGACTCCTCCCAGATTCTGATGCCATGCTTCTCCCTGTCAATTATTTGTACCACATAGTGTTCTTGTGCTCTGTCCCCTCACCTCCACCTTCCATTCATCATGGACTCCTAAACCACATTATTAAGCATTAAACTAAAGATTTTTGCCATCTCAGACATTGCCACCACAGTGGCTTCCTCTTGAATGCATCCGGCTGTCTAATCTGGGCCTCTTATCTCATTAACTCTTCTCCTCAAGCATCTCATCTTCAACCTGACTGTGCTCCTACTTCTCCACTCTCTTCCCACATCTTTGATTCCTCTTCTCCATCAGTTACCACCTGTCCTCCTTCAGTCTCTACACCTCATGTTGTCTCCTCAAAGAGAAGCAGATGAAGACTTTCAGTCAATGACAGAAGTACAGATGCATATAAGTTCTTGAAATAAGGGGAATTCCCAGAAATTAGAAGTCTTTCACCAACTTCAACCTCCCATGCACGCCAGCCCATCGAGAGCTTAGACACAATTGTCTTAAAAATATCTCTGCACTAGCCTTTCTTGTGACAGAAACATCCCAAATAGTACATAAAGCTTGCATGTCTAGATCCCTTCTCCCCTCCCCGCTTCAATACCACTTATTGATCCCAAAGGTAACTAATAATAAAAATAAAATTAAAAACCAAAACCAAAAGGGAACAGGACGAAAGAATTATTAATTGTTACTCTTCGTTTCACCGATCTAAAGCATCATCTCTCCAACCGTTGATTTGTTTTTACGTAGGCCTCACACACACTCAATCGAGACGCGTACAGGTTGCATAGACAGTTGTAGTTTTCCTCCTTTGGAGGTGTCATTCCAAAACCTATTAATAACAAATCACTGCCTGCTGCAGGAGAACCATGTCTATTCTTTGGTGTGACACACTCCCCTTCTCTGGCAAATGCTCTAGTAATCACACTGTAACTTAGGGATTCTCTGAAGGGCTATCATTCACACATGAAAGCCAAATAAACTTATCACCGGATTCTGGAGAGAAAAGCTTGAATAAAACAAATCTTCTGTTACTGATTTTCAGCCAAGGATAAGGAAGATGTCCTGCTTGAAACTACAATAATTACTTCCAAAAACATAAACATAGTAAGGCTCTTGCTGACTACAGTATAAGAAGTCAAAAGGAGGCTGAGGGAAAACTGTGGATTAAACCCAAAGTTATGAATATTCACAGCTTTTAAGAATTAAAATCAGTACTGTTTTTCTCTCGAGAATTTAAGGCTGTATGTGTCTGTAGTCAGCTCCTGAAACCAAAGAATTGCTCTCGCTACTAAAAAGGAGAGGAGAAGGGGGGAAGAAGGGGGAGGAAAAAAAAAAAAGATGGCCCCTACCT